>CAJNDT010000019.1:0-72500 GCA_905221615.1 Symbiodinium sp. CCMP2592 | reverse complement strand
GCTAATGCTACTGCTACTGCTGCTGCTACTGCCACTGCCACTGCCACTGCCACTGCCACTGCCACTGCCACTGCTACTGCTACTGCTAGTGCTACTGCTACTGCTACTGCTACTGCTACTGCTACTGCTACTGCTACTGCTACTGTTGCTGCTACTGCTACTGCTACTGTTACTGCTACTACTGCTACTGCTGCTGCTGCTGCCACGTGTCGCGGTGTCCTGCCCGATGCCCCGATGTTTCATCATTAATACCTTAATAAAGCTCTATTTTTGGTCCGCATAAACAGGTTTCTCGTTCAATCCTTGTACCTGTGCCAATGCAGCTACCCACCACAGGGCAAACGTTAGTATTCCGAATGCGTGACTGCTGCATGCGAGATCTTGCGAGTGAAGCATTCGGCTGAAACGTGTTAACACACGTACCGGCGGATCCCGGAAGGCTGGCTTGGGTTTCAACTTGCTCTGGGCATCTCCGCAGCATTGCCGCTTGCCGCATTGTAACGAAGCTTTGATCAACAAATCAGCACTTAACTTTTTCATCAGTCCAGGTGGGGTCTGCAACTCGCGACGACGCTTGCGCCGACCGTGCAGCTCGACTACAAAGTCGCATCGCGTCGAGTGCGAAATTGCAGAACCGCCTGAGCTTGAATGCGAGGCTTCCGGCAGCCACCATCCTTTTCATCTTCTTGCATCTGCTGGCTCAGCTGCACCTCGGGGCCTCAAAGACCTACTCGGAAATGCAGTGTCGGTCCAGCTTGCAGCTGTTGAGCTCCGGGTTCGTCTTGTGTTCATCCCCGCTAGAACATCTAGAACCTTCGAAAAGCCACTTGTGCGCGTGTGGCAGGTTCCAACTGACCAGAAACCCCCTTGGAGCCGAAGCGTCTGTCGACGACGGCTTTCTCGGATCTCCGATGCAAAGCCGCGCCGAGGTGTCTGCAAGGATGCCCTGGCCCCATTCTCCATATGGCTCCGATGGACAGCCTTGCAGAGAAGGCGGAGAAGCGCCGATCAGCCTCGGCTGAGCGTCGTGTTCCTAGTGTTGCGCTTTGCAACGGAGGCCTCGATGCTTCAAGAGCTCAAGAGGATGCGTCTGCAAGTCTGGCAGTCGGTTCAGGACCTGCGGGGACCGCAATTACCTAAGTCAGGTCCACTTTACTTGCCGCAGCTGCAGGATACACACTGTGTCTTCGCCTTAGGTCCTTAGTTACCAGAACAGATGCAAAAACAGAGAAAAAGGCTCAAGTGCCTGTTTCTGTGGTTAAATCAGCCGAAGTCACTCTGTCATGTACAGCATGAGGGATCTGTTTTTGATTCCGAACGTTCCCACTGCCACGAACCGTCACGGGAACGCTTTTGCCATTTCTTCATTCGAGCGAATGCTACCTGAGCCGCTACGAGCGGCTGATTGGTGCGCCAGCTGGCAAAGTGCGGTGTTCGCGCTCACGGTGCTGGCTGCTTGGCATTATCACTTGTGCCTGTGTTTGCTACCAGAATTGGTAGCGGAACCTTGTTCAAAGTGGGCACTTGGCTCCTGGGACCATCCGCTACCGCCTCGTGCACGGGCAAGGCATTTTGTGGCTTCAGGAATGAAGCTCGAGCTCGAGACGACAGGCATGATGCATAGTACCTGACAGGACTATGTCCGTCAGAAGACGAAGGCGCTTCGGGGCGGTTGGCCTCGCGGCTGACGGGCCGCGCATGGGAGGTCAGCAGTGAGATGGAGGCAGGCAAGCTACCGGAGCTGCATACTTGCTCGATTATTACAAGGCCAAGCTCGGACAGGCTTTTGTTCCGGACCTCGGAAGCAGGCTTGAGGACCTTTTGGCTCAGTGGTCAGTTGAGCTGAAGGACGACTATACAAGCGCCTCCAACAAGCTTTTGCACGAGCTCGAGCTAGGCGGCCTTCTACCAAGCCGAGCACTTCGTCGACTTCTCCTACGGCCCGGAAGAAGGCTATGTCATTGAGCGGCGGTTCGAGGGTCGGGACACCCTCTGCCTCGAGGAGGAGTTTAACGACGTTGAAGCCTGAACCAGGCTTTGAGATCTCCGAAGATGACGATCGAAGATGAGGAGCTGGGACCTCCGGTCGCAGATGCAACCGGCACGCATAGCAGACGAGGCAATGAGGCCTGGTCGGCTGAAGAATGGCAAGCATGGTACCGCAGCCGGCGAAGAAAGTGGCTCGCGGAGCTGCGACATTGACGAGGCCGAGACGATTGTGAAGAAGATGGCTCTCCGGCGAGCTGGCAGGGCAAGGGGCCACAGGCCGGGCGAGACGCTAGAAGAGGAGTCCTCCCCAGAGCGGGGAGCTGGAGGCACGGCGAGAACACAGCGGATAGCCAGCCCGAGCCGGGGCCGGCGGCGACATCGGGAGGGGAGGGGAGGGGGGCTCCGGGTTCTTTGGGGTGGGTCCTTCCTCTTCTCCCAACTCTCGGGCTAGGTGGGGAGCGAAGGATCGTGCGACCCACGGTTGGCTAGAGCGTTGCATTTCAAGCACAACCTGTAGCCTTCAGAGTGTGGCTAGCTTTCCAGGCTAGGCCACGGCATGGCGTCAGCTTTCGATCCGGCTGATCGGCGAAGGGCTCGACAGATTTTCGCTATTTGTTGACCCAGAACGGGGTCCCGGATAGTTTCCAGGCGACCCTGTTCAAGGCCGGGATAGATACGATCGCAAAGTTTTCGGCTAGTTTCAAAGACGAGGCCGATCTGAAGTCGGTGCTAGTGAAGGACTTCTCGAATCTTCTCGATTGAGCCGGAGAGCACTCTGACTAACCGGGCGCTAGCGGCGGCCTTTGTCGTCGCCTGGCGAGCGGCCCGCGAGCAAGCGGATAGAGAAGCGGCTAGCGAAGTCCGGGAATGGGCGAAGCCCATCCCCCAAACAGAGTACATGGCTATGCGCCAATCCTTTGCGCAGAAATTCGGGGAGTTTGTGGATAAGCATATTCCAGCGAAGGAATATTGAGCGAAAGTTCCTTGAGCTAGAACGGGCGAGTTCAGGGCGGAGCCCCTGAACGAAGTGCTATCCAGAGACGAGATAGATCCGGACGTGCTAGTTCCCCAGTGGGATAGCAAAGGCACCGCGCTCGTGCTCAAGAAAGCTACCTCGAAAGGGGCTATGCCATCTGGGCCAGAGCAGCTACGGCTCAGGCTAACAGTCATGCAAAACGCCCTCCTCATGATAGGTCTGCAACACCCGGGGCGATCGGAGCTCAAGGATATCGACTTCCGGCTCTTCGAGAAATACAAAGACTATCTGCTAGGCGATTTCTGCTATGGACTTCGGTCCAATGAGGCTAGCGGCTCCTTGGCGCCTCCGTGGACGCTGGTGCTATCCTACGAGAACGCTATCAGGAAGCAGGCCTACAAGCAGATGGTGCTCAAGGGGATAGGCTTCGCTGATGCGCTGGTCCAACCCTGGAAAGACACGGCTACCAAAGAAAGGCACTTCACAACCCCGCTATCGCTCTGCGCGAAGAGACCACGGCCGTGGTCTTGGGATAACACCCAGCCGGATAGGCCTGGCAAGAAAGGCAAGGGCAAGGACGCAAAGGATAGCAACAAGAAGGCTAAGACCGGCACCTTCAACCGCACTGAGGATAATAAACCGATTTGTTTTCGGTTCAACCTGAAAGGTGGCTGTAAGAAAGGGGCTAAGTGTCATTTCGTTCATGTTTGCACGAAGTGTCGTGGCGAGCACTCGGCTATCAACTGCCCGGGCACAGCTACGGCGTTTACTGCGGCTAGCTGACTTCCCGCGACTTCCCCTACAGCACCTAGAGAAGTTTATGGCCATAGGAGATGAATCCTCGGGACAAGCATCAAGCTCGGTAAGAAGAGTTATCGACACGAGAAGCGTGAAGAAGATAGAACCATTTCTAAGGAAGGAACTTCCGCAATATCACGATGATGAAGAAGTCGAGTTGGAAGAATTTGAAGAAATGGAAGCAGAGTCTGATGAAGAAGAAGAATGGCAAGAATCAGATGGTGAAGAAGAGATACCAGAAGATATGCCAAAATGGTCGAACGATTTCGAAAGCGGACCACCAAAGTTAGCAGATGAAGAAATGGAGAAAGTCGAAGGAGTGTCCAAGAAGCACGAATTGGAAAGACTTGAGAAGATGAAAGTGCTGAACAAGTTGCCAAAAGGAACAGACGTTTCAAAGTACAAGTTTCTGTCAACAAAGATAGTGTACGATTGGAGGCACAGGGACAAAGAGTGGAGAAGAAGAGGACGATTAGTAGCAAGAGAGTTCAAGTGGTTAGGTGATACAGACATTGCAAGTTTGTTTTCGCCAACCGGTGTAGCAAGCACAGTGAAGCTACTGTCAGCCCTGTTCGCATTTTCAGAAGGGTACACACTCGGCAGTACCGATGGTGGTGACGCCTACTTAATGGTAGAGCAGGAAGAGCCGACGATTGTTGAAGTCGATGGAGAAATTTATGAACTAGGGTATACGTTACCCGGGCAACGAATCGGAAGTGCAGCTTGGTTCGGGAAGCTGAAAAGCTACCTAGAAGAGTATGGGTTAGCAAGTGATAGTGGACTCCCGGCACTATTCTCAAGGAAGCCAGACAAAGAAGGATTCGGAATAATCGTGCTAAGTCATGTAGATGACATGGAGCTATACGCATCAAAAGAAGAATTCAAGAAGTTGGTCGAATTCCTAAGAAGCAAAGGATTGAAGATCAAAGTTGAAGGACCAATGGATGAGAATGAAGGATCAATGAGTTTCCTGAAGAGAAGTTTCAAGTCGATGGGAGATGGAAACGTGGAGATCACGATGAACTCAAAGTACATCGAAGGACTGGTAGAAGTGCTCAAGTTGGAAGGAGCATACCCGAAGAAACTACCGTGTCCAGCAGACAATGGAAGATCGTTTCAAACAAAGGAAGGTGGAATGGAACCGCTGAGTACAGAAGATCATCACACATTCAGAAAAGGAGTAGGAATCTTACTGTATCTCGCGCCCGAGAGGCCAGATATCATGTATGTCTTGAAGAAGCTGTCAACAAAGCTCGCATCACCCGTTGAAGCAGACATGGAACTGCTAAGGTACGTTGGAAAGTATCTCAAGGGATCACCAGAGTTAGCATTGGTACATCAAGGAAGTTACCCTGGAAAAGTTTCCTCGAAGTGAAGAACAGAAGCGATGAAGGAAACGAAAGGGACAACTACAAAGTGCCAGCACTCATAGAAGTGATAAGCGATAGTGATTGGGCAGCAGATCGAGAGTCAAGACAAAGTGTTTCATGCGGAGTGATCATGGTGAATGGAAACCTGATTCATTTCCAGAGCAAGAGGCAGAAAAGTGTAGCATTGTCATCTTGCGAAGCTGAGACAATCGCAGCGACATCAATCTTAAGCGAAGGTGTATTCCTGAAAGGATTGCTGACGAGAATCCTAGGAGTTGAACCAAGACTGATGTTATACAGTGATTCGTCAAGCTCAAGACAGTTGATCTCAAGAAAAGGCTTAGGAAGAGCACGCCATTTACAAGTGGACCTTTTATGGATCCAAAGAATCCCGAAGCTTATCATAAAGGCGATAGCAGGTAAGGACAATCCCTCAGACCTAGGGACCAAATCCCTGACACGGGAGAAGATACGAAAGTACATGCTAAGCTTAGGATACACAGGTGAATTTCTGACACCAAGTGATCAAGAAGTCCAAGAAGCTGAAGTGAGAAGGACAAGAACAAGAAGTGTTCCAAGATTCGATGAAAGGATGATTACAAGGATTATCCAGACGGTTACGACCGCAGTGTTGTTATCGTTAGCTGAAGCAAGAAGATTCGGTGAAGAAGGAGAACAAGGACTGGGAAAAGCAAGTGTAGTTTGCATACTGTTGTGCATGTTCATATCAGCGATTATGCATAAAGTCGCAAGCGCAGCCGTTTTGCTCAAGAAAGAAGTCCTGAAGGAAGAAGAAAAAGAAGAAGATAGGACAAGAGCAATGGCAGATGACGAAGCAGTCAAGTATATGATCACAGATCGAAGCAGAAGCATCGAGGCTACCACTTACCTCGAAAAAGTGCTCAAGAGAGAACGGTCACAAAGACCAAGCGCTGATGAACTCTGGAAGGAGGTAGAAGCGATCAATCAGCAGTACGAAGTCAAGACTACTGAAAAGAAGAAGGAAGAAAAGCCAGAGAAAAAGGAGGAAAGTGAAGCAGCGTCGGATCCAGAGTCCGATGAGTCCAAGGAAAGCGATTCAGCAGATAAAGATGATGAAGAAGAAGCTCCAGAAGACAAGGAGGAAGAAGATGTGGAGACGTTCAAGAAAACTGCAGAAGAATTGGCAGAAGAAGCAGAAAGGTTGAAGAAATCGCAAGAGGCTAACTTCGCAGCGTTGAAGCAAGGAACTATTCGGATACCAGAACACGTCCAGGAAAGGATAAGAGAGCAAGGAGAGATCATGGACGAGAAGCTGAAGCAGCTGGAAGAGATGAAAGCAGCAGCCAAGGAAAGAAGAGCAGAAGTTAAAGCAGAAGCGGACACCGTTGTGGAGAAGAGAGAAGAAGAAAAGGCTCGAGAAGAAGGAAAGCCAACAGAAGGAGAAAAGGAGACGCCAAGAGAAGAGGAGAAGCCAGAAGAAGCGGAGAAGCAAGAAGAAGAGGAGAAGCAAGAGGAAGAGAAGAAGGAAGGTGAAGAGAGACAAGAGAAAGAAGAAAAGAAAGATGCCGAAGAATCGGTAGTTCAATCCTCTGACGAGGAAGCCCGAGAAGCACAAGAAGCCCTCAGAAGTGGATTCAACGTAGACACAATGTCTATATTCCCAACAGTCATGGGACAGTTGAATATCGGAAGCATCCGGCAAGCAATGCCAACAACGTCTTTAGAAAGAGAATTCTTGACGTGGCAAGAACAGATGAGGCGCCCCGTTTCAAGACTTCCATTGGGGTACGGACTAAGGACCGCAGAGTTTTTAGCGAAGGTGGAAGACGACATGCAAGAATATATGGAAAGCATGTCCACGCTCACCGAAGACGAGCGTAAAGCAGAAGAAGCTTACAAGCAAGCTAGAGAAGAGATGGATCGATACGAGCAAGAACTCAAGAAGGAGATGAAAGACAAGCTTGAAGCAAAGATGAAGAAAGTTCGAGAGCTAGAAGAAGATGCAGTCGCAGCAAGAGGAGATGTTGAGAAGACAAGCAATGTGAGAAGTGCGTTGCAGCAGTTAGGCGAAGTGGTACAAGTGGCAGACAAGCTATTGTCAGCTTTAAGTGAGGAGTTCAAAAGCCTAGATTTGTACACAAGGCCAGATCCGGATAAGGAGAAAGAAAGACAGGCCTTAGCAAAGCTTATGGCGACGATCAAGAAGAAAAGCGAGGCAAGCCCGTCAACGCCAGCAGCGGCGAAGATAAAGGCAATGCCAAAGAAAGTGCCAAGCGTTCTCAAAGGAGGACCGACAATCTCTGAAGAAGAGAGAAAGGCAGCGAATACGAAGGAGAAGCAGCTGGAGTTGAAGCGCAAGCTGAGAGAGCAGTACAAAGAAGCGACAGAAGAGTCGATTGATAAAGCAGCGAAGGCAAAAGTTGATCATGGCGCAAGGATAAGCCAAGTGAGCCAGAAGGAACGCCACCGAAAAGACAGGTGAATCCGTATTGGCTCAAGGATCAAAAGGAAGAGTCGTTCAAGAAGACCAAGTACCTACACTGCTTTTACTGCAAGGCGTCAGACAAGCACAAAGCCCCGGAATGTCCGGAAATGGAGAGAGCTGTCAGACTTTACTACAGCGGCGAACGGCCAGACAGCAGCAATACCGAACGCAAGATCTTTTGCAAGGTATGTTTTCTCTACTTCCAAAACGTGTCCTACCGCTCATTCAGATATAAGGGCTGGGGTACTCATACCCCAGACATCTGCAATTACAAGGACAGCGTAAGGACCTACCTGGAAGACAATGCATACAAGTATGAGAAGGAGTTGAAAGACTTCCAAGAGACATTTGGTTCAGGATATACGCCAAAAGACAGTTGGGGAGCAGAACCAAAGAAGTCCAAGAAAAGTGATGAAGCAAAGGCTGAAGAAAAGACTGTGAAGAAAGCAGAAGAGAAAGAGCCAAAGAAGAAAAAGCCAGCGGACAAGTCCAAGAGTAAGGACAAGGATAAAGAGAAGAAAGCCGAGAAAGCCGAGAAAGCCGAGAAAGCTGAGAAAGCTGAGAAGGCTGAAAAGGTTGAAAAGGAGAAGAAGCGTAAGAGCGTATCTCCGTTCGATCAAGCAAGAGCTGAGAAACGCCAGCGAAATGAGGAAGAGCTGATGTAAACCGTTGATATGCGGTGCGGTTTAAAGAAGAGCAAAAGAGCGTGAGGGCGTTTACAATGCCCAGCAAGAAGTGAGGCTGAAAGCAGCCAGGCAAGCGTGAGGCTGAAATCAGCCAAGGCAAAATGTTTCACAACGAAAGCTTTGGAGAAGCTACGAAAAGCCAAGAGGATGGAAAGATCCCACGGCAACGACAAAGGCAAAAGCCACGTGGACGAAAGTCCCACGGCAACGTCAAAGCACTACGAGCACCACGATGAATTCAAAAGTCAATGTTCACAAAAGGACTAAAGACAGAAAGTCCGACAGAAGTTTCCAGATTGCCGAAGGGCAAGGATGGACTACGACTACAACGCGGATCGCGACGTGAACAAAAAGTGAGTGCGCATGTAGATTGGAGTGAGTCCATGCCAACCGTGTGTGGAAAGCAAATTCGCAAATCTGCTATAGGACATCTGAAGATTGAGGATGAAGACCAAAGGAAGAAAAGGATAAAGATGTTCAACAAGTGCTCAAAGAAGCGTGCGAGAAGAGAAGGTCAAGCTCACAGGAGCATGCGAAAACTGTGGTAGAAGTAGGAAAAGTTTCACAAGGATCACGTGACACGACAAAGCTGTGTACGTGATGAGGGCGTAACAGAATGTTCAATTTTCCCTCATGCCCAATTTACCGCAAGTTTCACTGCGTATCTCCGTAGGTCAAACGTAGGCTCAAGACAGCCTGACAGCAGAGCGTAGAGTGAGAAAAGAATCTGAAGCTCGCGCCGTGCTGTAACAAGAACACTGGTTTAAGGGTTTAAACTTTCACAAGAGCTGGGAGTGAGGAAGAGAACTGGGGAGCCTAAGGCTCCGAGGTTCGCTAAGAAGGCCCGTAAGCTAGGTCCCTGGTAGCCCTACGGCTGCGCAAGGAGATTAGCTAGCCAAAGGCTAGAGTTCTTCTCCGGGCTAACGCGGGACTTCGCCACAACGCTAAAAAGAGAGAAGTTCGTGTTGTCCGTGCTACTGTGAAGCCAGTGAGTGTGAACTAGGCTTGCTACGTACTCCCCGGAGGTGTTGAGGGAGGTGGCGGGAGGATACGCTAGCTAGTGTACGCACTCGTGCCGAGGGACGAGGTACGACCGTGTATGCTAGCGCTAGTATCCTTGTATGAAACATCGAAGGTGTTTCGCTAGAAAACGTCGAAGGGGTTTTCCTCTGAAGCTAAACAGAACGAAGCCTGTCTGTTTGCTAGAGTGTCTGCACATGGCCGGTGGAACGTGAGCTATTCCGTGGCCATTGTGCTGAAAGGCCCCCTGCTACTGGGGGGCAATTTTCGAGTGCCCACCCAACCCACCCTGGAGATTAGCTAGCCAAAGGCTAGAGTTCTTCTCCGGGCTAACGCGGGACTTCGCCACAACGCTAAAAAGAGAGAAGTTCGTGTTGTCCGTGCTACTGTGAAGCCTTGCTACGTACTCCCCGGAGGTGTTGAGGGAGGTGGCGGGAGGATACGCTAGCTAGTGTACACACTCTTTCGCGCTGATTGCAAAGATCTATGACGAACGATTGGAGAAAGAGATGGTGCTGGATTTCAATGGATCCCCATTGCTCCCGGAATTCGAGAGGTACAGGACGCCGGGCAAGATCATGGAGCTGCTTTGCGACATGCCATCGGGTCCTCATGACACGAGTAAGGAGCAGATGATTCGTGACCTTACGACTGTGCTCGAAGCCCACAGGGAGAACACCGTTCGGCATCACTACATGGACAAAGCCATCAAGTTCGTCATCAAGAACTGGCGACCCGAAGATCTACGAAGAGAGGAAGATGGCAGGAGAATGAGGGTGTGCCCGGCATGCTACAACATCGTGCCAGCATGCTTCTCCCGCTGTACTTCGTGCTGGTCACAGTTCATCTCGTGTGGTTATCATCAAGGCACCTCACAACGGGAGACTCCTACGGAGATCCCCAGTGAATTCATTGCCCAGACAATGGAGGCTGCAGCTGCAGCGGTACCTGAGACAACTGCTGAGGAGCAAGAAGCTATGGAGGTCGAAACGGTGGCAGAACCCGAAGGCATTCCCGAAGCTTCCATCATCGGAGAGGAAGATGCAGAACAGGAGCCCGACGAGGAAATGGACACAGATCCAATGGCGGACTTTGACGACGATGTAGCCGAGGATGTGGCGCTTGAACGTCGTCCTGTCCTCATTGCTGTTCAGTCCTTGAACATCGATCCTGAGCTGCAGATCGCCCGCACCGCTATGCAACCGCCTTACTACCACAACAAGCGAAATGCTCATTGCATCGGTGCTAACATGGCTGCTCTCTCCTACATGGCGTTTGTGGTCTGCAGATGCATCTACAAGACGTGGTCCGGCTTGGCGAAGTGGGTGACTATGCCATTATTCCAGCTCAAAGAAAGTTTCTCCAATGGCCAACGCTATGACGTGCTTGGAAAATGGGGTGTACTGGCAGAATTGGATTCCGAGACTGGTGTGAGCAGGGAGGTGACTGATGAAGAGATCATTCGCTTTGCCAAGGAAAGGGAGAATGCCAAGGCGTATGATCCCAACGGGACGTACACTCTTAAGCGCTTCCGAACGAACCAGCTGATCTATCCGAGGAGCAAACATGATGGGAATTGGCAGGGAAAACTTCAACCCAAGCACCTACCTGAAGGATGAGACTGACGCGAAGGTCATGCACTTCTGTTGCTTGAACGTCCTATGCGAAGTTATTCCCATGGTGACAGGACACTCGCAGTTTTCTGTTCTTCGACCTACACCGACTGGACCAGTGGACTTTCTGTACATCGACCCAGTTGGGATCCTCCTGATGCACATGGACCATTCCGTGCAGACCATAGGGTTGCTTGTGGATCGCAACGTACAGATGCCATCACATTTCTTGGACAAGCTGCGTGCCAGTAGGCTCGAAAGACAACAGCATCCAAATGCACGTCGTCTTGAAGCACTACATCACATTTCAGCCGACGAGTATCTTCCGCGCGGACAGACCTCCATCATGGACACACCTGTCACGGCAGAAGAAACCTCGAGTGCTTCCGCATCCACTGCTGCCCCGAAAGCTCGCCCACGAGGAGGTGGAAGACATGGAGGTTGGAATTCCAATACTTACCATGTGACTACATCGAGGGCAAGAGCAGAAACAAGGGGAAAGCCAAGGGGAAGGGCAGATCTCCGTACCCGGAGCAAAATCTCAGACCCTGGGAGCGTGATCCCCCATCGGATCCCGCGGCTACACGACGGTGGTATCGGGACAACTCGTAATCGGCTATGCCTTTATGCACGTGACCTCTGCGCTTCGCTCATGAATTTCATTGCGAATGCCTCTTTCTTCGGTGACGCCTGATTCGTTTGTCATTTCAGGGGATCGTCACTGACGTAGATGAGTGTCACACCGTTTCTAATTGGGATGCAAGGCTCTGATCCATATATCAAAGTTGCGGCGGACTAATCCCTAGTGTTCCTATCGCGCCTACTTCCGGGTGAGCAGCGTCGGAGACGCAACTCATGGGGGGTGCGAACGGACTGCGATGCCTAGTCAAGTTCTATGGTGTCACGATAAGAGCTGTGAGCATGGCCATGTAAAGGTCAAGAGAGAAGGCACGCTACGCGTCCTTCATCTCTAGGTGTAGGCTTGTGGAAGTGCTACGCACGCCGCAATGCCGAACCTTCCTGTATGATTTCCGCCCACGCAACTTTGGCTCAAGTGTGAGCACATGCTCTAGAAAGCATTGCCCATAGCTAAATAGCTATCGTCTTCTGTGACCTTCCGAGGGACAGAGCCATCCCGAGCACAGACGATCCATCGCTGGCCGCGAAGGTGTAAACAAGCGAGCTCTGGATCTGCCTGCACGGGGAGTGAGTAAGGCTTACGTGTGGGAAAGGGAAAGAGAGAGTGGCTGAGTTCGTAGAGGGCAACCACGCCAGTATTCAACATAGCTCAAGGGCAGAGGCAAGGGCAAGAATGGCAAGGATAGCAACAAGAAGGCGAAGACTGGCACCTTCAACCGCACCGAGGATAATAAGCCCATTTGTTTTCGGTTTAATTTGAAAGGTGGCTGTAAGAAGGGGGATAAGTGCCACTTCGTGCATGTTTGCACGAAGTGTCGGGGCGAGCACTCGGCCCTCAACTGCCCGGGTGCGGCTACCCCATCGACTGCGGCTAACTGACTTCCTGCGCCGCCGACGGCGAGTCCACCTTCGGCTACCCCGGCTCCACCTCCTACCAGCCGCCGGCTACAAGTCTTGTACCTCTTTTCGGGCCGGGAGAGACAGGGAAGCTTCCAGTGGCATCTCCGACAGCTAGCTTCCACTTACGGCGTCGATGTGGATATATGCTGCGTAGATCTGGTGAGAAGTCCTTCGACGGACCTGGCTACCTCCAAGGCGAGATCCAAATATCTCACGATGGTCAAGTCGGGCTCCTATGACATTGTGGCTATGTCCCCTCCAGTGGCGACCTTCTCACGGGCTACCTGGGCTAACCGCAAAGGCCCACGGCCCGTTCGCAGCTTCGGCGAGCCCCGCGGCCTGGCTAAGCTCACCTCAAAAGAGCGAGACCGGGCTATCCTTGGCAACATTTTTGCTTCGGCTACCTTCTTCGTCTTGGAGCAACCGGAAGATCTTGGGGCTATGCCGGCGGGGCCCCACCAGGGACAACGCCCGGCTAGCATGTGGCACTGGCCCGCTGTGGGGTGAGCGACAAAGGGCATCATCAACATCAAATCCCCACGCATCTTGAAACACGAAGTGGTTTCGGCTGTCACAAGAACTTAAGCGCTTCTGTCTCAAGTAAGTTGGACTAGCCCTATGCTAAACCACAAAAGGGAAAACAGGCATACAGCTAAGGGATTAGGTCAAGTGACCCAAGCATTGTAAGCGCTACTGGCATGAAGCAAGTGTGTTGACAGGTATCTGTTCGTTGTGCAAGTCGTGTGGGCATTGCAACATCGCGGCGCGTAATTCAAGAGTGCAAGTCATCATGAGCATTACACTTCAAGAAGGCTGTGTATTCAGCTCTGCGAAGCATCACTTTGATCATCGGGCTCAGGCTCACCAAGGGGAAGCTCAAACACTGCCACACGAGGAGGCGCACGCAAGCGCTCAAGCACAGTGTAGATCGGCCCTCCACAGAACATACATGGCCTCAGTCCAGGCCGTGTGCGAAGCACAACATGGAGCGGATCTCCGAAGATTCGATTGGCACTGCGAAGTCCACGACAATCCCGCAAGGAATGCATGCACTCACCATACCGCGTATAGTACACAAACAGATCATTCGGATCACGGCGAACGGTGACCGTCGCTGGAGGTAGAACAGGGGCCTGCTTCAGCACAGGATTTGTCACCGGCACAATCGCCGTCACAGGCACATCGTTGGATCCAGCAGCGGTGGCATCATGAACATCAGAGGACTCGCTGCTGCTATCCCCGCCATGGTCTGACACATCTGGCTCAAGCTCAGGCTGGGGCTCATCAGCAGGCACAGGTGCACGGCAAAATCGCAAAACAATCCACATGATCATGCAAAAAATTGCGAAAACGGCAAAGCCGAGGAGGCCGTAACCGCTCAGGGTGTCTTCCCGGCCTTGTGTCGCGCATCCCGTAAAGGAATCAACGATTGTCAATGCCTGAAGCAAGAGGCTCAGCTTGGAAGCGGGACCTCGGTACGAGCGAACCGCTCGCACAGCAGCACTGATTGCAACACGACCCCCAATTGCCGTGGCTTCGGCAACACCAACAAGCTCATCTGAATTGGCCTCGTCACGAACCTTGAACCCATGAAGCAAATACCGAATGCGATCAGCTTTCAAAGCTTTCGTCTGCAAATCTGCTAAGTTCTCGGGCCCTGGCACAGCACTCAAGCGCAATTGGTGCGATCGCACAAGGTCTTGCAACCACAACAGCCGCAGATCAAGATGACGCAAGCGCCCTAGTCCTTGTCTGGCAAGGAACTGGCGAGCAGAAGCACTGTTAGTGTAGACTATGAATTCGGCAGGACGTTGGGTGCAAAACGACACGGCTTCACGAAGAAAGATTCCTTCAGCACAGGCAGCCGTCAAAGCTAAGATTTCAGCTTCGCATGAAGATAAGCTGATCGACTTCTGGGTGCGGCTTGAGCTCGCAACCACATTGGAATCAATCAAGCACACGCATCCGCTCACAGATCGGCGGTTTACTTTCGAAGCACTCCAGTCGGAGTCAGACATAATTTCAACAAGTGAAGACCTTTCATTCGCAGCTCGGGCACGAATGCCAACACCAGGAGATGTGGGCGACATTGACGGCGCATAGCCTGCAGTGCCCTTGGCACAGCGTGCAACATGGCGCAGCAATTAAATCGAATGCTCGCTTGCTCGGGGATGACATGTGTTGGCACAGAAGTCGAATGGTGAATTGCAAGTCGCCGCAATCCTGACTCATATACATAAGCACACCTACAGCACTGCGGAAGGTCGCTTGATCAGCTGATGACAAACACTCGCCGTCATCACGAAGGTCCTCGTTGCTCCATGAAGGAAGTGGGGTCCGCTTGATGGCAGCATTCTGAAGTCCCAACATGTCAAGAAGCTTGCTCAGATGCTTGGTGGAACGACGAATGATCAGTGCACCATCGCTCGAAAGCACATGCTTCCTTTTCAAGAAAGAGATTTCATCGCCTTCCTGGATCATCATCTCTGCTGACACTTTGTATTTTGATTTGATCACATCAAGAACACTTTCAAGTCTGTTCCGCGAACCTGACGCCAAGGTGTCATCTTAACAGAATGTTCAATTTTCCCTCATGCCCGATTTAGCGCATGTGAAAGCCTGCCAGGCATTCGGCATCGTCGTGCACTGCAGAGTTGTGACTTGGTATCTTTCCGATGCCATTACCTCTCGAGGGAGGGACTTTAAACCCAAATGCGCTACGGAGCTTCAGTGCAGAGAAAACATTGCGATCCCAGCGGACTTCGTGTGCTGCTGCAGGCCAGGATCTTTCCGGTTCTATTGAAGTTGGTAGCGGAGCGTTGGCTCAGCCTTCGCTCCGGAAGCTACCTGTGGTCGATGCCACCAAAGACTCAACAGACTTCGCAGCCCTCCTCTTTAGAGGGCCACAGCAGCGCCACACAGGTGACCAGCAAAGCGGACAACTATGTTCCCGTTTTCGACAACACCCAACGTGGCTACAAGGAGTTCAGGAAAAGACGCGAGATCTACAAGACAAAAATGTCCATGGCTGGCCGTTCGAAGGAGACCGTCTTCAACATCATCACCCTCCTCCAAGGCAAGGCCTGGGACTTGGTGGATGACATCGAGCTGGAGGTTCTCCAGGGCGAGCAAGGCTACCAAACTGTCTTTGACAGGTTGGACAAAGGCTTCAAGTACGACCCCTTGACCGAGCTCCCGGAGGACTTCGAGAACTTCTTCGTGCGACTTCACCGTAAGGGAACTCAGACCCTTCAGGACTACAGCACTGACTTCTCCCGTGCAGAACGGCAGTTACGAGTCACCCACGCTGTCAACCTCCCCGAGAAGGTGAAGGCATGGTGGTACTTGCGGAAAGCTGGACTGTCCCGCGACCAACGGCAGCTCATACTCACCAACGTGGGCACCGAGAACCTGACCGTAGAGCAGACCATGAAGGCCATGAACTTCATCCTCGGCCAGGACTCCAAGCCGGACCCGCGGACCAAGCCCAACGGCAAGGACTCCATGTACTACCTGGACGAGGACAACGACCCCGACTACGACGAGGACGAGTACGAGGACTACGACGACATGTACTGGCAGGCCACCGATGATGCGTTCACCCCGTGGCCCGATGTCGATCAGGACTACTATGGTGCCGATGGAGGTGAAGGAGAAGATGTCTTCGACGTGGAGGAGTACGACGAGGTGTATGCCAGCTACAGCGATGCCAAGGCGAGATTGAATTCTATGCGGGTGTCACGTGGCTTCTACCCTGTCGTGGCTCTCGTTGACCGTGGTGGTTCTCCCTCGACGGCACCGAGAACGAAAGGAACGAAAGGAAGAGGCAAGAGCAAAGGCAAGGGCAAGGGCAAAGGAAGAGACAGTGGAAAAGACCGACAGACGCCGTTGCCACCAAAGGGCCGTAGTCGTGGACAGGCGGCCATTGGACGCCAAATATGCTTGCGCTGTGGACAGGCTGGACACTGGGCCAAGAATTGTCCTGGATCGCCGGACAAGAAGCGACGAGTGGACGGGAGCCCCAAGGACGACGCCGAGATCCTCATGGTCGAGACCTACGCGCTTGACGAGCACGACGGCTTGGATCTTGACTCGTGTGGGCTGACTGTTCAAGATGGCGGCGCTGCTTCTGTTCTTGGCAGTCGGCACAGCGTGAAACGGTACCTAAGCTACTTGGTCGAGCGCGGCTTTGACCTGGCGGACCTCAGGATCTTTGCGTGCAAGAAGGGGTTTCGCTATGGCAACAGCCAGACCGAAGTGGCAAAGATGTGTGTTCTTCTTCCTGTTGTTCTGGGCGGAAAGAAACGGCAAGTGCTGACCTACATCATCGAAGGCACGGCTCCCATCCTCTTTGGGCCCCGCTGCTGGAGAAGCTTGGCATTACCGTGGACTACCAGAACAAACGCATGAGATGGCCTGGGTGTGAGTGGCAGGCCATCCCGTGTGGACACCGCGGGGAGCATCAGTTGCGCCTTGTGGAGAACGATGCCCTCCTCGACCCCAACGTCGAGTACTCCGACATCTTGGCCCCCGACGACTTCGAGCATCACGTCGACTACCTGGACCCGATCCCTGCTGAAATGGTCTTCAGCTGCGAAGATGAAGATGAAGCTGGAGGCAACGACCATGGAGCTACCGGAGCAACGACAGTGACAACGTCATCCAGGGACTATAGTACCGAGGTTGGAGCCCCGGACAATGAGCCCCAGTGCGATGCCAGCGCCGCTCCGTCTTTCCCCCACGTGACCTACAACATCCGGGGGGCGAACCTCAACGACCACAAGACCACAGACCTCAACGACCACAAGACCACAGACCTCAACGACCACAAGACCGCAGACCTCAACGACCACAAGACCGCGAACCTCAACGACCACAAGACCGCAGACCTCAACGACCACAAGACCGCGAACCTCAACGACCACAAGATCGCAGACCTCAACGACCACAAGACCGTGAACCTCAACGACCACAAGACCACAGACCTCAACGACCACAAGACCGCAGACCTCAACGACCACAAGACCACAGACCTCAACGACCACAGGACCGCAGACCTCAACGACCACAAGACCATAGACCTCAACGACCACAAGACCGCGAACCTTGGTGACCGCAAGACCGTTGAACTTGGCGACGACCGAGTCCGGACCCTGGGCAAGGGGACTTTACACACGTTGGTTCTCTCAGCCACAGAGGCTAACAAGAGCCAGAAACGCTTGCTCAATCAGGCCAAGGAGATCGTGGACAGCGACCAGAAGGTGATCTGGGAGGTGTTCGGTGCGCGTGGTCAGGCTGGTGCGAAGGCTAAGGAGTTCGGAGCGAAGGTCGAGACCTTCGCCCGCAAGACAGGCTGGAACTTTAACCGACCGAAAGATCGCCGGAAGTTTCTCCAATGTCTTCGCGAAGAACAGCCAGACGAAGTGTTGCTAACTCCTGTGTGTCGGCTCTGGTCTCCTCGTCTGGAGGCCACCACTGCCGGCAATCCCAGCCGAAAGGAGCGCCTTGTGAAGGCACGCCAGGATGACCACAACAACATCCTGACCTTTGTCATGGTGACCTTCGAGGAACAGCGACGAGGTGGGCGCCATGCACATGTGGAGCATCCCTGGGAGAGCCGAGCATGGTTCACCAAAGCATTTCGTCGAATGCAGGGTTGGACCACCTATGTGGATCAGTGCGCCTACGGCCTCATGCTCCCGAACACCGACGGCACCACTCGTCCTGCCAGGAGACCAACGTGCTACTTGACTACAAAGCGATCTCTTCGAGAAGGCTTGGCCGCCACGTGTCCGGGAAACCACGGCCACAGCTCTTTCGAGGAGCAGTGTGATGAGTCAGGTCGCCCAGAGGAACCAGAACCACGACGACCAGAACTGCTGGATGCACGGCTGGCTCGCCTGATGATCGACGACGACCCCGACGACCACCTCATTCAACAGGACAGTGTCTTCGCCCAGGACGAGGACCCCAACTTGGACGATGCTGATATGCCTGATGCCTCTGGACAGCAACCTGAAGATGATGAACACGTCAAGAAGAACAAGGAGCTACGAAAGAAGGTTGGATCGCAGGCTATGAACTACGTGGTCCGATTGCACAAGAGCTTGGGACACCCTTCTCCTGAAGTTCTCCTCAGAATGCTGGAGGAAGTTCAGGCAACAGAGACCGTGAAGCAGGCGGCGAAGGAGTATGTGTGTGCGAAGTGCTATGCGCGAAAGAAGCCTGGCAGTGTGCCACCCGCCGCCGGGCTGACAGCTCGAAACTTCAATGATCGAGTCATGGCGGACAGTGCTTGGGTTGACACTGATGATGGAAGAAAGTGCATCCTGACGATCATGGACCAGGCCACTCGCTATGTGGCCGTGAGGCTCCTTCACTCCGAGAAGCGCACTGACTTCATCAACGGCGTCGAGAGAGCATGGATCAAGCAGTTCGGGGTGCCTAAGTACCTACGCGTCGACGAGGCCAAGGGCTGGGCCTCACAGGCACTTCGGAACTGGGCCTCGGACCACGGTGTGACCCTGGAAGTGGCTCCTGCGGAGTGCCATTCGTGGCTTGGTTCTGTGGAGCGTAAGCACCAAGTGGTGCGAAGGGCCATCGAGCTTTTCATGGACGACCGGGGCGAAAAGAGCTTCTCGAACCTCAAGGACGCCCTGGTGTACATCCCTGGCCAGATCAACAATATGAGCTTTGTTCGAGGCTTTACGCCAAATCAGTGGGTCACCGGTCGCAGCCCGATGGATGCCGCGAGCCTCACCGCCGACTTCTTCAACCCCGCTGCTGACCCGATTGATGAGCCCTCGGACTTTGCGGCGGTGCAACAGAAGCGGCTTGCAGCACAACAGGCCTTCCTTCGGGCCGACACTGATGCACGCCTTCGCAGAGCCATGAACAAGACCTTTCGGGAGCAGCAGGAACTGCCTGCTGTAGGTCAGCGTTGCTACTACTGGCGTGTTCAAGGCCTTCCTACTCTGCAAAAGAGCAAGTGGCGAGGCCCAGCGCGCGTGGTGGCGCATGAGGTGAATGATGAGAAGAAGGTCACTGTGGTTTGGGTGGCACACGGCACCAACTTGCTACGGTGTGGACCTCACCAAGTCCGCCCTGTTGTTGAGGAGCTGGGGTATGCCACAGTCGCTGACCCTGCGGCGGCTATGCGCGACCTTCAAGACCTACGTGCTCGCAGTACCACGCAATTTCGTGATGTGTATGAAGACGAGCCCCCGGACGTTGAGGACCTCCTTGATGGTGCAAACAGCCCCTTCTACGAGCCCTCCGATCCTGGAGCAGCCCGTGCAAGCGATGCTGATGATGAGGCCATGGAGCCTCCTGTTGTTCCGGGCGCTGTCTTGCTGTACCAGCGCGCGTTGGCTTCTCATGGTGATGAAGCTGGCGAAGAATCGCGCCGGCCCGCCCCGCGTCGTCAGGTGTCTACCGACGCTCCCGCCCCGGAGTCGCCCAAGCGCCTCCGTACCGGCGCCGATGCCGCTGCTGCTGCTTCTTCTTCTTCGTCCTCTCTTCCCCCTGGAGCCGCGACTGCCAGTCACGTGCCGATTGATCCAGACCACACAATGTTCCGGTGCCGGAGGATGACGAGGACCTCTACCTGGACGATGTCTTTGTGACCGATGCCGGTGACAGTAAGCTGCCAACTGGTTGGGTGGTCATCGACGGGAACCTGGCGATGGATGAAGCTTGGCTGGCCAGGGAGACCAGTGAGAAACGAATGAGTGTGGAAGAGAGAGAGAGAGAGAGAGAGAGAGAGAGAGAGAGAGAGAGAGAGAGAGAGAGAGAGAGAGAGAGAGAGAGAGAGAGAGAGAGAGAGAGAGAGAAGATGATTGTCGCAAAGAAGGCGGAGCTCACCAGCTACTTCGACAATGCCGTGTGGGAGTTCACTTCTCTTCTTCCTGGAGAGCACGATCGTGTTGTGACAGCACGGTGGGTGCTGAACTGGAAGACTCCGACCGAGGGAGGCCCACCCAAGGCGAAGGCAAGGCTGGTGTTGCGAGGATTTCAGGATCCGGATGTTTTTGACTTAGAGAAGGCCTCCCCGACAGCAACCAAACAGTCAAAGTTCGTGATCTTAGCGCTAGCCCCCATCATGCAATGGACCATCTTCTGCGGTGACGTGAAGACGGCCTTCTTATCTGGGGCAAACTTCGATAGGAAGATCATCGTAAAGCTGCCAGCCGATTGCGGCCCCTTGCTTGGATGCACCGACCAGGGTCCCACCTACATGAGGATGCTAAAGTCCGCCTACGGGCTGGCCGACGCTCCCCTTCTCTGGCACCGAGAGGCAACACGCCGACTGCGTGCCATCAAGTGGGAGGTCCATCCTCTGGATCGCTGCCTGTTCTGCTACTACTCTAGCGAGGGCAGCCTACTTGGATGCCTGGTGTTGCATGTCGACGACCTTCTGGTGGCAGGTGCGAAGTACCACAAGGAGTTCTCAGCTGCTCTGAAGGCGTTGCGTGGTGCCTTCAACTTTGGAAAGTGGGAGGAGCTCACGAAGGAACACTCCATCATGTACTGCGGCGGCAAGATCAAGATGACTGTTGATGGTGTGTCTCTGAGCTATGCTGATTACCTCAAGAAGGTGCACCCGATCACCATTCCCAAAGGACAAGGAGCTCCACGGAAGCTCACGAGCAAGGACACGTCCAAAGCGCGCGGACTTCTTGGAGCTCTTCAGTGGCCGGCTGTGCAGGGGCTGCCGCCATTGTCAGCGACAGTCTCGATCCTTGCAGCCGACATTGGCAAGGGTGACAACGACCTCCTTCTGAACCTCAATAAGGCCTTGCGCTTTGCGAAGAACACCGGTGACTATGAGATCCGCATGCACGGCCTCGACTACAACGTGAAGGATCTGTGCTTCCTCTGCTTCAGCGATGCAGCCTACGGTGTGCGGCCAGACGGGTCGTCACAGGGAGGCTTCATGATCCTGTTGACCCACAAGAAGGCTATGCGCGGGGAGCCGACGGACTACAACATCATGAGCTGGCGATCCTTTAAACTGCCACGAGTTTGCCGCAGCAGCCTCAGTGCCGAGGCTCAGGCCTGCTCTGCCGCCGTGGATGAGATGATGCTCCTCCGAACAATGATCTCACTCATGCTGGATCCTCGACAGGATCCCAAGGACCCGGCCACAGCAAAGTGGGTTGGTGAAGCGGCGATTGTGGTGGATGCCAAGGCATTGTATGATGCATTGAAGCGTCCTGGCTTCAACAGCCAGCACGACAAGCGCACCGGCATTGAGATCATCTGCATCCAGGAAGAGCTGGAGAGACAAGGAGCCACCGTCCGATGGGTCAGCTCTGAGGTGATGTTGGCAGACGGGCTCACGAAGATAGGTGCACGGCAGTCCATGGTGGATAAGCTGGCTTCTGGGAGAATTTGTCTCCACTTCGACCCCAACTTCCTTGCGGCAAAGAAGAAGACCCCAGCTGAGCGCCAGAGTGCTTCAGATCGTGCGTATGGTTCTCAAGTGGCGAGGAAGATTGCACAGGTGTTGGCCGTGAACTCTCTCAGCACCGCGGGCGACGCAGCGACCGACTTCGAGAACCCCGACACCACCCAGTACTACATGAACGACCTGGGCGCCTACATGCTCTACATCGACTACGACCTCAACAAGCTGCTGGCACTCATCGTCTTCTTTGCATGCATCGTCCTCTTCATCGCTTGCGCGTGGAAGTGGTGGAACAAGGGCCAGCGCGGCCCACCAGACCAGACAGAGGCGACGCATGATGATCAGGACACCAAGGATCTGGCTACCGTCGGGACCCAGACCACTGGCGACGTCGAGAAGATGACCATGCAGATGTTCATCGGCGAGCTGGAGTCGGAGAACGAGTACTTGCAGAATGAGGTGATGAAGCTTCAGATGTCCAACCGAAGCCAGACGGAGCTGATCCAGATCATGCGTCAGCGTCAAGGGCAAGCTCCCCCTCCTCCTCATCCTCAACCTCGGCCTCAGCCCAACGTGCAACTCCCCTTGCAGTTTTTGTGACGAGCACCACGAGGGGAACCTGTGTTCACGCCTCTCCGGATTGTGGACACATTCGAGGGCATGGGCAACGTCGTCTCACACTTTGTAGAGACTGCCAATGGCCAGGCCAAGGCTGAGGGAGTGATTCTTTCATTCTTTCAACAGCAGTGACGTCGGACCGAGCCGAAAACGCTTTTGGCTTTCCTTCAAGAGAACACGGGACAGGGCGCCTAAGGCTTTAAGGTGCCACTTCTTTTCCACTCCCTTTTCCTCCCCGTGTGAAAGCCTGCCAGGCATTCGGCATCGTCGTGCACTGCAGAGTTGTGACTTGGTATCTTTCCGATGCCATTACCTCTCGAGGGAGGGACTTTAAACCCAAAAGCGCTACGGAGCTTCAGTGCAGAGAAAACATTGCGATCCCAGCGGACTTCGTGTGCTGCTGCAGGCCAGGACCTTTCCGGTTCTATTGAAGGCGCATGTTTCACTGCGTGTCTCCGTAGGTCAAGCGTAGGCTCAAGACAGCCTGACAGCAGAGCGAGTAGTGAGAAAAGATTCCGAAGCTCGCGCCGTGTTAAGAGAAGGATACTGGTTTAAGGGTTTAAACTTTCATGGTAGCGGAGCTGTTGGCAAAGGCCAGCAGCTGATCAAGCAAAGATCCAGGGAAGCCAGCCACGAGCTGGAAAAGGTGAAAAGTGTTGAACAGGAAGTTACGGTTTACCAAAAGCATCCTGTCGGAGAACAGCGAGGAGTTACGGCTAAGCCAAGAGCACCTTGCAAAGTCGGAGAAAGCGTGGAAGTGAAGACCTTGGGCCAGATATACAAGGACCTGCCAAAGTGTTGAAAAGATGCAAGAGCAACAACAAGCCCAACAAGCGCAGCACCAGCCTAACCCCCAGCAGGCAAGGTTGGAACAGCTGATGAATACGCTAGGCCAAGCTACAGAAGCGATGGCAAGAGTTGCACAAGGAACAGCAGTGCAGCAACAGCAATTGACAACAGCACTGGATGCATTGGCAAAAGCCCAAGCATCACCGGCTCGAGTGAGCCAGGCAGCCCCTTCGGGAGGCCAGCCAGCTTCAGTAAGTTTTGATACTGGAGGTAAGATCCTCAAGCCACCGGAATCGTTTAATCCAGCTACGATTGAAGAAGAAGTGTCACAATGGAGTGACTGGTCATTTACGTTCAAGAACTTCTTAGCGTTCATGGACCAAGAATTCCTGAAGGACCTGAAGTCAGCAGAAGAACAAACAGCTGCGATAGGAATGGACGTGACAAATGGATTCTTCAACAATGATCAAGGAAGAGTGAACAGAGGAACAAAGCTTTACTCAGTGTTAAGCAGTTACTTGAGAAACAGACCTCTGAAAGTTCTGAGAAGTGTAAGCGGGATGAATGGATTTGAAGTGTGGAGAAAGTTGACGGCTGAACTAGAGCCGACATCTCGTTCAAGGAGTCTAGCAATGGCTCAGGCACTGGTTGGATTCCCAGCCATGAGCAAAGGAGCATCGTTGATGGACTACGTCCTGACATACGAGAAGCTCACAGCAGAGTACGAAAAGCTCTCAGGCCAGAAGTATGACGATAACTTGAAGATCGGTACACTGCTGAAAGGAATACCGCAGCACCTCAAGCAGCATGTGATGGTCGATATCACTGACAAGACCACATATGAAGAGTTAAGAGCAAAGCTGCTACAATACGAAAGAAGCAATCAGACATGGTCAGCTGAGAATATCTTAGGATCATTGAGTGTTCCAGACCCAACGTCGCACTCAAGCAACAAGACTTATCAAGGACCAATACCGATGGAACTCGATAGATTGCACATGAGGAAAGGTAAAGGAGATGGAAAAGGAAAAGGTGACAAAGGAGGAAAAGGAAGCCCTTATGGAAAAGGAAAGGACAAAGGAAAGGGCAGAGGATACGGAAAAGGAAAAGGTGGTAGAGGAAAAGCAAAAGGAAAAGGAAGAGGTTTTGGAAAAGGAAAAGGATATGGAAAGAAAGGAGGAAAAAGCATCAGGCAGGCTGAAGGAAAAGGCTACGAGAGTGACAAAGGAAAAGGAAAAGGTGGACAAAACGGACCTGTGTGTTTCAATTGTGGTAAGACTGGACATTACTCTTCAGAGTGTTGGTCGCCACCGAAAGGAAAAGGAAAAGGAAAAGGAAAAGTTCGCAACGTCCAAGAGACAGGCGAGGAAGAATGGTATGAAGAGCAACCAAGTTCTTCTACACAGTCACAGGCAAAGCCACCACAAGGAGCAAAAGGAAATGAGCAAGTGCGTAGGTTGGTGACAACGCCTATGCCAGTGATTGAAGAAGTGTTCGACGATGAAGAAGAGTACGTCGATCTTGTAGGAATGTTCGAAGAGATGGTGATGGACTATGCAGCAAGAGCAGTGAAGGTCAACACAGTTATCTTCATGTCAAGCATGGTCGATGAGAGTGATGAAGAAGATTATGAGAAGGATGAACTTCACAAGTGGTATGAAGATCTGCAAGTGGACAAGAAGAATGCCGAGCATGCAAGAGAAAGAGAGAGACTTTTCGGAAGTGTTCAAGATGAAGAACCAGAAGTGCATCGAGTAAGAGCAATCAGTTCAAGCTATGCAGAACTCGTTGAAGTCGTGTTAGACAGTGGAGCGGATTGTCATGTACTTCCGCTATGCTACTACAGTGAAGACTTAGGAACAGTTGAGTTCCCAGCTTTGAGAATGGTCATTCAAGATGCTCAAGGCAACAGAATAAGGACCACTGAAACAAGAGCGAATATCACGTTTGAATTCCAGAGAACAGATGGAAGAGTGATAAAGGTAAGAGATTCAGCTGTGTTCGGAGATGTAACACAACCACTATTTGCAGTAGGCAAGTTGTGGAAAGTCGGATGGGGACTTGATCCTCTAGACCAGTTCAATGCTTACCTGAAGAAAGGTTCAGCAAAAGTGCCAGTGAGGTTTGCAAGAAATTCAACAGTGACGGACCTCAAGATCTACAGAGCACAAGTGAAGGTTGAAAGTGATGAACCACAAGTGAGGAAGCTGACGCTGATCAAGCAGATGGAAGATGATTTCGAGAAGATGAAGTATCATCAAGGATGGTTTTTCATGTCAGATGGGAAGCCAGCAAGGATCGATTATGACAAGTATGTGACCTATGACCCCACGTATGATGATGTGAAAGCATTCAAGTTCAGAACTACTTTGGTATCGAGGTACGATGGTGACAGCATCGTATGGAGCGAACTGGAGTTTGTGGAGTGCGCTGAGAAGTGGGAAGACCGAGAAGAGATTGCGATAGACGCAGTTGAAGAGAACTCGGTGATCATCACGATCTTGGAGAGAAAGTCTCTGGGAATTGAAGAGTATGGTGACTATGAAAGAACATCTTCAAAGAAGAAGAAGAAAGAGCAAGAGAAAGAAGTGGAAGCAGCAGACGTGGAGATGGAGGTTCACAAAGAAGTAAAGGACACAAAGAAGAACATAGAGCAAGTGGAAAAGGAAGCAGCAGAAGCAATGGAAAACCTGTTTCCAAGTGAACCGCCTGCAGAAGAAGAGATGAAAGAGTGGAAGAAAATTGAAGAGCAACTGCCAAAGCTAGGAGAAAAGATGGAAGAAGCTATGATCGTGGCAGGAGTTGAACTCAGCCCAGAAAGTTCACTCAAAGAGATGAGAACAGCATGTGAATTCCTGAAGATAGGAAAGACTGGAAGCAAGACTCAAATATGGCAAAGGTTGAAGCAAGCTATTTCAGCAAACAAGATGAAGGAATTGGTTGAGATCTCCAAAGGACTAGAACTAGAATTCACAAGAGAACCAAAAGGAGAAAAGAGACCAGAAATGCCAACTGAGGAAGAAAGGAAGAAGCATGAACTGACACATCTACCAAAAGCAGATTGGTGTGAAAGCTGTCCAGCAACAAGATCAAGAGAAGACAATTTCGATGTATCTGAAAAGAAGAATGAAGCATCGTTAGTTTCAATGGATTTCAAGTTCACTGGAACTCGAGATGAAGAGAACACAAAGGACAGCAAGGACGCATTGACAATCGGCCTTGTGATGGTTGATGAAGCAACAAAGTTCGTACATGTCATTCCAGTAGCGACAAAAGAAGTGACGGCATACGTTGTCGAAGAAGTCTGCAGAGTACTTATGCTGTTAAATTCGAAGGTCATTCTGAGAACTGACACAGAACCAGCAATGATTTCCCTGAGAAAGAAAGTACAAGGAATACGGAAGATGAAGAATCTTGATACAGAGATACAAGACGTAGCGTCAGATGAACATCAAGGATTGCAAGTTGAGAGATGGGTTCAAACAGTTCGGAACTTATCAAAGACACTGGTGTATGGAGTTGAATCGCAATCGAAAGTGAAGATCACATCAGAAAGTACGCTGTATCCATGGGCAGCAAGACATGCAGCATTCCTGCTGAATAGGTTTGTTGTGAAGAAAGGATCAACACCCTTTGAAGTACTGTTTGACAGAGAGTACAAAGGAACATTAGCGCCATGGGGAAGCGTAGTATTGGCAAAGCCTGTACCAAAAGTCAAGGAAAAGGGAGAAGCATGGAGAAAAGGAATCTTCGTTGGAAAGGACTCGGTGAACAACCTGAATCTGATAAGGACAAGACAAGGAATCATCAAGAGCAGAACGATAAGACAGTGTACGCCACTGTATGATGTGGAAGTGCTAGCAGAAGCAACAGGGACACCGTGGAACTACACACAAGACATGTTGGTAGGAAGAAAATCAACGAAGCGATTGCCACCGCACAGTGGAATCGAGATAGCAACTGGTGACAAGCCAGAGTTGGTTCCAAGAAGAGAAAGAAGTCAAGAGCAAGAAGATGAATTGAAGGATTATAGCCCAAGCCAAGAGGCAGCATCAGATCCACCAAGCGAGACTGAACAAGACATGGATGAAGATTCAGGTGAAGGACATCCAGGATCAACAAGCAGCAGCTCAAGTAGTCGAGGGAAAGGAGTCACGAGAAGAAGAAGCGAAAGAAGTGATGACTCTGAAGAGCTGATTCGAGGAGAGAATCCTCCGCCATCATCGCCCAAGAGGAACCTTGAAAAAGGCGAGCAGCCAGAGGCGGTGAGGCAGAAGATGGACGAAGGTCCAGCGCAAGCCGAAGAACGGCCAGAGAAGTTTGTGGCCATTGGTGAAGGATCCTCGGGACAAGCATCAAGTTCGGTAAGGAGAGTTATCGACATGAGAAGCGTAAAGAAGATAGAACCATTCCTGAGGAAAGAACTTCCGCAATACCACGATGACGAAGAAGTCGAGTTGGAAGAATTTGAAGAAATGGAAGCAGAGTTCGATGAAGAAGAAGAATGGCAAGAATCAGATGGTGAAGAAGAGATACCAAAAGACATGCCAAAATGGTCGAACAATTTCGAAAGCGGACCACCAAAGCTAGCAGATGAAGAAATGGAGAAAGTCGAAGGAGTGTCCAAGAAGCACGAATTGGAAAGACTTGAGAAGATGAAAGTGCTGAACAAGTTGCCAAAAGGAACAGATGTTTCGAAGTACAAGTTTCTTTCGACAAAGATAGTGTACGACTGGAGGCACAGGGACAAAGAATGGAGAAGAAGAGGACGATTAGTAGCAAGAGAGTTCAAGTGGTTAGGTGATACAGACATTCCAAGTTTGTTTTCGCCAACCGGCGTAGCAAGCACAGTGAAGCTACTTTCAGCCCTGTTCGCATCTTCAGAAGGATACACACTCGGCAGTATCGATGTAGGTGACGCCTATTTAATGGTGGAGCAGGAAGAGCCGACGATTGTCGAAGTCGATGGAGAAATTTATGAACTTGGGTATACGTTACCCGGACAAAGAATCGGAAGTGCAGCTTGGTTTGGAAAACTGAAAAGCTACCTTGAAGAGTATGGGTTAGCAAGCGATAGTGGACTACCGGCACTATTCTCAAGGAAGCCAGACAAAGAAGGATTCGGAATAATCGTGTTGAGTCATGTAGATGACATGGAGCTATATGCATCAAAAGAAGAATTCAAGAAGTTGGTCGAATTCCTGAGAAGCAAAGGATTGAAGATCAAAGTGGAAGGACCAATGGATGAGAATGAAGGATCAATGAGTTTCCTGAAGAGAAGTTTCAAGTCAATGGGAGATGGAAACGTAGAGATCACGATGAATACAAAGTACATCGAAGGACTGGTAGAAGTGCTCAAATTGGAAGGAGCATACCCGAAGAAACTACCGTGTCCAGCGGACAATGGAAGATCGTTTCAAACAAAAGAAGGTGGAATGGAACCACTGAGTACAGAAGATCACTACACGTTCAGAAAAGGAGTAGGAATCTTACTGTATCTCGCGCCCGAGAGGCCAGACATTATGTACGTCTTGAAGAAACTGTCAACAAAGCTCGCATCGCCCGTTGAAGCAGACATGGAACTGTTAAGGTACGTTGGAAAGTATCTCAAAGGATCGCCAGAAATCGCACTGGTACACCAAGGAAGTTACCCTGGAAAAAGTTTCCTCGAAGTGAAGAACAGAAGCGAAAAAGGAAACGAAAGGGACAACTACAAAGTGCCAGCACTCATAGAAGTGATAAGCGACAGCGACTGGGCAGCGGACCGAGAGTCAAGACAAAGCGTTTCATGCGGAGTGATCATGGTGAATGGAAACCTGATTCATTTCCAAAGCAAGAGGCAGAAAAGCGTAGCATTGTCATCTTGCGAAGCTGAGACAATCGCAGCGACATCAATCTTAAGCGAAGGTGTATTCCTGAAAGGATTGCTGACAAGAATCCTAGGAATCGAGCCAAGACTGATGTTATACAGTGATTCGTCAAGCTCAAGACAGTTAATCTCAAGAAAAGGCTTAGGAAGAGCACGCCATTTACAAGTGGACCTTTTATGGATCCAAAGAATTCCCAAGCTTATCATAATGGCGATAGCAGGTAAGGACAATCCCTCAGACCTAGGGACGAAATCCCTGACACGGGAGAAGATACGAAAGTATATGCTAAGCCTAGGATACACAGGTGAATTCCTGACGCCAAGTGAGCAAGAAGTTCAAGAAGCTGAAGTGAGAAGAACAAGAACAAGAAGTGTTCCAAGATTTGATGAAAGGATGATTACAAGGATTATCCAGACGGTTACGACCGCCGTGCTGATATCATTGGCAGAAGCAAGCAGATTCGGCGAAGAAGGAGAACAAGGACTGGGAAGAGCAAGTGTAGTTTGCATACTGTTGTGCATGTTCATGTCAGCGATTATGCATAAAGTTGCAAGCGCAGCCATTTTGCTCAAGAGAGAAGTCCTGAAGAAAGAAGAAAAAGAAGAAGATAGGACAAGAGCAATGGCAGACGACGAAGCAGTCAAGTTCATGATTACAGAAGTCAGCAAAAGCATAGAAGCTACGACTTACCTCGAGAAGGTACTCAAGAGGGAACGGTCAGAAAGACCGACAGCTGAAATCCTCTGGAAGGAGGTACAAGAGATAAATCTGAAGTACGAGGTGAAAACCAAGGAGAAAGACGAGAGTGAAGCAGCGTCGGACCCTGAGTCCGATGGGTCTAACAACAGCGAGTCAGAGAAGGAAGAAGAGAAGGAAGATGATGAAGAAGACTCGCCAGAAGACAAGAAAGAAGAAGAAGACCTGAGTACGTTCAAGAAAACTGCAGAAGAACTGGCAGAAGAAGCAGAAAGATTGAAGAAGTCGCAAGAGGCTAACTTCGCAGCGTTGAAGCAAGGGAGCATTCGGATACCCGAAGACGTCCAAGAAAAGATCAGAGAGCAAGGAGAAATTATGGCAGCGAAGGTACGGCAGCTGGAAGAGATGAAGGAAGCAGCCAAGGAAAGAAGAGGAGAAGTTACGGAAAAGGCGGATGCCGTTGTGGATCAGAGAGAAGCGAAAGAGTCTCGAGAAATGGAGCAACCAGCAAAGCAGGAAGACAAGAAGGAGCAAGCAGCAGAGGAAGAAAAAGAAAAGGACCAGGCAACAGAGAAAGAGAAAGAGGACGAACAGCCAGCAGACAAAGGTGAAGGAGAAGCTAGAAGAAGACTGGTGAACAAAGGAAGTTCAGGAGCTTATGTGGGCATAGTTGTATGGATGCTGTACATTCATGGAGTAACCGCGACCGCAGATATTTCGGCCCACAGCAAGAGAAGTCAGGAAGCTGTAGCCACAAGCAGAAGAATGGAGGAAGTGATGGACATCCTGATGATCACGTTAAGTGTGATGGGAGTAATCTTCCTCATCCAACAAGTTATGAAAGGCTTTAAAGTCCTGCACAACAAGCTGAAGATCAGAAGGACTGGCGAACCCGTGTATGTCTACCCGACAAGGCACGTGTATCATAAACGATGTTGCAAGTGGTGGAGCCCTCCACCATCCACACAAGAAATGACTTTGGAAGCTGCAAGAGAAAAGGGGTGCCGTTCATGTTGGGTGTGTCACCCAGAGGACCGGGAGAGCCGCGGCAGCTCAGCAAGAAGAACGAGCACAGAAGCGTGCAGCGGGATATGCACGTGGTGCAATGAGAACCGCTGCGCGAGAAGCAGAAGGAACCACATAAATCATAGTTGTGTGGAATGCATAAGAGACCATGCGGAAAGCGTATGGCGACAGAAGTACGACAGCAACGGAAGTGAAGAAGAAGAAGAAGAAGAAGAAGAAAGCCACGAGCAAGAAGACAATCAGCCGGAGAGGAACGTGTTATATCCAAGACCAGAAGATGTTACAGAAGACCAATGGAATAACATGACGTTTAGTGAAAGAAGAGCTTCGTTGGAGGCCAGAGGCCAACAAGAACTCGAAGGAGTAGCCCGCCTCACCTATGAGGCGTACCTAGCGGGGACCAGACGAGCTGCAGAAGAACTAGCTCCGGTACTGGCCCAAGAACTGCAAGAACCAGATCGAGGCCTCGACGAGTTAATTGAAGAAAGAGCAAGACTTGGCCGAGAAAGGAGAGAAGGCACAAGTGAGGGAAGAAGGTTCAGATCCCACAGTGAAGAAGTGAATGATGATAGAGCAAGATTAAGGCGAAGGATCCAAGCAATAAGCTCTACTATGACTGGACCAGTTGATCCAGGTACACCGGATAGTACAGAGGCAAGAACTCAAGGATGACGACGGTTTAAAGAAGCAAGAAGAGTGAGGGCGTTCACAAAGACGCCCAGGAAAAGGCGAAAGCAAATGTTTCACAAAGCACGAGAGTCTCACACCGCCAAAAGCCTGTGAGAAGGGAAGTGCGAGAAGAGTGAGGACAAAAGTCCAAAGCAGAAGTGGCAAGCCAAGAGCCACGTGCAGTGTTTCAAAAGGCTGACAGGAGACCGCGTAAAAGGCTCCTAAGGCATACGACAAAAAGGCACTACGAGCACCACGAAGAATTAAGTCAATGTTCACAAAGAGGACTACAGAAAAGTCCAGCAAAGTTTCCAGATTGCCTAGAGGCAAGGATGGACTACGACTACTTCGCGTGCAGCGACGTACAGAAAAAGTGAGTGTGCACGTAGAGTGGAGTGAGTCCATGCCAAATGTGTGTGGAAAGCAATTCGCAAATCTGCTATAGGACATCAGAAGAGTGAGGATGAAGACTAAAGGAAGAAAAGGATAAAGATGTCCCACAAGTGCTTAAAGAAGCGTGCGATAAGTGAAGATGAAGGCTCACAGGAGCATGCGAAAACGGATGAAGAAGTAGCACAAGAATTAGGAAAAAGTTTCACAAGATCGTATTACACGACAAAGCTGTGTATACGATGAGGGCGTAACAGAATGTTCAATTTTCCCTCATGCCCGATTTAGCGCATGTTTCACTGCGTGTCTCCGTAGGTCAAGCGTAGGCTCAAGACAGCCTGACAGCAGAGCGAGTAGTGAGAAAAGATTCCGAAGCTCGCGCCGTGTTAAGAGAAGGATACTGGTTTAAGGGTTTAAACTTTCACATCTACATGCAACATGCCCGCATTGGGCACTGGGTCGCGCTCACCATCGCGGGGCTTCAAGCGATAAAGGGCCTCACAGCCCCGCCACAACTCGGCACTGGCGTTATCAACCAGAAAAGTTGTGAAGGCATTGAACCACCCTTTCGAACCCGCACGTTGCCCCGGCAACATGTAACCCAAAGCATAAGACACCCCATAGCCTAACGTAACTATGGTTGGCTTGTCCTGCGGGACGGTCAAGTAGGCGTCCGCAATGTCAGCAGATAGCAAGATGGCGCCATCGGCACCATACGATTGCCTCAGAGTAGGAAGCACTCGATTCAGAATGGCTTGAGAGGCTGGTGAACACAGGTCCTCGGGATCGCATCTCTTGTGCTCTCGAGCTACAAGTCGTGACCGAAACAGCAGCGAAGGAGCTTTAGTAACAGGATGAGGCTTTGGGCGGATGCTTCGCACAAACCGAGTTGACAGCTTGCTATACTCGACTCCTTCAAGGGGTGGCTGCAACACTGTCATACGCTCAAGGCGGGAAATCTCATGTTGATCAGCAACATGAATCAGCCTTGCCATTTCATCCTCAGTCAGCTGTGGATCGCTGGTGCTGAAGGGAAAGATGAACTCAAGCGGAGGAGTGCACCCGGGAGGCAGCTGGTCCTCATCATCACTGCCAAACTCGTCGTCACTGAAATCATCAGCTTGGTCTGACAAAGGCACGTCACCTGCACAGTCAGCGAGGTATTCATCGCTATGGTAGCAAGTCAAGGTTTCATCTCCAACGCAAACATCAACACCCGTGACCTTGGCAACCCTGGCACGCTTAGCATCTGGGTTTCCTGGCATGTCCTCATCATCGCCCTCTGGGGCGGCTGCAGACGCTACATCTGAAGATGTGGGTGGCACATGTGCCAACGCCACAGGAGGCAGTGCGGATGAGGCAGAAGGTTCACCGGGCGGTGAAGTTCGGGCCAACTTTGAAGGACGATCGTCAAGATCGGGAGCACCATCCCGAGGAAGTGGCCCAGCAGGGCTCACAGGAGGCACAGGCGTCGCAGGCGACGCATTTGACTTGCTCGAGCCAAAGTCACTTGACAGACTGTCGTCATCGGCAGTGGGAGGCGGCATCTCCCCAGGATCAATGAAACCAACGCCACCTTCAATCGCCGTGCATGCAGGAGAGTTGCCTCTGACATGCGGAGACAGGATAGCAGTGACTTGGAATGGCTACAAATGTATACAACCGTCGCCATTCTGGATAAAGTCCCCCTCTTTAGGGGGGTAAATTGAAGTACCCACCCTGCCCACCCTGGGGATAGATAGCCGAAGGCTATCGAATATCTCCAGGCAACCGGGATAGTTGCCACTTCCGACAAAAGTGCGTCCGTGCTAGCTGAGTGTGTTTGTCCTGTTTGGTTGTCGCTCGGCTAGCTCGCAAGCTAACTACTGACTACTACTATCGTCCTGGAGGAGTTCTGGGGATGGTGGTGGGATATAGGAGCTAGTGCACGTACCTCGTGACGAGGAACGAGTCACGACTATGTGTGCTAGCTTACCTATTCCTATTAGAAGCTATCGAAGGTAGCTTCGCTAGAAACGGAGTTTCGTTCGCTACTGTCGGCTGCAGGAGAGTTGCCTCTGACATGCGGAGACAGGATAGCAGTGACTTGGAATGGTTACAAATGTATACAACCGTCGCCATTCTGGATAAAGTCCCCCTCTTTAGGGGGGTAAATTGAAGTACCCACCCTGCCCACCCTGGGGATAGATAGCCAAAGGCTATCGAATATCTCCAGGCAACCGGGATGGTTGCCACTTCCGACAAAAGTGCGTCCGTGCTAGCTGAGTGTGTTTGTCCTGTTTGGTTGTCGCTCGGCTAGCTCGCAAGCTAACTACTTACTACTACTATCGTCCTGGAGGAGTTCTGGGGATGGTGGTGGGATATAGGAGCTAGTGCACGTACCTCGTGACGAGGAACGACTTACGACTATGTGTGCTAGCTTACCTATTCCTATTAGAAGCTATTGAAGGTAGCTTCGCTAAAAGCGGAGTTTCGTTCGCTACTGTCGACTGCAGGAGAGTTGCCTCTGACATGCGGAGACAGGATAGCAGTGACTTGGAATGGCTACAAATGTATACAACCGTCGCCATTCTGGATAAAGTCCCCCTCTTTCGGGGGGTAAATTGAAGTACCCACCCTGCCCACCCTGGGGATAGATAGCCGAAGGCTATCGAATATCTCCAGGCAACCGGGATGGTTGCCACTTCCGACAAAAGTGCGTCCGTGCTAGCTGAGTGTGTTTGTCCTGTTTGGTCGTTCGGCTAGCTCGCAAGCTAACTACTTACTACTACTATCGTCCTGGAGGAGTTCTGGGGATGGTGGTGGGATATAGGAGCTAGTGCACACGGTAATTCTTTCAAGCTGCGTCGTGGTGGGGGGGGGTTGCTTCCATTTTATTGCGGGGGAGGGGGGGTGGCGGGTGGGGCTGTTTCGAAAGGAAGGGGGAGGGGGGGGGCCTTGTGTATGAATAAGTGTTGGCGCGCTCTCGCTTGTGTACCCTGGAAGAGCCCTGTGGGTGCGACTCGGGTGTCGCTTGTTTGCCCATCGCGGCAGCGGGAGCTATTGGCTATTGGCGGGCTTCAGTCACGCCCCGGGCTGGCGTGACAACCCTCGCATCTAGTGTCTAGTGCTCCGACCCCGAGGTATGCTGATGCCGGCAGGCTGACAGCCGGAGCACTCCCCGGACTTGGGACCGGGGGCCATGTGTGTAAGAAATCGCCGCACGGTCTGGGGTGTGTGTGTGTGTGTGTGTGTGTGCGCGTGTGCTTCAGTGGGGTGGGGTGAGGAAGCTTGGTAGGCGGGAGCAGTCGTAGGTGTTAACATTTACGATTACGCATCAAGGTGGGCACATGCCAGTGCACATGCGAACGCTATAGCTATGTCTGTTGGGGGCCTGAGGAGCCGCTGGGCCAGCGCCCATGCAATTTTGTGGTGCCGGCACACACTCTTGGAGAGGTAGCTCGGGGTGGGCTACGGTGGCTGGACAGGCACCGAAGGCACGATCGTGGAGTGCCTTGGGTGCAGTGAGGACCATCTGTGGAGTAAAAGGCGTTGATTGCAAGCCGACAAGTTAGTCAGTACAAGGCCTCGAGGACCGTGACTAGTGGTGGCGCGTCAGCTGTCAGGGTGACATGGGTAGTGCGCTTGTGTGGCTTGGGAAGGTCGAAACGAACCCACCCTCATGTCCACAGTGGGAATCGCATCTGAAGCATCACCTAGCGTCCCAGCTCCCACGGGCTGCCTGTCGGAGTCCCCGCCAGACAGTCCCATCGCATACGGTCTGCGCAGGCGTCGCGCGATTTCCAGGAATTGATCCGGCAGCAGTCATGGCCCAAAGCCTTTTCGCTGGCGGCCTCCAGCTGTGGCGTGGCTGGTCTCGAGCCTGAGCTCATGCCATACGCAGTGATGGGGCGCGCTCTGCCACGTGAGTAGCCTTCAGAGCTCGAAGAGGGAATTTCGACAGGTCCAGCTGTACTCGCTGCATTCGCTGTCGCACCTCTCCTCCTGTGAGCCTGCATAGGTCGAGCACAGTTCCGCTCGTAGTCTCTTGGTCGCTTGCGACGAAGGGCCATGCTGCCTACCGCTATGCTGACTGGCGTCCGAGCACCCCTTGTAGGGAGAATTATGAGTCCTGTACAGCAGAGTGTCCCAGGGCATGTCTGCACACGAGCTCGGGTGGCTGACGCTTGACAGGACCATCTGAAGTAGGTAAGTCTTAAGATGGAGCACAGAAAAGATGGCTGACAGGGATGCTGCAAAGCCCAGGGCAAGTCTCCGGCTTGCGAACACGTGGCTGTGACACATTGCAGGTCGGACTCTTGAGGGCACACTGAGATTGCATGTTTGTGACCTGTTGGGAGTACAGTTACCTGACTCTCGGCGGCTCCTGCGGCGGGCGCCGCGCGCCGATGCAAAGCGCAGCTCGCCAGAGCTTGGCGTGGTACCTGGAGGTCAGCCGGTGAACAAGAAGCAATTGGGATCTTAAGGTGGGGTGGGGCACCACAGTACTGGGTGGGCGCTAGCAGGGCCGACATGGCAGAGGCAAAGGCTGTGCGTGTTCCTGCCGTGTGGGTAGAGTTCTCGGATGGGGCACAGTACTAGGCAGAGAGAATCCTCACGCGCGACACCGGAGCACGCGCCTGATGCTCTCCTGGTGGTCCCTGACCGCTGCGCCATTCGTACACCTTAGTCCGTTCCTCAGTCCATGGAGTGGAGATCCGTCGCCTTGGAACATGCGGCTGCACCGCCGTCGGTGGAGGATGAAGTAGATCTCGTTGTCGCCCGTGCTCGAGCCAGTCTTCTCGCATCCGAAGGGGAAGTGCCCGACTTCGGCGTATCCACTAAGTTGGAGGAGAAGCGGATCCCCCGTAGGCTAATGGTGCAGGCAAGGCTCCTTTGATCCATAGGCTTGCCCTCGTCAAGCCAGCGGCGCGCTGGGGATTGCTTTCGAAACTGATCGCTAGGATCCAGAGACATAGCGCTAACGTTATCGTAGGCCAGGGCAGCATGCACGAGCAGGAATGTAGAAATGCACCAGTACGCCAATTGAGCAGCAGCGCAGAAGGGCAGCGAGAGCAGCGACGCAGAGGCGAAATGGCGAAGTAACCCCGACGCTTTGAAAGCTTCAAAGGAGAGGCAACGGGCAACCTGCCAACCAGGCGCAAAAACACATACCAGAACTCGGGCACTCGCAATGAGTTCGGGCCCAGACGCTTTTGTGGTGGTGGTGGTGGTGGTGGTGGTGGTGGAGGTGGTGGTGGTGGTGGTGGTTTCGTTTCGTTTCACTCGCAGCTAGGGAGTCCAAGCCTTGCGTACAGGTTGTGTCAGGACGACTGGTAAGTCGCCCCGGCCGTCGTTTGACAGCACATACACTGTGGTATGCACGGGAACCAGACAAAGCTATCATCGCCCCGAAGAGCCTATGAGCATGATAGCTCGAGAATGTACAGATTAAGCGCAGGTAAGTGCCATGGTGCAGGGCAGAAAAGAAGAAGCACCAGTCGGCGGGTTGCAAGGCAGTGCTGAGGAGAAGAATAAGTGACGTGTGTCACACACACACGTGTGGACAGACCATCGCCGCAGTCTCCCCATCAGCACTGCATTGCACAATGTCACCTTAGGCAGTGGAAGCCAGCCCATTCAAGAAAAGCGCGATCTGCCGGAGGCAGAGCTTGCAGGCCCTTCGCGTGATGCGCGACAATCAAAATTCGGTCGCCGCCAGACCAGGGAAACGTAGCATGCGCCATGTGTGGGTCCAACATCAAGTACGGAAGCTGCACCGACCGCAAGCATCCGGCACCAGAGTGCCCATCCAAGTGAATAGAGCCTTGTTCATCGGCGACCCAGACCTGTCCACCTCGCCATCGGCTGCAGGGCAACAAGAGGTTAGAAGTGCCAACCTCGTTCGCCAGATCACGATGTTTGTTGTGCATGACGTTCATCAGAAGTGTGCAGCTGCTGTAATGATGACGTGGATTGGCACCATTGATTAAGGCAGTCATCAAGCGAGTCATCCAAGGATAATCACGTGTGTTGTTCTGGATGTTCTGTGTGCCACCCGCTGCAAACGCCCCAACGGAGAAGGAACGCTGACAGCGTCCCGTGGCACCATCCGAGGTGCTCATGCGACGACGCTTGGCAGATGTCTGACCTGGCAGTACTAAGCAGAGGTCAGCCAGCTGCTGCAGGGAGCAGCAATCCTCTTGACAGATGTCATAGGCCATCCGCTCCAGCGCCGAGGCATCGTCTCCTGGATCAGATGGACAGTCCCCAAAGTCAAAACACAGCTCATGCGAGACCTCGTCATCATCTATATTCCAAACGTCACACCAACTGCCCGGGGCAGAGTCCGAGGGAGCAGCGTGGGATGCAGATGAAGAGGCTGGCAGCACAGAAAGATCCGAGGGGATGAAGTCACCAGGGGGCTCCACCAGCGAGGGTTCTGGAGTGTGTGGTCTTGCCATCGCTGCGTCGGCAATATCCTCGACCTCACTGTCATCCCCAAACTCCGGATGAGCCACCCCCAAAATGGAGGGGAGCTCAAGGTCCCATATGTCCTGGGGTACGTGAGCCGGCCTTTGCGGTTGCACCAGGGCTAGAGGGTACGAGAGTTTTTTTTTTGTTTTTTTTTGTTACCCTCCCAGCCAAAGAAAAGATGCTAAGAGCCCAGTGCCGGGTCCCAGGCTGCCGCTCCACAGGCCTTCCGCAATAATCCCAGTCACAGAGAGAGGCACCCAAGCATCAGCCAGCGACAGCGTTGTACCAGCAGAATCCGGCAGTGTCCAATGAAAGACCCAAAGGGATCCCAGCAGCTATAGATGTCACAGTCACAGCCAGGCGGCTGCCAAGCGACACGGTCGACGGGTCGACGTTGACAGCTCAGAGCCGTGACAGTAGGGTGATGAGCAGGACTGGCAGGAGCAGGACTAGCGGCTTGTGGCACACAGAGGAGGCGCAGGGCCAGTGTGGGTGATGAATGAGGCACCTAAGGGAGTGGGCACTACAGAGGATCCAAGACATGCGTAACTGTTCCATTTAGGGAATGACGTCGGGGTCATATCAGTAGTACTGAGAGGGAGGATGGCAGGATTGCGGGACGTTGCGGGTTCCCTAATTAGGGGGACATGACATTCGCACTCCCTACAGAGGGATGCAGGACTGCAGGAGCCCACGAGGCAGGCAGCATCCATGGTGATCACGCAGGCAGACTGGCCTACCTGAGGGAACACCGGGCTCGTTCATGCGTGGTCAGGACGCGCCCTGCTCAAGCGCACGCCGCACCTTTTGCGCTCGTGGCTCCGCTGGATGTCGTCTGGCATCAGCAGCTACCTCCCCGAGTACACTGTAGTTGCAGTGTTACTGGAGCCCTGATGCAGTCTCAAACCCCAGTCCTCGGTGAGCACTCCCGACACACGGATGCTAGGGATCGAAAGTGTGCTACACTACGTTATGTAACACAAGGCGACACCATTTATGCGGCAGGCCTAGTAGAGTGGTGACTGTACGGATGCGCTGTGAGAGCGCGTCCCGAGAGGCTCATGAAACAACAGACGGGATCCACGACAGGGTCGTGCAGCTTGCGGTGCAGTGGTGGACATAGGGGCAGACAATGCTGGGAAGCATATTGGCAGTGACAAATGTGAGCCAGCATGATTGATCGACTGTAGATCAGGACTAGGACGAGGCTCAGACCGTCAAGACTGATGCATGACACTTACACAACCCCACTGCAGCTGCATGCTCCGTGCCGTGATCATCCGAACCCTGCCAGTCTGCGCTCACACCGAGCGATGCAAGCCAGGATGGGCATCCCCCACCTGGGAGTCAGAGCGATTTTAAGGCAGAGAGGGTGGTACCATAAGGCGCGCGCGTCAGTGCCAGCAACGCAGCGGTAAAGATTACAGGAAAGTGCAGAACTAGCTTTTTTTTTTGGGGTTTTTTTTGTGTTTTTAATTTTATTTCGGGGATACAGCGCATCGCAGTGCGACGCAGCCTTGGTGTGGATGCAGAGTCGAGGCGCGTACCAGCAGCAGCTGCCCCGAGCGGGCGCTCCAGCGCCCAGGATGACCTTAGGCGACCACATTGGACGGCGGCTGACATCCAGATGTCAGCCTCACTTCATCATTGAGCGCTGCAGGCTCCAAGACTGCCCAGAAGAGATAGGCCTGGTTGGACCTGAATTCAAACCCACTACCGGAGCAGGTTTGAGGGACAGGCATAGCCCCGTCATCGCAAAACCAAGCCTGCACATCAGCCATGAGTAGACAGGTATAATGCCCAGAGGTGAGAGCGGCACCTGCATGATAGATTACTGCACAAATGCGATAGCGGAGGTATGTGATGCCAAGTGCATTGTCCGAGAAAGCGGGCACACTGATGAAATGAGACCAGGCGATGACGCAGTGATTCTTGACAGTGGCTCCAGTCGGGGTTTGCCTGTACCGCGCGATGCGGAGAATCAGCACCTGTGGCGGGTAACGCAGAGCATGCATGCTGTGCTGGGTGCTCCAGGCGCCGACTAGGGCCTGTAGATCCGCACGTGCCCGGGTAGGAGGGTCAAGACCTATGGCGCACTCACAAGAGCCCGTGTCAACAATCCCGAAAACCCCAGCCTCAAGAAGCCTAGCCTCCCATACCCCGAACCTGGACATGCTTTTGGCTATATTTTATCGTCAGGCTGCGAAAAAAAATCGTCGGGGCTGGCAAAATATCGTCGGGACATCAAAGCAACCCAAAATATAGTCGGGAATGCATTTCTGGCCAAAATATCGTCGGGACTCGGGAAATATCGTCGGGACTCGGGAAATATCGTCGGGACTCGGGAAATATCGTCGGGATCCTGGAAAATATCGTCGGGACCCTCGGGACCTGCAAAATATAGTCGCGACCTTGAAAAAAAATAGTCCGAGCACCGGAAAACTCGTCGCCCCACCGAGAGCCGTAGGAAACCCCACCGAGAGCCGTACCGAGAGCCAAGCAAGCCCCACCGAGAGCCGTAGGAAGCCCCACCGAGAGCTTGGTCGGTCGGTTGGTCGATTTGATTGTTTGGTTGCTCGCTTGACTTGGTTGGTTGGCCGATTGTGCACCTTGCATGTTTCACCCTTGTTTCGCCCTTGTTGCTTGCTTGGCTTGGTCGGTTGGTCGGTTGGTCGATTGGGCACCTTGCTTGTTTCTCCTTGGTTGTTTGCTTGGATTGCATGGTTCTGTCACTTGGGTACCTTGGTCGTTTGACCCTTCAGCATGGTTGCTTGCTGCAGCGATTTCAATCACTCAAGGGATCCCTGAATAGATTGACCTGCCGGCATGCGAAGAGGCTTTCTGCTCGGTCCGAGTGCCGGCGGATCTGCAGGCGGTCGATCGTCCTCCGACAATGGTCCGAGTGGGGTTCGCTCGAGCTCCGACAGTGGGCCAAACGCCGAATCGTCCGCAGGCGGTCGAACATCCTCGAGGAGCCCTCGTGGGGATCGCTCGAGTGGATCGTCTGAGGTCGGCCGGCCACCGGATCGCACACCCGAGGAGTTGCAGAGGGAGCGAGCCAAGGAGGAGTTGAGGGAGCGAGCCCAGGAGCAGGTACGCCGCGTGCAAGCGCTCGGCCTGGAGGTGTACGTGACGGATTCTGGTGAGATCTACTCTTTAGAAGACTTGAAGCAACTTGTTGGAATCCAGTAGGGGAAGTGATTGAATGCTCGAGGGAAGCGCAAAATGCGACATTGGTTTGCCTGTGCACTTCAGGTTGGTTGCAAGCATGCTTGACCAAAGATTGATTTTGTGCTTGTTTGCCCGAAGGCATTTGTCGTAATCGATCTAGAGTCTAGGGTCTGCCTCGGCAGCCTAGATCAAAGAAAGCTTTCCTCAAAAACATACTTCTTCTGATAACTAAACCCTCAAACACCTTGACGCCCTAAAACCCAAAACCTTTGATTCTTCGTCCAAGCCACAGCCATTGCCGCCATCGAGAACTTCGGCCCTGAGAACATTTTCCAGGACTGCATTCCGATTCTCACAACATTTGTCTTGAATCTCTTGCTGTCTCGCAGGACCTTTGGATTTTGGATGATTGGTGGCTGGCTCCTGAGGACTGCATTCCGGTTCACGTTCGTCTTGAAAAGTTTGCTGCCTCGCAGGACCTTTGGATGATTGGTAGCTACCTCAGGACTGCATTCCGGTTCACGTTCGTCTTGAAAAGTTTGCTGCCTCGCAGGACCTGTGGATGATTGGTGGCTGGTCGGATCCAATTGGAAGGACCGATGCTTGCTTTTCCGTGCATCCTACTACTTGAGGTTTGCACTGCATCGTTGCATTCATCACCTCAGCATTTTCAAATTCCAGCCTGGGCCCGGCATGATGGAAGTTATCACCTCAGCATCTCGCAGTTGCATCCTACTACTTAAGGTTAGTGCTCAAGCTGCACTTACTTAAGCGTGTTGCTTTGCAGGACACTTTGCATTCATCACCTCAACATTTTAAAATTCCTGCCTGAGCCATGCTTCCCATCGAAAGCCGTGATGAGCGCCGTGTGCGCCGTGCTGCCCAGCTGCAGCAGCCGGTGCAGGCGGTGCCTGGGTTTCCATGTGATTATGGTTTGCTGGGGTTTCAAGGTTCAGGGCTGTATCGGATTTTGGGTTTAGGGTTTAGGGTTAGCCCTGAGGTGATGCAGCACGCGGGCAATGTCATCCCGTCGACTCCGCCCGAGCTGCTTGGGATGGTGGCCAACTCCCCGGGCTTCGGGGGGCTGACGCCCATGGGGCCTTTGACCCCGCCGCAAGGCTGCCGCCTGCAGGGCCGATGGGTTTTTGAAACCCGATTCGGAAGATTCGATCGGAAGGGGCGGTTCGTCACAGACGAACCCCCCTACCTTTCGAGGACTCCGACGCCACCGGTGCGCAGCATGTGGCTCTGCTGCATTCTAGGTTTAGGGTGTAGGGGTTTAGTGTGTATAGGGGTTTAGGGTGTAGGGGTTTAGGGTGTAGGGGTGTAAGGGTTTAGGGTTGAGGGACAAACAAAAGCTGAGGACACTGGGCGGCTTCACTCCGCGGATGGCGACGATCAGCGAGAGGCCGCTCCTTGTCGCGAATTAACCCGAACCCAAAACAATACAAAACCTAAACTTTAAAAATAAGAATCTCGAAGCCCAGGGCTGCAACTTAGGTTGCGGATGACCTCGACGTCCCCGGGTGCCGCAATGGGGGCCACGATGCCCCTTGGATCCCAAAAATCACACACACCCACAAACGCTTAAACCTCAAACCATTTGCCAACCCAGGCAGCCGATGACCTCGAGCACGGCCCCAGAACTGCTGGGCGCCGCAATGGGGGCCACGATGCCCCTTGAATCCCAAAACTTACATACACCCACAAACCTTAAACCTCAAACCCGATGCCAACCCAGGCTGCCGATCACCTCGACAACGGCCCCAGAACTGGGCGCCGCCATGGGGGCCAGGATGCCCCTTGGATCCCAAAACCCAGATACACCCGCAACCCTTAAACCTCAAACCCGATGCCAACCCAGGCTGCCGATGACTCCGCCCTCGCCTTCGAGCACGGCAATGGGTGCCACGATGCCTCTTGGATCCCAAAAAACAGATACCCCCACAAACCTTAACCTCAAACCCGATGCCAACCCAGGATGTCTGTGATGACGCCCTCGCCTGCGAGCACATCAATGGGGGCCACGATGCCCCTTGGATCCTAAAAACAGATACCCCCACAAACCTTAAACCTCAAACCCGATGCCAACCCAGGATGCCGGTGATCACGCCCTCGAGCACGGCACTGGGTGCCACCACGGTGCAGGGGGCCATGCCCCTTGGATCCCAAAAAAACCCAGATACCCCCACAAACCTTAAACCTTAAACCAAAAACCCGAACCCAGGCAGCAGTTTCCTATCTCGCCTTCGACGACGGCACCACCAGTCTACTCGGCCCTGACCGTGGCCGTGGCCGAGTCGCCGGCTTCCGCGCAGATCCTTGCCTATTTTAACCCTAAGCCCAAAACCCAGAACCCCTAAACTCTAAACCCGAAACCCAAAACCCTAAACCGCAAACCCTAAACTCTAAACTCTAAATCTTAAACCCAAAACCCTAAACCTTAAACCCTCCAAACCCTAAGCCCTAGCCAGGACGCCTGTCCGCAAGAAGCCCAGAGTGAGCACAATGTGCTGCTCGTTCGATTCCCCGGAGTCCGATTCCCCGGACTGGGGTGACTCGGACTAGGGCTGCCAAACTCCGACCGAAATATAATTGAATAACGCTACGCCCCCTCCAACCAACCATCCTTGACCGTGGAGTTTGGCTCTGCCCAATGAGTTTTTGAAGGCTGCTCTTGGCGGCGGGATATTGCTTGTCGGTCGTTTCATTCTTCTGTCGCTTCGCCTGCCTTGTCCCTTCTCGTGATCAGGAGGCGAAGAGTCAACACGACGGCCGGACGCCGGGAACTCAATGATTCAGAGCCTCGTGCTTAATGTCGCTTGTGTTGTCATTAATGTATGTGACATGCAGGACATCTACAACAGAAGAAAAGGCTGTCGAATCCTCAGATGTCCGCTGGCTTTAGTAAGTTTCTCGCTTGGCCTCTTCACGGGGAGATGATGTTTGCCACCCCCCATTTACCCTTTCCTCTTTTCACGGGCCGTCGGCATTTGCCACGCCCGTTGCCACCCCCATTTACCCTTACCTCTGTTCACGGGGCGTTGGCATTCCGCCACCCCCATTTACCCTTACCTCTTTTCACGGGGCGTTGGCATTCCGCCACCCACATTTACCCTTACCTCTTTTCACGGCGGGGCGTCGGCATTTGCCACCCCCATTTACCCTTACCTCTTTTCACGAGATTGTGCCAGAGTTCATGAGCATAATTAACCTTTGAACCCCACTTTGCCCCAGCCAGGGCTTTGATCTCGTCGACAGCTTGTGTGGAGCGTGGCCATGGGCAAACGCAAGACACTGGCAGGCGGGGACTGTTGCCGCAACACGGCTGTTTGGGTCTGCATGTGTGTTTGTGATATGCATCTAGCTGTGAATTGCCGCTATATCATCTTTGCAATGCACTTTGCCATATCTGGCCCTACAGCTGATTGCCTTTGTGGCATATAGGGTGCATGCTTGATCATGTCGTGTGCGCATCCTATCTAAATCGGCCCTGGAACTCCAGGGCGGATAAAACAATACCCAATAGCTAGGCAGAGCCGTTGTAAACCAGTATCCAAACTACAAGCCTTCATGTGTATGCACGCGGGCTTTGCCCTAGGCAAGTCTGGGCACGTGTCCGGATTTTGAGCCATGCCTCGCATCAAAGATTTGGTTTTGGAAAAGGAGCAGGTGATGGAGTTGCTCCAGGATGGGATCCATGCATTCGTCCATGCTTCCGCTGGAAATAGAATTGTTCATACTTCCCACGCATTATCCTGTAGCTGCCTGTGTAGGAGGTATCCTGTCCTTTCGACACCACGGATCTCCTCCGCGGAGATCCGGCTCAGCTGTTTCATCGAGCCGGCAACGCCGCAAAAATCACGCGGGAGATGCAAGTGGAATCTAAGAGGCACTTGAGTCTCACGGAGGGGGTGCTTGCTTGAGGTAGGTAGCTAGAGCTTGTTGTCGGTTGGCCAGTTGTGCTTGCTTGAGGTAGGCTTGGGATACCGCACCCAGCTGCAAGGAGTCGTACTGGATTCTGATGCCACTGATCCGAAAATACCCGGCGGCGACCTGGTCTGTGGAGACGCGGTCTGTCTTCAAAGAGCCATGAATGTCTGCTGTCGCGGGTCTGCTGTGACCATGCACTGCCCGCTGTGTCTTCATTCATGTGAGGTTGCAGTCGATCCTGGAAGAAGTTTTCAAAAGGGATGGCCCGAAGCACGTGGAATTGAATCAGAAAATGATGGAGGTGCTCGCCTTCGACGCTCTCTTTGCCGAACTGAGGAAGACTCGCCGGGTCTGGAAGTACGAAGCTAAGAGGCAATCAAAGGAATGGCCGGCTTCTGCGATGTCCGCAAATCCGAAGCTCTTCGAGATGATCGCCGCCATGCGGACGCAGGAATCCAAGGAAAACTTGGAAGACGACGACGACGACGACGAGTTGCTCTTCTTCAAAGAGGATGGATCAGTGGAACGCAGGGATCCAAAATCGCCCCCGGACGATTTCTTACTCTTCTTCAACGAAGATGGATCTACGGTGCGCCGGGAGCTTTTCAAAAACGAGACTCTCAGTTGCAAGCTGAACTCATAATGGCTACGTTGCCTTTGTTGACTGTCACTTCGTGTGTCTGTCCACTCGGGTCACTGCAGGCCAAGTGCTGACCCCGAACAGGCATCCTCGTCGTCAGCGCAACCCAGGCCTCTATAGTGCATACAGGTGATTTCGATGAACATGGCGGCAGTCATTTGGCATCTTCACTTAACCGTATATACCTCAGGAACCCTGAATCCCTAAAACCTCGAGACGACCCTAAACCCTAAATAACCCAGCTTCCGAAGGCCGGAGATCATGCAGCCGTCCACGGCATCATCGTCAGAGAGCAGGCACATAGCAGGTTTGACAAGTTGGACTTGGCATGGGTTGTGCTCCGGGCAGGTCCGCCGTGCCGGGGGAGATCACGGTGCAATCCCTTAGGCAGGCATGGAATCCGACCGTGTGGCTTCTTATGTTGAGTGCCTTTTGCAGGAACAATATCCTCTCGTCGCTATCGGGCAAAACACTGGAAATTCTTGAAAGTGAGGATGAGGATGCTCCTGTTTCTCTGCTGCTTCTGGCTATAACATCCTGTTTCCTTGGATGCCTCGATCGCATGTCAGGCTAGCGGTGCTGATGCCCGCGGACCTGCTACGAAACGCAAGTCTGACGTGTCCGGTGAAGTCTCCTACACCCCAGAGCCTGAGTACTTGGAGGCACTTCAGCCGCATCATACATTTTCCTCTATACTTTCTTGAAATACCTGCATGCTGCCAGGAGATGCGCCAGGGCATGGATGCAGAAGCCCCCGAACCCGTGCTTCCGCTTAACCAGCGACGGCTAGCCGCACGCAAGAAGGCGGCGGCCAAAAAGGCGGCTTCCAGGCCGACTGCGGATGACGGCCCGCATTACCTGATAAAGCCTCACAAGAGACATGGCAAAACTATGTTTGCGTTGGTGAAGAGGGTCAAAGACTCGGAGAACAAGTCGATCGACAAGCAGCTGGTGCAGTGCCGCGACAGGGATGTTGTGGAGGTCGCCATGGGTCAGCTGCGGAAGAAAGAAATCACGGAGGAGGAGGCCGTCCAGACTGTGAACAAGCACAAGCTTGAAGCTCCCTGAGCCGGCCCTGGAATCCAGGGCCGGCTCCTTGTATTATTATCATGGATGGAAACAGCTCCCGGACGGGAACCGCTGTGTATTATGATGGGTGGAAACTGCTAAGCTCGGCCCCTTTTCAGGGAAGCCGACGTGCCTCATGAGCCCGGCCCCTTTTCAGGGAAGCCGACGTAAAGCATGAGAAAAGGCACATTGCATGTGAACCAAATAAATCTGCAGGCATGCTTCCACTCCATGCTTTCCATGTGCGAGACAGGACAAACTTCGTTGCTGTTTTGTAGGCCGTGCCCTCGATGATGATTTGGAGCAGCGGCTGGGATGCCGAAGACAATCCGCTCTGTGCCCCGGGCTATGCCATGCTTCATGTTTCTTGATTCACGTATAATACTTGCTGAACTCTCCATCATCGCAGTGGATCAAAGGCTTAATTAGAATCATGTCCCAAAGAATCACAGCCTCCAAGGAAACTGTGCACATGCATGACCATTATGCCAACCCGCCAAAAGATGTTTAGATAGAAGCATGTGTTCAAGATCATTGTCGTGGACTGATGAGTTGTTTTCACTTTGCACCGATCACAGCTGCCTTGATGGCTGGCCCTGCTGAGCTCAACTATACACCTGATCTTGTGGCCGTGGAACATTTTATGAAACGCTTGGATGTGGCACGACTGAGAGAGCTCCATGGTCTGGTGTCCTTGGGAGTTCCTTGGGCTTCGCGGATGCAAAAAAAACGCCTCTTCTCTCCGATTCTTCTCTCCTCTTTCTGCTCCGGCCTCTCCACAGATTTCATCCAGGTTTTGGTTGAGATGGTAATGATGTGCTTCGTGGTCCAGCTGGAAGGCTGCCTATATCTTTGCGAGGCTTATAACCCTGGAATGCCAATGTGTCTGTCAATCTTTTTTTCACATATGCAACTTTTCCCGCTACCTGATGTTGCCGGACTTGCCCACAGGGCATCTGCAAATGACGGAGTTCTTTGCAGGAGTTGCTGTGCTCGCTGGGGCATGGAGACGGGAAGGCTACAATGCCAAAGCCATTGATGTTGAACGATTCTCGGGTTGCACGACTTCCTCTGCATAGCCATGTATAATTGCATGTCCTGTGTAATGCCGCTCCTAAGGCTCCTTGATGCACGACCTTCTCTCGCCTCCAGGCGTGGTGCTCGCCTTCATGACAGTGCTGCTCATGGAACCAGGATCCTTGGTGCATTGTGGCACTGTCTGCACGTCCTTCTGCTGGCCGAATTCCGGAACTCATCGCCGCAGCGCCTTTTTCCCACAAGGAAATTCTCAATATCCCTATGTTCAACAGGGGTCTGCCTTGGCCAGCATCACAGCGGCCATCCTTTTGCTGCACTGGGCCCGGGGAGGAGTCTTCTCGCTGGAGAATCCTTTCAACTCCAAACTGGAGGTTCACTGGGACCTTCAATATCTCATGAAGTGGTTCATTGCCAGGGAGCAAGAAGGCCATGTCAAAGCTCAACTTCTCAGGCATAGCGTTTCCTTGGCAACCTTTGCGGCTCACAGTTTGAAACCAATTTGGATTTACTCGAACGAAGACATGTCCGATGCCTTCGAGACTTCCAGTGCTCCCGGCTCCGAAGCTCGCTCCTGCAACAAGTACGGTCCTGTCATGCAAAAGCTGCTTGTCCTGAGCTGTGCAAGTATCGAACCACCATCACTACTTCCAGGATTCCAGTAAAGCTGGCTTCCCACTTTGAATGCAGTTGATTCTATCTTCTCCTGCACCTAGGTACGTGAACTCCCAAGGCATCCGCAAAACATGTGGGGGGCCTGGTCTCAAGGCTTCGCAAGCTTACCCGGAAAGGCTGCCTCTTCGAGAGTTGCATGCGTGTTTCGTGATGCAAAAGGGCCGCACTTTAGACATGCTCAAGTCCCTGTCAGGTTTGGTACAACCATATGCGAATGGTGGCTGCGGAATCGCAAGCAGCTTCGGTCAGATGGGACCCGTACGCCTTGTTTCATGCATGTGGTCTTCACTTTTTTGGTCACGCATGTGATACACGCAGGATGGAACGCAAAATGAGGGGTCTCCGGGCCAGTGGAGACAAATCCATGGCGGATCTTCATGCCGCTCAGTGGAGCCACATGACCTCTCTGCAATGTTTACTTAGTGAAAAAAAATCCTAGGCATCGCTGCTGGACTACGCCCGGGCAGAATGATCCGCCCTGGGGACGGGACTAGCCCGCGCGAAGCGCGCGAAGCCGCGCGAAGCGCGGGCGCGCGAAACACGCGCGAAGCCACGCGAAGCGCGCGAAGCAGCCCTCGCGAAGCGCGCGTCTTAAGCGCTTCCGCGCGAAGCCGTGCGAAGCCGGCGCGAGGCGCGCGAAGCACGCGCGAAGACACGCAAAGCCCACGAAGCCGCCTGAAGCCGCGTGCGAAGCCGGGCGCGTGCAGGGGCACGTGCGAAGCCACGCGAAGCAGCCCGCGCGAAGCCGTGCGCCGCGCGCGAAGCGAAGCCGTGCGCCGCGCGCGCAGGGGCGCGTGCGCGCCGAGCGCGCATTGGTGCACGCACGAAGCCACGCGAAGCAGCCCGCGCGAAGCGCGCGAAGTGCTGCTGCTGCTGCTGCTGCTGCTGCAGCAAGGTTTTTGCAGTTTGGGGAGGCGTCCAAGGCGACCCGCACAAGGGGTATACATGGGGAAGGCTCGTGCCCTACTACGTCAATGACGTTCCTTAATTGGCAACATGCACCCCGAGATTTTCATTCCCATGGAGCGAGGCCTCGTGGATAAACACACCGGGCAGACCAAGGAGCGCCTCATGCATGGCTTACTCCGCATCGCCAATTTCGCCGCATGCTCCGACTCCTGACGATCACGTGGCCCCAGCAGGCTTTGAGAAGTGGGTTTGGGCAGAGCTGGACCAGGAGTTAGCTGTGATGTGTGGCTTGCAGTCAGTCATCGGGGATCCAGAGGCGGCCAAGCGGTTGGCTGCCGATCCGGAATGCAAGGTCCTGCAGGTACGCTTGGGTGATGTTGCTGTGGAGGAGGCCATTGTCGACGGCGATCGCTATCTGCCGGACAGCCTGGAGTACGACTTTGTGTTGCCTGACGGCGTTCCGCATTGAAAGCATCGGCAGAGTTTCGGATTGCGAACCGACACCTCCCGCTGCCTCCAGATCATGACTTGTGTGCCGCTGCAACACGCACTCTCACGGCTTTTATTTCGCCGTTCCCCACAAAGTCTTGGAGCCGAACGCTGCGGCCAAGAGGTTACTTCAGGCCGCACATGCACCCTCTGCAACATCAAAGCATCTTTAGCATCTGACGGGGGCGACTACGACTGCGCTGCCAGATGGGGTGCGGGTCCATGGAAAGTTGGTGTCCTAGCAGGGCTGCTCTTCGGCTTCGATGTGTTCGTCGGCCACATCGACCCGGCCACCGTCGCGGCCAGTCCTCGGTTGTCACTTCAACGGGAGCACATCAACAGGGCGAGAGAACTCCACGGCTCTTGGAGCATATGCGCGCTGCCCGGGCTGTTAACAGCGACGCCTTCACCGCGCCGGAGCAAATTCTTCTCCAAGATCCGGAGTTCGTTGCTGGCTTGGCGCCAGGCCATGGGCGGCTGCCGTCCCAGATGGAAGAGCTACCGCAGCAGCAGGAGGAGGAGGAGGAGGAGGCTGCTGCAGCGGCTGCCTTTCCTGCCGGCGCTGCTAGGAATGTGCCTGCAGCGTGGGAACCAAGCCAATTGAATGTCATTGAACGTTTGTGGGCACTCCAGCTCGAGGATCTCCCTGCAGTGCCTCCCCATGTTGATCAAGAGAACATCATCAAGATGGACACGGCTGTCGGCACGAAAACATGCTACGGAGCTCACGGCGCCAGCGTTCAAGTGTGGCCCGCGGACCAGACCCCATGGCTCTCAGATCGGGAGGTTATGCAGAAGCTCCTTCTTGTCGGGAAGCCCGAGATTCCCCTTCGCGAGTTTGCCTCCAAGCTGTGCCGGGCGAAACAGACCCCGCAATGCTTTCCAAAGAGTACGTTAGAGCAAGTCGTGGAAGCCGGCTTGAATCTTTTTTACCCTTTGGGGAAGCTTGTAAGCAAAGGCAAAACGGACGCGCGGCTGGCGCTTTTCAAGCCACCGTCGCCGGAGCAGGGGTGACGTGCGTTTGTGGCCTACCACAACCTGTTAATGAATTTGTGCCAGGTCACAGGACGGCAGCTCCGCAATCTGTTGATTCAGAATGTGGGTCCACGTCCGGAAGCGCCGGTCGAGTGAATCAAATTTGGCTGTCACATTCTGTGACCTGCTGCTCGACACTTATAGTTACTTAGTGACTTTCGTCCATGCAGCGGCAGGTCTGCGCGATTCGCAGTCAAGTTCCAGGCTTGCAAGCATTATATAAGTCTGCAGACAGTATACACGTGCATTTGGTGCGCAATTCGTACTTCGTCCTGATATATATATATATATATATATATATATATATATATATAATTCAACCGACTTCTGCACCGCGGCAAGCGTGTCCGTTTCTGGCCGCAAAATCAAAGTACGAGTTTTTGCCAGGTTCTGCACCCGCAGCTGCCAGTCTGGAGCACTGTTCTTTCTTGCTTGAACGTAGCTTTGCAGGCAGCTGCGCCGCGCCGATGTACCGTGGGGCACTGAGGCAACTGCTTTCGGTGGGGTTCTCAGGTTGTTCAAAAATTTTTTTAGAGGTCAACAGCGCCATATATGGATTTCGGGACTACTTCGAGTCGACTATACAGACCAACATGTGCAAGCCGGCCAGCCTCGGTAAACGCCCCAAGTTCGGAGTATGCAGCTTCACATGAAGAACACGTCCGTTGAAACAACACTTTTCGCGCATGGATGCATGCACGTGGGCTCTATAGATATAACGCAAAAAGTCCCGCGCGAAACCCGCGCGAATTGGCGCGACACGCGCGAAGGGTCTGAAGCGCGCGAAGCGCGGGGCGTGCGAAGGGCGCGAAGCGCGCAAAAAGCCACGCGAAAAGCCGCGCAAAGCCACGCGAGGCCACGCGAAGGCCGCGAAGCGCGCGAAAGCAAGCGCAGGAGGCGCGCGGGAGGCGCGCGAGAGGCGCCAAGCGGCGCGAAGCAGCGCGAAACCGCACGAAGCGCGCAAAGGCGCGCAGAAGCGCGCGAGAGGTGCGCGAAGCGGCGCGAAGCGCGCGAAGCGCGCGAAGGCGCGAAGGCGCGCGAAGGCGCGCGAAGGCGCGCGAGGGCGCGAAGCGGGAGGCGCGAGAGGTGCGAAGCCGCGCGAAGGCGCGGAGGCGCGCGAGAGGCGCGCGAAGCGCGCGAAGGCGCGTGGAGGCGCGCGCGAGGCGCGCGCGAAGGGCGCGAAGGGCGCGAAGGCGCGCGGAGGCGCGCGAGTGGCGCGAAAGGCGCGAAGCGCGCGAAGCACGGCGCGAAGCGTGCGAAGCGCGCGAAGCGCGTAGGGCGCGACCCAGGGGGACCATACTCCGGCAGCAGAATGATCCGCCCTGGGGACGGGACTAGCCCGCGCGAAGAGCGCGAAGACGCGCGAAGCGCGCGCGCGAAGCGCGGCGCGCGAAGCCGCGCGAAGCCGGCGCGAGGCGCGCGAAGCGCGCGAAGCCGCGCGAAGCGCGCGCGAAGCGCGGGCGCGCGAAGCACGCGCGAAGCCGCGCGAAGCCGTGCGAAGCCGCGCGAAGCGGCGCGAAGCCGGGCGCGCGCACATGCACGAAGCCTCGCGAAGCAGCCTGCGCGAAGCCACGCGAAGCGCGCGAAGCCGCCTAAAGCCGCGCGAAACCGAGCGCGTGCAGGGGTCGCACCCATGTCCACCAGGCCGAGCTCAAAGAACAGCTCGCAAGAGCCAAGGCCGAGGAGGAGAAGACAAAGCAGGTCCTCTTCTTGTTTCCAAATTAACTACGTTTCTATATGCAGGCTATTCAGCTTGTCCAGGTGTCGGTGGTTTCGTCGGGGGTGCTTGTTAGACCTTCTTTGCTGTCGGTTGGTTGGCTGTGCTTGGCGATAGCCCCAAACCTTGCTTCAGCTCTGGAACCAATCCATTGGCCTCGGCTGGACTAGCTTTGCCTGCAATTCTCCACGCAGGTCGAGCTTCAAGAGCGGATTGCAGCGGAAAGGAAATGTGAGGAGGAGGAGAAGAGGAAGGAGGTGCCGAGGCGAGTTTAATTTGTAGCCATACAGTCGCAGCCATGTCCTTCTCCACACATTCCCAGGTCGAGCTTCCTCAACAGACCAAGAGTTTTCGTTCCGCTGCGGTTGTGCCTAGAAGCACTCTATATAAAACCAGGCTGAGAACACCAATGCGGCGGGCAATCCCCTTAAGGGCTGGACAGATCACGAGGCCGAACCTCTTCCTTCTATCATGTTTGCAGTGTTGGAGATCAACTCCGTACTGCCACGCAGGTCCAAGAATTCAAAGCGGAAAAAAGAAAGAAGCTTTTGGCAATGCTTGAGCAAGCCAAGAAGAGAAAGGCCGAGCAGCGGCCCGAACTTCCCTGCCAGCACGTACGGAACCTTTCAACGCCGGCCACCCGAAGCCACAAGGGACAGTTCCCCAGCCCGCGGCCCCGAATCCGGGAGCCGCTGACCAAAAAGGCAGCGAGATTAGGATGCTTGAGCCCACGGCCCCGAATCCGGGAGCCGCTGAGCAAAAAAGCAGCGAGATTAGGATGCTTGAAGAGCAACTCCAGGCTCTGAAAGCTGGCAAAGAGAAGTCCATCTTGGACTCAGTTGCCAGGCAATCCATGGACAAGGCCGACAAGGCCTTGGAAGAGCTCGGCTGGAAGGTGCATGCCGAAAAGGAGAAGCCGCCCACGCAGGTGTCAACAGTGCCGGCCAAAGCCAACGGTGAACAGCTGTCTGCTCCTGCAGAAGTTGAGCTGCCCGCCGCAAAAGTGCAACAGCAGGTTGCAGAGTCGATGGAGCACGATTCTGGCTCTGGCTACACTCGCCGTGCAGCTGCTAACCTCCTGAAGAGACTCTCGAACAACCCGGCTCGGCTGCTGTCCTTGCCGCCAGCTCTGACTGCTGCCGTGCAAGACAACGATCAGAAGTCGGCCTTGATCGACGCCTTGGTGCAATCAGCCGGCTCCCTCGAGCAGGTGGCCGCCCACTACCATATCGAGAGTGTGCAGGAGAAGGCCCGCAAAGAGAGAGCCAAACTGACGCCTCTTACGGCCATCCAGCTGGAGAAGATGTACGGCTCGGACGCTCCAAGAGTCATGCGGGAAAAGCAGGAGCAGGGCTTGGTTCAAGACGATCCGAACCTCACGGGTGCCAAGCTGTATCTGCACTCTTTGTCGACGAGGACGGTCCAAGGGCCTCGTGTATGTGCATCTTTTTTTGCTTTTCTGTCCCAATATTGTAAGATCCAGCCAGGGAAGTCGAGACGAACTGGACCGTGCCACTGCTGCATTTGTGTACGTGGAAGTGTCATGCTTGCACTCATGTGGTAGAACTCGTTATAAAAATGGAGGTCAGACAACTTCCTCGGGCGGTGCTTTGGACACAGCGGATCCAACAGCTCGAGAGTATCTGGCAAATGTGCAGCACCTTCTCTTCTAAATTAGTCAACTCCACATCTTTGTAATGTGTCTGCAACAAGTTCCTTATTATAATGCTCTCCTCGCAAGGTCAGCCCTGGCAAAGAGTGGCCAAGCAAGGCCATCGATCGGCAGTGGCTCTGCCCCATCGACGCCGGCCAGAACTCCGCCTGGAACTCCGGCTTCGAATCCTACTCCGTCACCGAGTGACGAGGGCAAAGCACCCAAACCTGGAAAAGGGAAACCGCAGCGAATGGAGCCCCTGACAACCCATGAGAAAGCTGCAGACCTCCGCAACAAGGTCATGGCCAAGGTGACTGAGACACACAAGATGATTACTCAGCTCAAGGGCAACGTCTACGCTGCGAAATGTTTGGAGGAGCTGACGGCTTATGAGCAGAAGTTCCAGCCCCCTTGTTTGCAGCCAAATCGACAATGCAAACTGACATCTCCCATGACTTGAATTCCCATATGCTTTCCCAGGAATGTGTGGGACCAGGTCAGCGACCTGATGAAGAAACAGGTTGAGGACGAGCAGCTCTACCTCCCTTTGGGCCGCGAGTTCCTTGTGCTGAAGCAGGTCACGGTCCGTTAAGATTGTGTTCTTGCATGACCTATACGTAGTACCATCTCTTTGCTTGCTCCATTGAACAGGAGTCCGATCGAACCATCAAGACGGCCGCCTCGCTGATCAAAGCTGCCAACTTAGCCTTGGGCCCGACCAAGGAACCCAAAGCCAAGGCTAGCAGAAAGAGGAAAGACAAGCAGTAGATCCAATGGATCATAGTGCAGGGTTCTGCACGTGCAGATCAGGATTGAGATCTCTGCCGGTGCAGCTACATATAGGGGAGGAGGTCTCCTCTTTCCAAGGGTTATGCTAGTTGCACGTGCAGAGTCTATGACAGTAACGTACTGTATTTGGCGTATATATATATATATATATATATATATATATATATGTCTGTGTGTGCTCCGGATGGAAGTACTGGGCCAAGACCTGCACGTGCTTTTGGGGCACATCTGAGAGCATGTGCAATCGTGCTCACGATCACTGCGACTGCAGTGAACATGCACATACGCACAAGGCGCTGGATGAACCAGCAGCCTATACAGGTATATTGTACGGAACCACAGCGGCGAGCTGCAAAAAAACATGCTGCATCAGGATCCTCTTCCAAGCTTTGTCCCTCTGCTGCTACCAGAATGGAGCATTTTTTGATTGGCAGGTACGACAATGCGGGGATGGACGAAACGATCTGCGAGGGCAAGCGTCGAGTGAAGATGTGATTCTGCCACGTTTGTTACTTCATGTGCTGATGTAGCATGCTCTAACTTGACCTGCTTCCGCAGATCTACAGACGATTTCCAATCTCATGGAGCTCGCATGCTCGCCGAAGAGGTGGGCAAAGGAGCAGCCAGGAATTGCAGGTGAGAATATTACTTACTTGTCCGTGAGGATGAACAAGCCGTATAATCAAGCAACGTTGCACATTTTCCGACCCATGGTATCTAAGGCAATGAGCTACTCTAAGAGCCAAAAACTGGCGAAAGCCTTTGCCAACGACGGTGTGAAGAGACGGGACCTCCTGCAGATGGCGTCCTCTGCACAAGAACGGGATGCCTACAAATGGATGAGGCTCCCTTTCGACCCCGTCAAGGTGCAACTTCCTGTGTTCAGCACGACAGCAGAGAGGGAAGACAAGCAGACCCGTGTCCGAAGCATTTGGTATGTTACACTGTTCTTTTATAAGCTGCGCCTGCCGACGACCTTCACCATGTCCAACACGGCACCGTTTCATTTGCTTCTGAGGTTGGTAACAACACCTGCTTCGATCGTGTTGCCTTCTGATGTCTTGGCGGAGTTGAGCAAGCGCGGGCTCCTTTCCTCCTGCCTTGAAGGCTTTGGATCTGTGCGAGAATGGTGGGACCGCGAGATCGATCCTGTCTACAAGGGCCTGATCGACCACTCAGATTATCCTTATCCGCTGCTTTTTCATGAAGACGGTGTGCCAACCACGAAGCGAGAGACTGTGGTATTTTGGTCGTGGTGTTCAGCCTTGACCAACCAAAGGTCCGAGATCAGCAGGTTCTGCATCATTGGTGTTCCGCAATCTCGGATTGCGAAGCAAACTCGTACTTTTATTGCCAGGATAATATCGTGGGACCTCAAGTCACTGAAAGAAGGATATTTTCCAATGCACGACTGGGACGGCAACGAGTGGCCAAAGATGTCCACAAGGCAGGGGTACTGTATCCTTGTCCAGATTAATGGTTTCGGGGTTTACAGAAATATCCATGGAGCTAGATAAGCCTGCAATTCAGAAACAGGCAGCGGCGAGCTGGGAAACGCTGTCCGGTCAAGGCCGTCTTCGCATTCTGGAAAGGGGACCAGGAAGCCCACATGAAGAGCCATGAACTCTGTCGCAACTACACTCGCAAGTATATATGCGACCGGTGTCTGGCTTGCAACAGCGACGTCATCCTCAACTCTGGCGACTTGAGTGCTACAGCTGGCTGGCGTCAAACCGAGGAGCACACCCGCCCAGCTCCGCACGCCAACGATGTTTCTCCTTGGAAGCAAGTCGAGGGCTACACCCGTCGCAGACGGCTGTACGACGGCGGCCTGTCTGCATATGATATATGGCAGGGCCGAAGCACATAATTGTTTCTCCATCATTATAAGTCATCATATTATGCACAAAACATGCCTTTCAACTTCAACCTGCCCCTGCAGTCATGCATCTGGTACATCTGGGCGTGCTCCGCGACCTCCTGGCTTCTGTCATGTTGGAAACTTTGCGGAACGGTCTCCGGGAGGCAACAAGAGCAGGAGCTTGATGTTTTTTGTGTCATTATCTCGCTCAGGACTCTGTGTAGCTGTAGCTCCGTAGAGATATATAGCTCCGCCAGCCCATGAGGTGAGATGTCCAGGTTTTTGGATTTGCAGGACCAGTCGCCAAAGCCGAATGAGATTCTGTACCGGTTCACATCCAGAGCTCAAGCGTGGTGCAAGGAAAGACGATTGGATCTTGGAATAAATCCGATCACAATGGACTCGCTGAATGCGACGCTGAAATATCCTGAATTGAGCTCCACGATCAAAGCATCGAGATGCAGGAATCTTTTAGCCTTCGTCACCCACTTCGCCGTGGAGCTCGAGAAACAGCTCGACCCGGACGATTGCAGTTCCGAGACAGCTCATTGGAGAAGGGCCCGTGCCTGTATGCTGTGGTCTCTCGATGCTGCCTTGTCTGTGGCTGGGACCGCCCACAAGCCCCACATGACCGATGGAGAAACAGAAGAATCCGTGTGGCTTTTCGAAACCTTCCTGCTCTTGTACCAATACGCAGCTGCCCGTGCATATGGACTGTCTCAATTACTTTACAAGATGAGACCAAAGCACCACTATGCATCTCACATGATCGCAGAAGTCGCGCAAACAAAGCTGAACTTTATGCACTGTTCCAACTTTGGTGACGAAGACCATATGAAGTATATGAAGAAAATTGGCTGTTTACTGATCACTCTTGTCTGTCCCTGTCTGAACTTATTTGTTGTAGTTCGAACCCTTTTTGGGCATGCAGCTGTTCAGTCAATCAGCTAAGGAGTGTGGCTGCTGGATGCCATGCGGCGGTGCAACTGGTATCTTGGGCTCGTCGCTACATCACATTGAAGAGCTTTCAATGGTCCCGCATGATGAGATAAAAAGTGCTACGAGTGATCACAGTCCCCTGGTTTAAAGTCAACACTCGAGAGACATAAAAACAAAATGTCCTGGATTCCAGGACGTATACGGTCCAAAAAAGTGATATAAGAGTCTAGCATGCAGCTGCTCGACCTTCCAACTAAAACCCACCAGAGCACCACAAAACAATAATGCCCAAAACGCAAAGCTACTACGTCACAGACCGACCCCGGTGCTGACGATTCTTGCCAAACCAGCATGATTTCTAAACCCTTTATGAATTGGAAGCCCTAAATCTCGGTTGCAGCATATTCCCGCCGCCATGGCGATTAAGTTACAAGCGTCAACAAAAGACCATGCTCCACTACCAGCCATGCTCCGCTACCAACGTAAAACCCGTTCAGGTTTCCCCTGAGACACCGAAGCTCGAAAGCAAATTGCAGTTGAATCCATCCCGTAGGGCACACGCTGCATGCCGGCAAACATATCGAAGTCAGATGGGTGCTTGTGCTTGGCGTGACTTAGTTGGTCGGTCGGTCTGCAGTCGGTCGGTTGTGCATGCTTGGAATTCGCATCGACGTTGCCTTGGAATGCTTGGGTGCTTGTGCTTAGTTGGTCGGTCGGTCAGTCGGTCGGTTGTGCATGCTTGGAATTCGCATCGACGTTGCCTTGGAATGCTGGTGGCATGGTTGTTCCAGTTGCTTTGCTGTGTACCTTGAGGGTGTTGTCGCCCTTGCTTGGGATTCGTCGGTCGGTGAGTTGGGAACTGATGTGCATTGATGTGCTTGATTGATCGACTGCGTGGTTGCTCCAGTTGCTCATGGAATTGTTGTTCTTGCCTTGAAACACTTGAGCGTATCGCACTGGGATTCATCGGTTGCTTGCTTGGTTGCTTGTTTGGTTGGTAGGTTGCTCCAATTGCTCAGGGAAGTGTTGAATGTACCTTGAAACACTTGATCGTGTCGCACTTCATTGGGATTCATGAGTTGCTGGCTTGGTTGCTTGCTTGGTTGCGCTTGCTTTGTCTGCTGTGGACGCGAACGCAACCATGCAAGCACAGCACTAACATCGTCAAAACGCCGCGTCCACTAAGGTCGTCAAATTTAAACCCTGAACTATCGTCGCGGGACTCGGGTAAATATCGTCGGGCTCTGGAAATATCGTCGGGGGTCGGGAAAGTATCGTCAGGACTCTGGCAAATATCGCCGGGACTCCGGAAATATCGTCGGGACTCGGGAAATATCGTCGGGGCTCCGGAAATATCGTCGGGACTCGGGAAATATCGTCGGGATCCATAAATATGTCAAAATATCGTCGGGATGTTACTTGTATTTGAAATATCGTCGGGATCAGAAAAATATCGTCAGAGTCCAGGCAACCCAGGTCTGACGATATAATATCGTCAAAAGCATGTCCAGGAAGAGCAGATTGGAGCGAAAGCGCTCGACCAGATGAGCTAAGAGCTCTGCGCAGTCATGTTGAGCAGAGGGATTCATCCAGCTCACCAGGAGCGACCTCCAGCTGCGAAGATCGAAGGGGCAGGTGGGCACAGTGCGCAGGGAGAGAGAGCGCACAGCCGCGACACCTAACCTGGAGGTGGCCTGCTCCCACCCGTGAAAGCCAACCAGGGCCCAGCACAGACACCTGAAAAGCGCATTCATGTTACACAGGTTACCAGGATTGGTCCACACAGCTCGCCTCAGCCACACCATTCTGCAAGCTTCTGGATCCCATTCGATCGCTTGTAGCTCTCCTTGCGGAAAGAGAGGCCGAGCATGTTCAGCGGCGCCAAGCCGGCGAGGCGCTCCAGATTGGTGTAGAGCTGATGCGCCCTCGGAGAGCGGAACTGAATGTCCACCTTGAAGGTCACCACTCCCTCCATGGATTCTGCCAGCTGCCGCGTCGCCGCGAACCGGCTGCCCGAAGACCGAGGCCGTAGAGCTCGGAGGTCTCGTCGCTGACCTTCTCCTTCCAAAGAGCAGCCGTTGACGTGAGAGTCGGGATCAAGGAGGGAGGCGAGGTCTGCATCCACATCACCCATGCAGTCGATTGGCGCAGGACTGCAATCGTGTCCGCCTGCTCCACGATTGTGCGCGCCATCAGGCGGCACATCTGCAGATCTGGGATGGCCTCCTCCTCCGCCTGCTGCCATCCGAAACCAGCGCTCGAGCCCCAGGAGGGAGCCGGGCTCTTCGCGGGACGACGTCCCCCGCGCCCGCGGCTCTTGCCCTTGCCCTTGGAGTCCGCCCTCGATCCCTGGCCCTTGCCATCCTGGCCCTTCTGCGCCTTGAGATCCCTCGATGGCGCTCCGGAGTCCAAGGCTGCAGGCCTCTTGCACTGCAGCGACTTCAGGATCGGTCCGAAGGCCTTTTCCATCTGCTGGTCGGCCTGTTCCGAGCTGAGACCCATGGTGCAGTGAAAGAAGTAGGGCCTGCCAAAGGGCGGTGCAAAGCTTGATGTGCTGAGCTGGGTGTGTGCGGGACTCGTTGCAGTACAAACAGGGACTAAAAGCTGCACCAAGCCTGGGTGCAAGCTGACGTGCCCTCCCGTCTAGGGCGAAGGCTGCTTTGCTGCTTTGTGCAGGCTGCGGTAATGAAGTTTCAGGGTCTGGCTATGCGCATGCCACTGCCCACACAATCCGCAATAGTGCGTAAGCAATTTCATACATGAAGACCGTAAGAGTACAGCGGCACCTCCTTTTTGCAGTTGTCGCACAACCTCAGCAGCTAGCGGGGCTGAGGCGTCCTCAGCGACCTGGGTCGGCGGGGGATCGGGCTCAGGATTAAGTGCAGGTACGGGGACAGTGGAAGAGACAGCTGCAGCAGCCGGGTCGGCCCAGGTTGAGGCTGGTGCCGCAGATCCTTCGGCGAGATCCCGGTCTGGCGAGACCCCGGCTTGCACAGGCGCTGGCGGCGGAGGGTCCGCCACCACTGAGGGGAGAAAAGCCAGAGACTCCGGGAAGTCTTCACAGCGTCGGTTAGTGATGTGTGATGAAAGACCTATCGAGTAAAGGACTTTTTGCAGAAGGCGCAGGTGGGAAGACCGGCGACCGCATGCAGAGCTCGATTGAAGACAATAGTGGCCGTATGCTGCTGGTGCGACCTCGCCATGTGTAGCTTCAGAGACTTGCGCGTATCAAACGAGCGGTCACACAGACTACATGGGAAGGCCCTAGCCACAGCGGCCAGGGGTGGAGGATCCGTCAAGGTAGCAGTGGCTGGTGCGACAGGGGCAGAGCTCACAGGAAGCTCAATTGGCTCATGCGCATGCAGAGGAGTCTCGGACGACCTAGGCGGAGGAATTGCGGTGAGAGGCAGGGATGTTGGCAATGACGGATGCTGGGGCTCTAACTGCACGAGACCGGGTGGGGGGGCCAGGCACGCAGAGGCTGAGGGAGGCGGCACGGCTGGAGAAGAAGCCACGGCCGGCGGATCCCAGCAGGAACCGAGATAGAGGGTCCAAGGGTCATGCGGCCCAAAGACAAAGTCGTCCCTTGGGACTTGTCTGCAGAGCATACGATCATGCAGACGCCGGAGGGCGTCGCGAGGCATGGGCACGCCAAGGCGAAGGCAGAGGGTAGCATCCGACTCATGGTGGATGTGCGCAGGAGAGTTGGAGAGGGCCCGGAGCTGCTTAAGGGCCAGCGTTTGAAGGGAGGCAAGGTGAGCGGTAGTAAGACCACAGGCCCCCAGGCCATAGAGAAGGCAGGGCCACGCAGTAGTGCGCCAGAGGAGGACGCGTTGGGTGAGAAGCAACCCCTTCCGGGCATTGAGCACCTTACGCAGTTGAACTTGTGCAGTCCGGCCCTGGGCCAGACGCTTTTCCAGAGTTTGCGCTGAAAAGCAATCGGACGAGATTACGGCCCCAAGGTAATCCGCGCTACGCGCGCGGGGGATGAGAACATCCTCGCCCGAGGCACGGAGTCGCAGACCCTTTCCAACAGCGGGTGCGGGCAGGGGCTTCACAAAGCGTTGGCGGGTCTGCTTGACCTGTGAACCAGTGCACGTCAGAAGGGCCTGAGCCTTTGAAGGGTGAATGATTAGCCCGTGTTGCCGCAGAACAGTGATAGCAGCCCCCAGGCGCTGACACTCCAGCTCAAACTCCGCAACCGAATGGAACAGTGAGGCCAGGTGTAGGTCGTCAGCGAACATGGTCAAGTGTTCAGACACCCATGACGATCCTAAACGAAGGTCGATGCGACGGGCGAGGAGAACAGTACAGGCGGCGAACAGCAGAGGCGACGCAGGGCAGCCCTGTTTAACGCCTCGCCTAGCGATTATGTTGGTATGGAGACCCGAGAGGTGAAGATCATAGGAGCAGGACTCCAGCCAGGCCAGGAGGAGGGAGGCCGGCCCCGCCTCAACTCCGGCTTCGAGAAGAGCTTCGCGAACCAGGGAGTGGGGTACAGTGTCAAAAGCAGATGCAAGATCCAAGCAGATCTGCACGCCGCCTTGGAAGGCGGGGATCTTGAGACCTGCGAACCGCTGGTGCGGGTTACGCGCGTGGGCTGCACGCAACCGGCGGCCCTCGGCGCAGTGGCTGAAGACACGTCGGAGCGCGTCCTCCGTCGACCTACCGGCTATGTAAGAAAATTGGGGGGCGCTCCGGACAAAGGTTTCCAAGTCAAACTTGATTTTTCTCATGACCATCGCTATGCACGCTTTACCCAGCGCGTCTAGGAGTCCGATGGGCCGGAAGTGTTTGGGTTCAGACCCGTTTTTTCCAGCCTTAAGCAAGAGGGCTAAGGTTGCCGTAGTCCACAAGTGGGGTACTGATTTAGAACCCGTGCCCCACCGATCCGAAAGTTGTTGGGCGATGAGTGGCGATACAAGATCACAGAGCACGAGCGCCATACAGCGCCCGGAGAAGTCGATGGGGCTCCGGCCTTCCTCGCCGGTAATCGGTCCAGATGCCACTGGACCTCAGTGACTGTCACGGAGATGGGGTCATCACAGTCCCAGGTGGCAGAAGGGTCGGGGGGCTCAGAGTGCGACGCGAATTGCTGCTCGAAGTGCTGCTTCATAACTTCCAACTCACGCTCAGGCGCTAACGGAACCCCACCCTGGCAAAGCTGAAAACGGTTCCGCGCGCCCTGACGCGCAAGCAGGCGAACCACCTTATAAAATTCCCGAAGGTTGCCACTGGAGGCAGCAGCCCTGGCGGTGTCAAAGAGACGGTCGCGCTTCTGTTTGCGCAATTCAGCACCGCGGTGCCGGGAGGCTGCACGCATACGGTTGTAGGCTGATTTATGGTGCCTTTCCCGAAAAATGACAGACAGTGGGGCAGACGAGCCCAGCGCCCGGAGTTTGCGGAAAGCCCGAAAATGAGCCCACATGCGAACCGCGTACCCTTGCAATTGAACGTCTTGACACGGCCGGGCAGCCTCAGGAGGCCTCTGGGCAGGAAAAGTTTCCACTGCGAGGGCATGCACCTGATCTTGCAAGGTGTCCAAGGTAAGGGACGGGTCCTGCAGGAGACCCTGTACTGCACAGCGAAAAGACAAGACCCTGTCGTCTGGTGTGCCGCTCAGTGCATCTGCAATGGCGTGGCGGTCAATCTGAGGAGGGCGCGGCTGGCCCCGAGGGCGCCGCCATGGCTGCCAGTCAATCGGAACCTGCGTGCATACCGGAAAGTGGCGGGCGCCTTCCCGAACGCCCACCAAGGGAAAGGCGTAGTGAACGCTAGCTTGCTTGGTGGTGCCCGTAGCGTGGGCACGTCGCAAGAGCAGATAGTCTAGCTGAGATTTTTGGGAACCCCAGGCATATGTGTGACAGTGGTTGGAGGGAGGTAAAAGTGTTCAGTGCAACCAAATCATTGCCCTCGATGAACGACTGAAAGTCCCTTGAATCCTCAGCCCAGTGCTTGTGTGGCATGACTGTTGGACCTACATGAGGCAGACTGGTGTCACACTGGGCATTGAAGTCGCCTGCCACGATCAGAACGCTGCGAAGCGAGACTGCCTGGACGGATTTGGTGAGCACATCTAGGGCACGGTGTCGGAGCTGGGCTACTCTTTCGGAGCCACGCCATGTGTGCTGATACATGTTGAGAATGTCGATCGGTCTCCCACGGTGCGTGAAGTGTGCCCACAGAATGCGCCCCGGCAAGGGCTCAACAAACCGGACGGATCCCGGGTCAACAATCCGCTTGGACAACATGATGAGAACCCCACCTTGCTTGAAGTCGCGGGCGGTCGAGCCTGAGTGCAGGAAGAACCACCGAGAGTCCTCACACATATTGCTGAACGTCCACTTGGACTCCTGGACTAGCAACACATCAAAGGGATGCGTGTTGGCATAGACCTGCAATTCATCAAAGAGTGCGCCCTCCTTGCCCCCAAGACCACCGGCATTCCAGGTCAGGATTTTAAGGTGACGGGGCCTCGGCCTTGCATCTGGAGGTGCATGATTAGGGGGGCGTGCCGTGTCGGAGGTGACAGGCAATGGACAATCTTCCGAGGCTGCTGCAGGCGCACCAAGTTGTTGCGCCGAGCGCCATCGCCCCCTGTAGTAGGCTCCACCTGCACGCGTGGCGCGTGCGATGGCACGCTTAAGTGTGCGCTTGCGAATTCTCGATGTCTGGTCTGAAAGAAGACGCGACCCTCTCGTCGCTACTGTATTGCCCGATGGCTTTGCGGCATCATGTGTGCGCCAGCCTGAAGCGGAGGCCGCTCCACCTGCATCCCGGGCTGATGCAGGAACCCTCGCGTCTATCACAGCACGACTCGGCATAATCAGAAGGCTCAGGATGAGGCGTTGCAGCCCGCATCCAGTCGGTGTGCTGTGATCCCTGGACTTGGGACCAGGGGGGGCGCTAGAGTGTGGGATATCTCGAGAAGAAACGCAGGCGGGGGCAGTTCTTCCCGCATGGTTGTGTGTGCCACGGCGGTGTGTTCCAAGTTCTGTGCTCATCAACGGCCTACGACCCGCACGCCTTATTGTACCACCCTTTAGCCTTGCTCGTGCGCCTCGCACTGATTGAGCAAGCCCACGACAGCCCTCAACAACCCCGAGGACTAGGTCAGAAGGACCAGCACTGGAGACAGGCCTCCAAAGTGCCAGCAGTCGCCAGTGCAAGGCGGTGCCTATGCCGCGCGCAACAGCAGTCCAAAGAACCCAAGGGCTTAGGGTGTTGTGGCAGCGTTGCACTACAGAGCAGCGGGGTGAAGCTGACGGTGAAGTTGACGAGCCTGCACAGGACCGGCACAGCCGGCGCAGCCGCATCCTGGGGCGGGTCCTGCATGTGCGCACCCACGGGTGTTGTTGAAAGGAGCGATTGCGCATTAGGGTGGGAATGTGCCAAGGACGGGGGGTCAGGACCCTGGGGCAGTGGGGAGAGGGCCCGGGACCCAGGTTGGAGCGACATTGGTCACAGCTGCTACGCCAAGTCCCGATTAGTCCACCCGAAGCCTCAAAGAACCGGGGTGGAGCAAGGTCGGCTAGTGCAAAAACCCAGAAGCCCAAGCAGTAGGTGAGTACGGGATTGACTGGAAACCCTGCGCACCTGACCATATATGCGTACTGATCATGGATGGTCTGTAAGTCGGCATCTAACGCAAAAGCTGCAGGCGGTGTGCCCGAGCCATCCGCGCTCAGCTCCCCGTCACGGATCATCTGTGCGGCCTGGTTTTTGAGCTCGATCCTCAGCAGTAAATCTGCTTCCAGGAATGGTGGAGTCCGCGGTGCCTGATTGTTGGACCCTTGGCTCGACCCGTAAGCGTTGTGGTCTGTGATGTGATCCGCCACAGGCTCAGAGGAGGCCGAAGGCAACATCGAGCCGAGATCAGCGATGCCCAAGCGAACCCCTTGATTCATGATGATTCATGCATGCCTCTATCTCTGCGTTCTCCTGCGGAGAGATGAGTGGAGGCAGCTGATGTGTACGCTGAGACTGCGGGCGCCGTTTCGGCAGAGGGCGCAAGTACTCCACTCCGCCCAATACCATAACCACATCGTCCGTTCCCTCGGAGGCTGTAGCAGCAGAGTCTGTGACTGTGACCGGCGAAGCTCGCGGCGGGGGTACTGCAGATGCAGCAACGCTCATTTTGGGCCCAAGCGCACCGGCAGGCCAGGTGCGAGCCACAGAAGCCACCTGAGGTCCACCATGTACGCGCGCAGAACCAGTGCACTCAGCAGCCGCCCTAGCAGGAGCAGAGTCCTCGGCCCTAGCAGATACTCCGGTTGCCCGCGGAACCATCCACTTAGAAGCCACACCGCGGTAGCTAGTCTGCGTCGGCGTGGCGTAGTCCCTACCCATCAGAGAAGCTAAAGCCAAGAACTCATCAGGAGGCAATTCACGGCGAAGTGCCTCGGGCGAGAAGTCAGCTCTCTGATCACGCCCCCCAGTCGACATGATCGAGGAGGCTGAACCACCAGACACAGGAGCCTCCTCCTCATCACTCACCTCCACAGGCGCTCTGGCCGGAGTGTGCGCTGGCAAATCGGCCGGTCGAGCATACAAGGTGATAGGGCGAGGAGCCGGTGCAGGCCTGGAGCTAGCAGCTGGCTCTACGTCTGACGATGCCAGATCCAGATCCAGATCCACGTCTGAAGAATCAGATCTCATTGCAGCCGTACGGCGAGACTTCGGTGGCCGAGCTCGCTCACGTTCAAAGTCGCGGCCTCTCTTATTCCTGTTTTTGCCTCCACGGCGACCGCGAGGGCGCGGCATGGTGTGAACACACAGCGCAGCAGGCCCTAGATGCGGGGTTCCTGAATGCCCGAAGGTTGGGGCTGATGTGTTGTTCCACAGGTGGGACGTAACGGGAGCCCGGGGACTAAATTCCTGGCCTAGTGTTATCGACCTAAACAGGCCTGTACAAGGTGTCCCAGTCAAGCCTGCGTGCCTGCATTGCCAAAAGGGCTGCAGAAAGTTGCGTGGCGCGGTTCCACACAAAAGGTGCAGGGGCTGGTAATGACAGCGTGGCAGCATCGCCGTCAAGCTCCATGTCCGAAATCTTAACTGCTGAAGCGGAACCCAATCCCAGGTGCCCCGAAGCTTATGAACCCACCAGACACTGCGGGCTCCTGAATAGGCCAGCATGCATAGGGGATCGGCGCAGGGCCGCGTCTGCAGTCGTACCTGCCAGCTGGAGGCATAGTTGGGAGGGAGAAGGCTTATGCTAGGCCAACGGTGGGGGAGGTCGCACAGAGCAGGCGGAGAGCTGAAGATGCACAGGCCATGGCATACTGTGCTGTCGGCGAAGGGACCCATGGGCGCACGGCTGCAGGCGGAGGTGGACCCCCAGCACCGCGCCGGCTGACACTCCACGCACACCTGAGGCTTGCCAAGGGTTGTACCTGGGCTATCAGTCCATGGCTTCCAAGTCCAGCGAGGCACATCCTGTCGCATGCGTTTGCGCAGCGGAGCGAAACACACCTGAGTCATCCTTAGCCTTAGCATTATGAGAGAAGGGCGATGCGGGAGCTCCGGTTCCTGTAGTGCTGTGGGATCCTGAAGCATCCACTTGGGGTGTGAGTTTCCCAGAGACCAAGGCTCGGGCGGCACGCCTGGCATCCGCTTGAGACGGTTCCCCAGTGCAGGACGCTGCGACACCAGAGCTTCCGAATCGCAATCCCCGCAGCTTAATGGTGCAGGCCAGCGGCGGGGGATCAGCTCCTCCACATTTACCCTCCAGACCAGTGTCCAACCAACGACGCGCTGATGGGAGCTGACAGCTTGAAGAAGAGACACCAGAATGCAGGACAGTGTCCATGGCCCCATATGCATGCAACGCAGCCCTGAACAGAGGCAAAGGGGAACCCAGGAACACCGAACGCCCTGAAAGGGTCGAGGACACACACCTACTCCCGGGCACACAACACGGCTTGGGCCCAGACGCTTGGTGGTGGTGGTGGTGGTGGTGGTGGTGGTGGGTGGTGGGTGGTGGTGGTGGTGGTGGTGGTGGTGGCGGCAGTAGTGATGGTAGTGGTATAGTGGTATAGTGGTATAGTGGTATAGTGGTATAGTGGTATGGTGGTATGGTGGTATAGTGGTATAGTGGTATAGTTGTATAGTGGTATAGTGGTATAGTGGTATAGTGGTATAGTGGTATAGTGGTATAGTGGTATAATGGTATAGCGGTATAGTGGTATGTACGTAGGACCTTTATGTACTATTTGAGGTTCTCTTTCCCTTCTAATAGTTTATTACGGCAGTGAAAAAACTTGGCATTTGGAAGGTCTTTTAAAAACATAAAAAGCCTTTTAATTTTACAAACGGCCTTTCAAAAACTCAAAAAGGCTTTCTAAATTTATAAACGGCCCTTCAAGTCTTTAAGATTTTGCTAGGCCTGTGTCTGATTTTCAAAATGTTAAAGAATTTCAACATGTTAAAGAATTTAAGGGCCTCTTAAAATTTTAAAAGGGCTTTTGAAAATTGAAAAGACCCTTTAAAAATTTACATGGCCCTTTAAAATTCTATAAGGCCCCTTAACATCTTTCAAATCTTTGAAAACCCGTAAAGTTTTGAAAAGAAATGTAAAAAAATATTGGTGCTGTGCGCGGCCCATTTAAAACTTATAGAAATCCTTAAAATTTTGAGAACCAGACACAGGTCTTTCAAATTTTAAAGGAGTTAAGGGCCCTTTTAAAGCTTTAAAAGGCTTTTTGATTTTTTCACTTCCTTTCAAAGATTTAAAAGGCCGTTAAAATTTAAAAAGCCCCTAAATTCTTCAAAATTTTGGAAGTCCTGTGTTTGGATTTCAAGATTTTAAGGAAGTGAAAGAGCCTTTCAAAATTTTCAAAAGACCGTTTAAAATTCTAAATGGCCCTCTAAAATTTAAAATGGCCCTTTAACGTAAAATTTTGAAAGCCAGACACAGGCCGTCAAAATGTTAAGGATTTTAAGGGTTTTTAAAATTTACATGGGCCGTGCATAGCCCCAAACATTTAATGTTCACGGTTCTGCAATATTTCAAAGAATTTGAAGCCTTTTAAAGTCTTAAATCGGCTTTTACAATTTTAAAAGACCCTTTAAAATTTTACATGGCCCTTTAAAAGTTTATAGGCTCCTTAAGTTCTTTCAAATCCTGCAAAATCCATGAAAGATTGAAAAAATGTAAAATATATTGGTGCCGGGCGCGGCCCATTGACATTTTTAGAAATCCTGAAAATCCTTAAAATTTTGAAAACCAGACACAGGCCTTTCAAAATTTTAAAGGAGTTACGGGCCCTTTTAAACGACCTTGTAAACTTTAAAAGGCCTTTTCAAAATTTCAAAGGCCGTATATAATAATTACAATAATAACAATAGTCGAATAGATATGTAATTAAGCATAACGTTCAAAGGTAAAAACAACAACTTAGAACGTGATTACAAACAAGAATAGTAATAACAAAGTTTCAAACAGATATAAAAATATTTCAACAACCATATATTCTATAAAAGAATAAATATAGATGTAGTTTTCATGTGCGGACACACAAGAAAAGCACATGCTCTTCTTTGTCGGGCATTTGGAGGAGTACGTAGCTTGCCTTGCACTTGGGCTGGCGCTTTTGAGAAATGCGATCACAGGTTGGGCTTGCAAACTTATGGTACGCTGAGTGCATTGTGCACGAGTTAAAGACGAAGCATCCAAATGTAATCGTCAAGATGCCATCAACTGGTGGCTCAAGCATAAACGACAAGATCGCAGAACAAAGTTGACGCTTTTCGGTAAACTCGGATAGGCGATTCGATACACGAGTGGCACAAGCATTGCTGCAGATTCACGAAACCTTGAGTCGACGAGGTCTTGAGGCATTCTCTTGCAGCATTGACCGGTGATTCTCTGCATGACTCGTGAAGGCCACAGATAGACGTTTCCTGTGACCTTGCGGTTCGTCTCGTGTGGGCTTTCCAGATCTGAGGATGACGTTTAAAAGGGCCGACAGCTGCCCAGCACTGGCGACGGCAAGTTTTTGTGGGTCAAGTCTAGTGACTAGTGCTGCGGGGCGTGTCAGTCGGAAAGCTGAATCGTGTGTCTGGCAAGCGTATGCAGGCTTTGCTTTGCCGATTCCACGTTTGGTGTCCCGGACCCTAATTTGTGGAATTATCACTGCGTGGACAACGTGCGGGTGCACAAGTCTGGCTGCATGCAGTTTTGACGTCGAAGCGAAAGAGGCGCGCAAGCACCTGGGTACGAGAGGTACTGTTAAAACTATAATTATGATACGGTGGCCTTTCCGATTTCTCCTACGTGCCAATGGCTTGCACGTTCAGCCACTGTACCTTCGAGTCGAGTCACGGAATGGGCACGCCTGCCGCGTGCGGACAGACAAAACATGGGGCAGTTCGACTCGCACGTGTCTTACACCCGAATTTGCCAAGTTTACCTGGATGGTCCGGATCCTTAGGTTTAGGCCTTTGGTGTTGCAGCTTTCGTGAATCCAGATCCAGGCCTTGCGAAACTCGTGTTGAACCTTCGACCCTTTCTGGCCTTGCCCTGGCGAACGGCTTTCCCGGTTCCTTTCGAAGTCCAAGAGTGTCCAATCTTCCCGCTTTGTATCGGAGCGAGCTGGAGGGGGCCGGTAGGCGGTTTGGCAGCAGAGGAAGGGGCATTTTCAGTGTGTCTTTTTGCAGGGACAAAGATTCCCCACTTACGACGTAGAACCCAGCCGTGAAGTAACTACTGTATCGTCACATGGGAATCTTCCGTCTAGACTGCCTAGATTTCTATGGTCCGTTGCAGTTCTTGCTTGCCTGCTCTTTTTACGTAACAGAAACTGTTGAGCGTTGCGCATTCCATGTCCAGCTAGGAGCCTTGGTTCCTGGCTACATCCATAGCAGCGGCGGCGCTGGGTGTGGGTGGCCGCCATCTAGGAGGCAGAGCGTTTCCAAAGTGAAGGCTCGGAAGGCACAAGCACGGCCGCCAGCTTGTTGGAGTTCCTCTGAGTCGAAAGCTTTTGTTCCGTTTTGCCCTTAACTTTCGAAGTCCTGACATGCTGCCCAAAATCAAGCAATTACCGATCTTGAACCATACATCTGAATGTACAGAACCTAGGATCGTCTCCCGGCGTCGATAGTTCTCCGTAACCTGGTGTTCGCAGGGGGATGACTACTACCCCCCGCCTTCAACAGGGTGAGGGACCAGCAGCAGGAGCAGGAGCAGGAGCAGGAGCCGCAGAAGCAGCAGGAGTCGGAGAAGTAGCAGTAGCAGTAGCAGTAGCAGTAGCAGTAGCAGTAGTCGTAGTAGTAGTAGTAGTAGTAGTAGTAGTAGTAGTAGTAGTAGTAGTAGTAGTAGTAGTAGTTGTTGTTGTAGTTGTAGTTGTAGTTGTAGTTGTAGTTGTAGTTGTAGTTGTAGTAGTAGTAGTAGTAGCAGTAGTAGTAGTAGTAGTCGTAGTAGTAGTCGTAGTAGTAGTCGTAGTAGTAGTAGTAGTAGTAGTAGTAGTAGTTGTTGTTGTTGTAGCCGCTATGGATCACAGCAGGCTGTGTAGCATTGCTAACAAGGCTCTGGGTACAAACGCTAGAGGCTCGCAACGGCCCCTTCTGCGAAGCTTAAGGGACTGTCCTCTTATTGAGCCATAGCTATTCCCGGAGCCGCGCGCCGCTGTGTTCTACCGGGTCCCAATTCCCGGGCCTCTGTCTGCAGTTATACAACCTTGGCAAGAGGTAAGCGGTAGGGTTCTCACCTTTCCGCGGGGTGAAGGGAGTCGGATCGAGTTCTCTCTTTCCGGCGAAACTAGCGGAAGGCGCGTCGACTGTGCCTCAGTGCTTTTCTCCTGCCGATGCTTTTACATTTACAAAAGGACCTGCCGCACCAAGCCATTCAAGGGGCGGCCCCAGTCATGGGTTGGCCATCTTCTGCACCTGGGTATCCTGAAGGAAGCTTTCGAGTTGAGGCCTCGTTCCGCTCCTCTCTTCGACTTTGCAGCTACACGACAAGACTCCCAGGTACAGCTCAAGGTCTTTCCTGCGCAGTTTTGCTGGCGCTCTGGTTTTGCGCTTTAACTGGTACACCTCCGCAGGAAGGACACGGATCGTCTGGTATTCTCATGCAGTCTTCTTCGAGCACTAGTTTTTCCTTCAACGGCACAGTGGACTGCCACCGGCTGCTACGAAGCCAGTGCGATCGAGAGTTCTTCGTCACGGTTGAGTGTTTTCTGCGCTTCACTTCTGTTCAGCCGCCA
>CAJNDT010000018.1:312500-337420 GCA_905221615.1 Symbiodinium sp. CCMP2592 | reverse complement strand
TATATTTCAAAATATCTTTTTTTCGATTTACCTTTCGTATCTTCGAAATAATTTTTATATCACGTATGAGTAAATTACGATTTATAAAACAAAGAGATAAGAAAAAAGATTCAAAATTAGATCGAAATAGTAATAATAATATAATAGAAAAGAAAGACTCAAACTCATTTCAAAACTAGTATTTTTCTCCATTTCATATAAAGACCATTTATGTAGATAAAGATATTTATCCATATTTCAATCTATAGAAAATATACAAAATACCCACGACAAATACAATATATAACAATATTCAAGATACAACCCCATACGCCACATGACACACAACCCGTACGTACTAACTACCCATACAACACCACACACACGATTTAATCACAAAAACCTTTAATTTCCTCAACTTTATGCTATTTGAAAATTAACGAGAAAAAGATCTCGACTAATATCTCGTAATATCTCTATCTAAGCTACAAAACTAAAAATTTTACTCTAAAATCAAAATAATCCTCAATTAATATATATTACAGTTCATTTAAACGAAATAAAATTATCCTATTTCATTTTAGTAAATAATTCGATAAATTTTCAATTCTTTTTATCAGTATCAATCTCTATATTATCGTATAAGATTCGTATTTCAATAATATAGCAAAACCTATCATTTTGAATATTTTTCTAAAATAAATTCATTAATAAATCTCTTAATAATTTTCGAAGCTAATATATTAATATATATATATATATATATATATCCACTATGAATTCTTATAGCAATCTTTCAAACCAACTATTTAATCTTCGTCTATCTCAGAATTGCTTGAGAACGTTACTTCGAACAGAATACAATAGAAGCACAACAAATTAGAAACCCAATAAACCCAATCCTTAAGAGTAATGTGTAAGGAACCAATACTTTTGAGTCTTAATCCGGTTTCCAACTTTATGGGGCTTAATCTAATGATAATGATCAAAATATGAAATGAAATTAACTTAGAAGCCTCAATCATTATAATAGAATTTTGAATGCACTATGTTACACGAAGATTAACAACAAAAAACTATTGCACTCTGGACCCAAGCCTTTTGCAAATTCTGTAAACCCTAAATTCTATAAACCCTAAAACCCATATGGGAGTATTCGAATAAAGGGGTACCTTGTTTTGGGGTCCTTACAACAAGGATCCTACTATTCAGGGTGCTCTACAAAGGTCCCCCATTTTCGGAAACTCCCAAAGTCGATAAACCCTCAACTCAAAATTCCACTAAACACCAAATTCTGTAAACCCTAAACCCAAAGTCGATAAACCCCAAACCCTTTTTTCAGCCCCCTTCAGCAGCTTCGAAAGTCTATCACCTGACCTGCGTTGGGGGTCGCAACCCCGACAAACCCGAAAAAACCTCTTCTCAGCCTCTGGGGGATTTAGGGTTCAGGGCTTGAAGTTTAGGATAGGGTTTAGGGTTTAGGAATTAACTTATGTAAGGTTTAGGCGGTTTCAGGCTTTTGGTTCGAGGCTCCCAGGTAAGGTTGCAGAAAAAGTATGCAAAGAAAATTATGGTAAAACCATGTGCATACAGGGATGGTTGCCGGGTTTCGATGGCGGGTTTATGATTTGCTTTTGCTGGATTTAATGAACAGCTCCGAAGCATCAACGCTTTGACTTGACGCTGGCCACAACCTCTTTCAACACCCGCAATCTTCAACCCCCAGGCCATACAAAAAACCATCACCCTTGAACCCTAAACCCTGTGGGACCCTTATAGAAACCCTAGGATGGCTGAAAAAAACCCTTAAAAGGTTCAGGGTTAAGGGCCCTAGTCCCTAAACCCCGATCCCAAAATCCTAAACTCTACTCCCTAAATCCTCAACCTCGAACCAAAAACCTTCCGGCTGCCTCCGCGAGATGTGCTTCGCCGCGCGATGGCCCCAGGCTCCAGAGCATAGCCACGGAAGCCGGCCCTTTGACGTCTAGGGTTTAGGGTTTTTCATAGGGTCCTTCGGGGTCCTTGCACTTAATTCTTGTCATCTCTGGCCATCGTGTTCAGGGTTCCAGGGTTTAGAGACATGGGTTAGGCGTTTGGTGCCGTGGAAACCTAAAGCCTCTCAGCTGTAAGTCAAGATGAAGATCCTCGGCTTCTGCTTCTAGTCAGGGTGACTACCCACAGAGCCCAATACCCCTTAATCCGCCGAGGCCACAGGCCCAGGCGTCTTGGTGGTTACCTCAGGTACCCTCCACCTAATCCTCCTCTCTGCAGTCCAAATGTTTGGAGACACCCGTTTTTTGCGTTCGTTTGCCACCCCCTTGTCCGGCTTCCCTTCATTTTACCTGATTTGTTGGCCTGCCCCGCCTCCCAGACCCTCCCCCCTCCCCCCTCCCCTCTCCCCTCCTCCCCCCCTCCCCCCCTCCCTCCCCGTGCCCGGAAGATGGCGCTCGCACAATCGACACTCACCCGTTTCGAGGTTGGGGTTGAGAGGCCCGCTTAGCATGCTGTATACAACATCCACTGCCGCCTCGCCCTGCCGCTACAGAGCCGAGGCGGGCGGCGTAGCGTTAAAATTAAGGAATATTGCTTAAATCATAATATGAACGCCCTAATATTGTAAGGTATACTCTCTGGGTACTATACCGTCCTGATTTACAACTGATGTTCACAAAATCGCACACAGTGTTACAACTATTATGCATGCACTGCAACCGACACGGACAATTAAGCAAGGCTCGTATCATGGCAGGTCTAAGCGCAGAGCAACAATGACCATCATCATTATCACCCCTACCATTACCAATTTCGCAATCACCATCTGGCACAGCATGCTGCTGCTGCTGTTGCTGCAATCGGTGCTCGTCGCTGTTGCTGCTGTTGCTGTCGTTTCGAGTGTTGTTTCTGGTGCTGTTGTCGCTGTTGCCGTGGCTACGGCTGTGGCTGAGGCTGTGGCTGTGGTGTTGCTGTTGGTGATTGCTGTTAATGCTGTGGTTGCTGTTGTTGTTGCTGCTGGCGTTGTTGGTGTTGTTGCTGTTGTCGTGGTGGTTGTGGTTGTGGTTGTGGCTGCTGTTGTGGTTGTGGTTGTTGCTGTTGTTGTCGTTATGTCCACTTTTGTAATCATTAGTAGCATGGTGATTTTTATGACATGATTAACTACCAGACCTGACGTCTCCCCCCTCGCAGGTAAAGCTCAGGGGAACCTTGACAAATCTTGCGTGAACCCCACGATATCTTCCAATGCAACCAAGTCACGCTTGAGGGCTACCTTGCGGGGAGGGCCATCGAGGGCTTACTGTAATAGAGTGGGTAAGACTTGCAATCAGAATAGGGCTGTGGGCACCTGTTCCAAAAATCTTCAAGGTGCAGTGGGTTGCAGCTGCTGTGCCTGTAAACAGAAGCCCAAAAACATTGTCGCTGCTGTGCCGCTATGCCCGAACTTCAGCACTCTGCTCCTCTAAGAACCTGCATCAACAAGCGGAAAAGACTCGCCGATTCTCTTTGTACATCAAGCGAGAAGATCAACTCTCCTTTTTCAAGCCGATGTCAGCCGCAGACGAGACTGCAACATTTGTCTCGAAAAGCACACCTAGATTTGGCATGGCCGGTCGCCTTGGCCGTGACCGGGCTCCCCGGATCGGGTACCTTCGCCCTTCTTTCTACACCCTTTCGGACAACTGCCAATCCCCGCTGGGAAAGTCTTTTCTTGATGTCCTTTTCCCTCAATCGGACAATCGCAGCAGATCCATTGCGGCATCTGGGACATTAGATGGAAAGTGTGGATCGGAGGTGCCACACTCTCCCGGATCCCCCACACCGTGCACCCGCCCTGCTCGGGTCTTTGGGTACATCTTGTAGGGCATAGGCTGCCCGGAGGGAACGTTCTTTCGCCTTCTTGACAGACGCAGCAGATTTCCGACGCACCCCCTGATGCTGATGTAGTCGTGGTTGCGTCCTGGCTTAAGGTGCTCTCGTAGTCCAATGAATCTAGCTCGATGCTGCGATCGCCTCGCATTGCCCCGGCGAGACTCCCGGGACCTGTCCGCAGCGCGGCTGCCAGCAAGAGCATGCGATGCATCCTTACCTGCGTTGTAGTTTTGGGGCCCCTATAGGTATTTGTGAGTAGGTACCACTATAGGAACCACGAAGGGAAATTAAAGGGTGAAAAAGTTTCTCAAAGTGCCACCTCGCTGCGAACTTGATCAGAGTTGGTAGACAACGGCAGCCACGGGATGGGAGTTTCCGAAAACTAGGGTACCTTATTTTGGGGTACTTATAACCAGGATCCTAGTATTTAGGGTACCATATGAGGGTCCCCCTATCTTCGGAAACTCCCGGATTGAGCTTCAAGCAGGCTGCGGCTCCGGTGTCCGGTGGTGGGGCCCCTCTTCTACAGAAGCTTCGGAGCTGAGGCTTTGGTAAAACCCTAAACCCTAAACCCTAAAACCCTAAACCCTAAAACCCTAAACCGTAAAACCTAAACCCTAAAACCCTAAACCCTGAAAAAACCCTAAACCGTAAAACCTAAACCCTAAACCCTAAAACCTAAACCCTAAACCTCGATCCGACAAGGGGCTTCGAGGTTCAGGCTTTAGGAGTTTCTGTCAGTCATTCCCGATGCGATGGATACTACCCCCCATACACTAACAGTCTATAATAGGGCTGCTATTAAGGGCCTGATATATCCATAATAAGAATATTATCCAACTGCTACTGAGTGGGGGCAATATCCAACCGATGCGATGGGTTGCTTCTTAGTCCACGGTTTAGGGTTTAGGTTCCAGGTCGTGGGAGTTTATGAAAAGGGTTTCGGGTTCACTGGCATGAAAATGAGAATAGGGTTTTGGGTAGTAGTGTATCGTGCAACCATGCTGATTCTGCAAGGCTATAGTGTGACCAGGTACTGGACTTTGAAGTAACCATGGAGAAAAAAGTATAGACTTCTATTTCATAATGGTTCCTTTAAGGAACAGGTACCAAAAAAGTATTCAAGTATGGTACTCCAAACCCAGGGGTATTGAATCCTCTGCAGCAGTGCGAAGCCAAGTGTCTCTGATGGCAAAACCCTAAACCTGGGGGGCCTTAAGGGCTGTGCTTAGTTTCTTGCCTCGCATGCAACAAGTTGTAATGCTGTACTAGACCCCGGTCAGACTCCTTGGTTTAGGGTTTAGGGTTTGGGGTTTAGGGTTATCCGTTCTTGCCTTACTACTGATCGCTTACGCCTGACAGTACTCGAAGCGTTCACGCGTGATTCAATTGCTAGATGCAGGAACAGGCTTGCCCTTGGTGGCTTGAAACATCTTGCATACGTCTGAAGCTACTACGAATCCAGGGACCCCCAAAAGCACATTAGCATAATCATTATAAGGGGGTTTACATGGGATATCCTTATCCTAAGTTTTGCTTATGTGTTTTTTTTGGCCCTAGTTTCTTGATTTGCAACAATGACCCGCCCATGCATGACACCTAGGCTTAGAAAGACCATTCAGCAGAAACACCCCGCACCTTAAACATCTTAAACCATCAAGCCCGAGACACACGGGCACCTCCGAATACAAACCCTTCTGCGTCTAGGGACTTGAACGCCATACCACTTCAAGCCTTTGCAGGTAGTGGGAGAGCTAATATAGGGGCCTTAATACTTAGAATAGGGGTTTGGGGCCCAGTATACTATAGTTATAATAAGGAATCCCCCAAACCTTATTCTAATTTTTAAGGCCCCTATAGTATGCATAAAGAGTAGCCCTAAGGAACAACACTTTGGGGGTTCTCGTGAACGTTATGGTGATGATCTTGGTGATATTTCGACAACTATGTTCACTAGCGTAAACCCTAAACTGCCCCCTTGTCCCAGGTTTTCAATTAGCATTTGGCTGAAAAGGGGGTTTCCGAAAACAGGGGACCCTAATGTGGCACCCGGAATAGTAGGATCCTTATTTTAAGGACCCCCAAAGGAGGTACCCCCAGTTTTCGGAAACTCCCAAAATGACGTCCAAAAGCATTGTCGTTGCTGTGCCGCTACGCCCGAACTTCAAGACCTCTGCTCCTGCAAGAACCTTCATCAACAACGTGGACAAGAACCCTAAACCCTAAACCCCTAAAACCCTAAAACCCTGAAACCTAAAACCCCAAAACCCTAAACCCTAAAACACTAAACCCTAAACCCTAAAACCCTAAAACCCTAAACCCTAAACCCCAAAACCCTGTACATCAAGCGAGAAAATCAACTAAGGCCTGCGGAGCCCCTTTGTTCAAGCCGTTGAAGGAGATTTCAACATCCCCAGAGAGCCCAAGGGTTTAGGGTTTAGGGGTTTAGGGTTTAGGGACCCCTTAATTAAGGGATATACCTTAAATTATAAGGGGATTCATATTATGATTTAAGCTATTCCTTAATTAAGGGGTATTGGGCTCTCTGGGATCTGTCTCGAAAGGCAGAGCTAGACTATGCAGATCTTGTCGCCCTGGCCGTGGTTTGTCTGCCCAGGGCGTGTGCCTTCGCCCTTCTTTATGCAGCCTTGCGGACACATGCGGGCTCTTGGCAAAGTAACTTCGTTTGTTGCTGCGGCCCCACTTGGGTCAGGACAAACGCAGCACATCCAAAGAATGACTTGCGGGGGCTGGCGATACGTTGTTTGCTTCGGGAGTGTATGAGTCACTTCCATGCTGCACCCGCCCTGCTCCTCTGCTTGGACACATCTTGAAGGGCATATGCTGCCCGCAGGGTACGTTATTTCGCCCTCGTGACAGACGCAGCAAATCTCCGATCCATCCATCACAGATGTAGTCGTGGTTGTATCGTTCAAGGTGCTCTCGTACTTCGTGGCATCCCGCATGGCCCAAACGAAGCTCGGGGGACTTGTCCACAGCGCCATGGCCAGCAAGAGCATGCGATGCATCCTTCTGAATCTGGTAGACGACGCTAGTGATGCTAGTGATTGAGCTTCAAGCCGTTCGGTGTTAGAATATCCTCAGAGACGGAAAGGGCCCCTCTTCTTACGAGGGCTTGGGGCTTAATATAGGGGCCGTAATGATTAGAATAGGGTTTTGGGGCCCATTATACTATAATTATAATCAGGAAGCCCCCACAACAAACAGTATAGGTAATTATTGAAGTCCCTTTTGTTACGGCTTGTGAAAACTTCAGACCTCCGGCTCGGAGGGTGAGGTGTTGGGTTGGAGGTTCAAGCATCGATGCATCCGAGTTTTGGGCTTCAGGGTTTCTGTCAGGTCATAAAAGGGGGCCTTTCTAATTAGAATATGGTTTTGGGGCCCGTTATACTACAAGTATAAGAAGGAACCCCAAAACAGTGTTCGTAGTTTTCTGATGCTCCGATAGTAGTCCGCTTCTTTGGGGGGTGGCCTTGGGAGTTGCTGAGAGGGTTTCGGGTAGAACCCCAAGTCGGTTGCTTAGGGGCTGACTATCCTAGCCCAGAAAAGCTTCACATTTTGAACTCGGCTTTAGGGGTTTAGGGGATAGGGTTTAGGGGGTTTAGGGGTTTAGGGGTTAGGGTTTAGGGTTTAGCGTTCAGGGTTGGGGTTTGGGGTTTAGATGGTAGGACTATATAAACCCCCAACAAGTTAGAGGTTATCGGTTACCTACTCAGCTACTACGCAGCAAACCATGATAGATAGATTCTCCGTGTCAGTGTTGCGACATCTTCTCTTGGACCAACCACCGTACCCTCTGAATGCACTAAACCCAAAACACTCGCAGCACAGCTTCGGTAGATGCCGTCAAACAAGAAGTGCTCGAACTTGACTTTGGCTTTCCTTGGTTCGGTCGGCTTTCTGAGGAGCATGTTTCCGAGTTTAGGGTTTGTCGGCGGCCGTAAGCCCGCACCTTCAGTGCAGGTCACTATTACCTATGATAATAACAATAATTTCGGGGGCTCCTGATCATTAGAGGGGCCCCAAAACCCTATCAAGGACCCTATACTATGTGTTCTGCCCCTCTGCTGTACAATGCGGTTCGTTCCTGAAACAAAGAACTCCCTGGTCTTCGGCTTGTACAAGCCATGCTATAAAGGCCTTAACGATCAGAATAGGGTTTTGGGGTAAATGAAAACAACCAGAATAAGAAACCCTCAAAATAGTATAGGTAATTATTTGGGCCCCTACATTACCGCATCCTCTCTGACGCATAGCGATCAAGTCGTATTCCATTGTGTGGTGCGACGTGACAGACTTCTTCATCGTGCACTGTAGCAGAATGCACGACACCGAGGTTTCGAAGAGCCCCGGACCCCCGCAGAGGACCTAAAGCTTAGATCCCCTAATTTGGGACTCTATAGGAAACCCCCTTGGTAGATCCCTTCAGGTGTCTGCGGCTTGGAAAAGCTAATATAGGGGCCGTAGTAATTAGAACAAGGTTTTGGTGGTTCCTTATTCTGATTACAGTATAGTAGACCCCAAAACCCTATTCTGGTCTCTACTCAAGAGGGTGCACCAGTCACTCTGCTTTTCTTTGCTCGCCCTGACGTTCAGTCCGCTTAACCCGAAAACCCTATTCTAACTGCTAAAGCCCCAGCATTATGCAGGCTTGAGGGGCTTTGGGCCGTGAACAAGACACTGGCACTGCGAGAGAAGCAGCGACGGCTAGCCTGTTGCAATACAATCTCTGATGCCCGAAACCCTAAATCCCAAGCAGTGCATTAAAGCACTGCGACTACAGCTCTCCAAACGCAACCCGATGAGCACCATGACAGGAGAAGCAACTTCAAGCTGGGGATGTGTTACACAAAACATATGTTATTACTGCTATAGTTATGATTGTTGTTGTTGTTGCTGCTCGCGTCATTACTTCTACTGTTATAACTGTAATTATCGGTATGATTTCCATGATCATTAGTATTCCCATTTATATTATTTGTTATTGCTATTACTATAATTATGATGATGGCTATGACGATGCTTATGATTATGGTCAGGATGGTGATGTTGATATACAGTTACATACTTGTAGTATCTGCTTCGCGAAGTTGTGCACATCATGTACACGCAGGCCTTGCTGCTGGCATAATATCTTAATCGACTATAGTAGCATATCGTATGATAGAATATGACTTTCTTTAACCTAATATCGAAGTCCGCATTCTGAAGACAGTTTGGCTAGTTCTCTAAATTCGGGTCCCTTTGATAAGGGTGCCGTGTTATTTTGGGACCTAAACCGCGACCCTCGTTTGGAGAACTACCCAGAGAGCCCAATACCCCTTAAGTAGGAAATATAGCTTACATCAGAATATGAATCGCCTTATAATTTAAGGTATATTCCTTACTTAAGGGGTATTGGGCTCTCTGGGTACCCATTTGTACAGCCAGGGGACGGAGGCGCTTCCCACAGCCTCACTGAAGCCAGCGCAAAATTCGGGTTTGGGGTTTAATGTAGGAACCTGATTAAGAAACCTTGGGCCTTTGTTAGGGTTCCTATATTAATCCTACTATTTTCGGGTTCTAAGCCTACATTAGGGCTTTTAGGATTTTGGGCTCAGGGTTCTTGACGATATCGGGAATGAGGGTTTAGGTTTTTAGGGAGGTTCTACGAGATTCAAAGCTGTTTGCATTGGTTGGGTGGCAAAATCTCCAAAGCGCAGACTTTGGCAGCACTAAGAAGCAACATCACGTCAAAACGTTGTCGTTAAGTCAGGCTAAAGCAACAGCTACCACTAATCCCCGGTGTTACGTAACTGTAGGGGACGGACCTAATCCCCAAACCGGCAAGCTCAGACACGAACCCTGTATCCTGTACAAAAGGGGCCTCAGCAACTAGAAGGTTGTTGGGGTAAATTCTCGGAAACTTACAATACTCTACAATAATGAATTATTCAGAACTTCCATCGCCGTTGTAGCTGTGGTCCAGCGGAGAACGGTTTAGAGATGTAGGGTTTAGGGTGTCGCGTTTGAAGTTCGGGGTAGGTGCTGGCTCCCTGGGCGATTTGATTCAGGTGTCAAGAAGACCTGGAAACCCTAAACCCTAAACCGCGATTCTCCCAATTCCCAGCCCTTTAAACACAAACGTCAGGGCGTTTGGGCTTAGGGCCTAGGGTTGCTATGATGTGTAGAACGTTCTGCATGTGGGTTGCGCTTCATTTGAAGTAAACAGAGGACTCCGACACAGAAGCTTAGTCAATAATGAGTTGCTGCCTCATAATTACACAAAGCAACCAGAAATCGGAGAACACCCAAACAACATCGTAATACATACTATTTAATATTTTGAAGCTACGCACCCCGACGATTATGAGGCCCCAGCGACATGAAGGTCATCCTGCGCCCGGGTGGTTGTCAAAATTATGGTCCCTTCTTGGGTCCCTACTATCATACGGCCCCTATGATTCAGGGTACCCCAAAATCCTAAACCCTAAACCCTTTCAAAAGGGACCCTCATTTTGACCACGACTCACCCAAAACCTGCCCTACACACGAACATCAGGAACCCCGTCCTTCCAAACAAAAAGGAGCAGATTTGGGGTTTAGGAAAGGGATCTATAGGGTTCCTTTAAAAGGGATCTATAGGGTTCCTCAAAAGGGATCTATAGGGTTCCTTTACAAGGGATCTATAGGGTTCCTTAAAGAGGGATCTATAAGGGTTCCTTAAAGGGATCTATAGGGTTCCTTATAAGGGGATCTATAGGGGTCAGAGTCAGCCAAAATGCCAGTCTTCCTCTCCCCAGAGAGCCCAATACCCCTCAATTAGGGAATATAGCTTAGATCATAATACTGTATGAAACCCCCCTTATAGTTTAAGGTATATTCCTGAATTAAGGGGTATTGGGCTCTCTGGGTCCGTGTGCAGTTGCGGCGAAGCGGCACCCCGAAGCGAAGAAACTTCTTTGCCCAGCGAAGGGTAATCTGGGTGCAAAACGGACTTTAGGGCATCTAATATAGGGCTCCAAATAATTACCTATGCTATTGTGGGGGTTCCTTGTTATAATTATAGTATACTGGGCCCAAAACCATATTCTATTTTTGTAAGGCCCCAGAAAGTTTATAGCATCAGCATTTGACCTCAGCTCAGGGCTCTAGTGCTCCCAGGGCTGCGGTTTAAAGGGCCATGCTTCTGGAGTTGCGGGCTTAGGATTCGGTTCCGGGCACTGACACTGGTTGAGATGTAGGGGTGAAGGTGCCGGCTTCCAGTATGAAAGCCTTGTGATCACAGAGGTATGGGAGTTTCCGACCATAGGGGACCCAAATATAGTACCCCTAAGTAGTAGGATGCTTATTCTCAGGACCCCCCAAATAAGGGACCCTCCAATGTTCGGAAACTCCCTGCCCCTCCAAGTAGACCCTAAACCCTAAACCCCATGGATCCCTTTAGGGAACCCTCTAGATCCCTTTAAGGAACCCTATAGATCCCTTTAAGGAACCCCATAGATCCCTTTAAGGAACCCCTATAGATCCTTTTAAGGAACCCTATAGATCCCTTTAAGGAACCCCTATAGATCCCTTTAAGGAACCCCTATAGATCCCTTTTAAAGGAACCCTATAGATCCCTTTAGGGTCCCATATCTGAATGATCGCCTGCACTTTTGAAGACTGTTCTTCAGCCTCATTTTCGGGGCTGGGAGTCTCTGAAGATTTTGGGGGGGGGACCTTATTTTGGGGGCCCTTATAAGGATCCTACTACTTAGGGTACTAGATAAGGGTCCCCTATATTCGGAAACTCCCACTTTTGGAGGGTTGAAGACAAACTCGACATCCCTGATCTCAAATCCCTAATGTAGAGGCCTTAATCATTAGAATAGGGTTTGGGGGGCCCAATGTACTATATTCATAATCAGGAACCCCAAAATGGTATAGGTATTTATTTGCGCCCCTATCGTAGACCCCAAACCCCCAAACCTTCATCAGCGTCTGATTCTCCTGGCCTGGGGTTCCGCATGTTTCCCTCAATGGGCAAGGCGGTGTCGATTTAATTTCCCAAATTTATATTCTTGATTAGGGCTCTTTATGGCGCACTTAGGGAGATGAACCACTTCCCATATCGAGACCTAGTGAACCAGCAGCCTTGTTTCTGGAATGGTGCCTAACAGAACACCAGGTCCAGAAACAAGGTCGCAGCAAGGTACAGCAAGCAGCAAGCACTCCCTAAACCCCAAGCTATATCCCTAAACCCTAACCACCCTAAACCCTAAACCCCCTAAAACCCCAAGCCCTAAACCCTGAACCCCAAACTCCAGAACCCAGCTTTGGCCTCAACATGTTCATCCTCTCGAGCATGGCTCAAGGCTCTGTGCAATACAACGGGTTAAAAGTCGGGGCCGTAACAATCAGAATAGGGTTCCGGGGGGGGGGGGGGATCTTATACGAGTTATAATAGGGAACCACCAACATAGTATCGGTGACAACTGAAGCCGCCAAAGTAATCATCTTAAATCTTGAGGGTTTGAGATGCTATTTAAGGATGTGAACGGGGTCGAAGGCTTACCAGCCCTAGGCTCGAAGCCCTGCACTAGCCCAGACCTCAAACCGTGCAAAAGGCCTAGACCTCAAACCATGAACTAGGCTTGAAACCCTACCCTCGGGCTCAAAATAGCCCGAAAGCCAAGTATGTATATATATATATATAATATATATATATATGTATATATACTTGGCTGACTTCTGAACCCCTCCTCAAAGTTAAACTTTTAGCCCCCTTATTGTAGTCCATGTAGAAGCCCAAAAAGTTAAAGTCCTAAGAGCCAACCAGAAGAACGCCAAGTATATATATGATGGTCTTTGGGCCCAAAACCCTTAATATATGAGTCCTTAGAGCCCTAGGGCCAAACCACAACTGCCGCCCAGCAGCGTAGTAGTTGTTCAGCGCGACGGGTAGCCTCAACGCCAGCCCCGCTCTCCAAAACCCGAAACTCCAGGATATAACGGGCCTGAATTACTTGAGCAAGGTTGCTTTTAAAGAGTTTTTACAGGTTTCCTTACGCCCTAAACCCTAAACCCTAAACCCTAAATAGAGGTTAGCCCCTCGGCCCCTAAAGTTATTGCCATTATAGTCGAAAAGCGCTAGGCCCCTAAGATTTGAAACTCTACAGTCTCCAGGCTCTATCAGGGTAGTTCTCTCTTGGTGCGCTTGTTAAAAAAGGTGCCGTACTAATTTTGGTGACCCAAAAAGGGACTCTAATTTGGAGAACTACCCATCTAAAACCCTCATAGTACCCTTACAGCAGCCCTTGTAGAAACCCCTATAGATCCCTGAATAAGGGACCCTAACGTAGCCTGTACCCCTAAACCCTACACCCCAAACCCTAAACCCTACACCTTGGATCCCCTAAACCCCTATACCCCCTTTACCCCAAAACCCTGCACCCTAAACCCTAGACCCGAAACCCTACACCCTAAACCCTACACCCTAAACTGCCAGGGCACCCCGTGCCGGGCCGCAGGCGATTCACAACGCCCTGGAAAGGCCCGGTGCTGGAGGCATTGCCATGCTTCCTTGCTTCCATTTTAGGGGTTTAGGCTTTAGGGTTTAGGGATTTAGGTTTAGGGGTTTAGGTTTTAGGGGCTTAGGGATTTAGGGTTCGGCGGTTTAGATTTTAGGGGTTTAGGGGTTTAGCTTTAGGGAAGAGTGCGGAAGTGTGCCGCCGCCAGGACCCAAGCCCCATGCCTTGTGGTAGATTTACTCATCCTGACCGTCGGGCCGTGTAATTATCTGCTCATGAGCCTGCTTCGTAAGCTCAGCGCTCTCGGATTTCTCCTGCGGTTTAAATTTTAGCAGACCCAATTCTGGACATACCCGAATGCTTCGAACATGCGAGAAGAATGAGGAGTCTCAAGAATTCAGAAAGTTTCTAGAGCAAGGTGAAGTAACCCTACCTTTCGACTCTAAACCCTCGCAATATAGGGGCCTTAACCATTAGAACCGGGTTTTGTTGTATACTATACGATACTTCTAATAAGGCACCCCCATCCTAAACCCTAAACCCTATAGATCCCTATAGATCTCTTAAATAGGAGCCCTTAAGGATCCCTTTAAGGGAAGCATAGGTATGTGTATCTTAACGGTGCTTTAGAAGCCCTGACAGTTGCTCGTCCGCGCGACGACTTCTTGCCCTTCAGGGCCTGCATGGCCTTCTGGTCCAGGGAACCAACCGACTGGCGCCTGGGTTTGTTCAAAAGGGCTTTGGGTTTATTGTTTAAGGTTAGGGTTTCGGGTTTGTGCCTGGTTTTAGAAAAGGGCGTTGTGGAGGTGTATTATGGGGCTTTTACAACGGGTCGACAGTGTAAGCCATCACCATTTACGTTTCAGGGGGGCGAGGAAATACCGGTGTGATCTGGGGTAGGAAGCCCCCAGGAATGGTATTACGAATTATTCAAGCTATTGTATTTGAGGGCTCAGGCTCAGGGTTCGGATGGCACGCGGGTTTAGGCGTGACTTCGGGGATTAAGGCTCTATGCCTGCAAGATTTATGGGGTTCGCACAGGGGCTCTACAAGTGGTTCACGGTCGGGATCATTTCTATTTCCTATAGTGTTTTAAGTACCTATGGAATTGTCTCATGTTTGCCAGCAAGCCATGAGAAAGATAAGGGGTTTAGGGCTTGGAGTTTGGGGGTGCGGGTTTCGGGCTTTTGGGGGTTAGCGGGTTAGGATTCTCGGCCCTTTGGGTTGGCCCAAACGAAGCAAAGGATTCCATGTTTCCTTGTAGGGTTAGGGTTTAGGGTTCCTTGAGGTGCAAAATGGTGCGATCTTGGGGAACCTTTGTTGCACACACCCCCAATGTTACACGATAGCTTAGGGTTTGTCTGATTGTTTGTTGTAGCATATCATGGTATCCTCTGGGTTTTGTGCAGAACACAATGGGCTGCAAGCAAAGGGTGGCACACGCCATGCCCCCCCCCCCCCCCGCAAATGAAGGTGTAAGAAGTAGATTTTCTACAGGACCACTCTTATGGCATGCTGTAGGCTTTACCCGAGCAACTATTCATGTCTCACTTGTCTGTGCCTTTGGCTACCTTAGCCTTTATCCTTTACCGCACACAAACATCTTGCGAGCTACATCCTACACCAAGGTCGGCCTCAACCCACCACAACCTACTTTGTTGTAGTTCTTATTACAAAGCCCTCATAGGAAAAATTAATAGGTACCCTGCACAAACTTAGGTCCTGGTAGGCTAAGGTCTGACGCCCACACCCTAGCTCCGACACTCCTTACAGGCTTTGGGTGTTCGCTTCGGGCTTTCGGGCAGTGAGCCGTTGAGGTGTGTGGGTTCAAGGTTTGCGGTTTAGGACGTTGGGAATTCAGGGTTCGGGATTCTAAGGCGGGTCCGCACTCCCTCAAATTTCTGCCATCCAGCGACGGATTCAGCGCCACGAAGTCCGTCTTCAGTGGCAGTTTGCCCAGCAGCTCGTTCCGCCTTGCACAAGGTCGTGGGTGGGCGGCTCTGCCCTAAATCGGTGCCCCGTTGTTCCTGCAACCCTACACTCCTACAATTATAACGCTCTGCGCTGACATGGACCTACCCAGAGACTCCAATATCCCTTAATTAAGGAATTTACCTTAAATTATAGTAGGCTCCTTAATATGGTTTTAAGGTATGTTCCTTAAGTAAGGGATATTGGAGTCTCTGGCTACCCCCAATCATTGCCACAGCTCAGGAAGCCTTGTCGGAAAGACCCGGGATCTAATCTACTGAACTGCAGCCCTAGGGGTTGAGGGTTTCGGAAAACCCAAACCTATACTAAGACTAAGAGTAACCTAGGAATAAAAAGGGGCTTATAAGGGAACCTGAACCCTAAAAAAGGGAATAAGGGCCTACTCTAGGTCCGAGTATACTGAGCTTAGAACCCTAGCAACAACAATTATAATTCTAGCTGTTTTTTAGGGATTATAATAACCCAAAACTAAAAATTATTTCTACTTACCCCTAAGAAACCCGTATTCCCCTTTCTGGACTTCACTACCCGCCTTGAGCGGAAGCTGAAGCAGAGATTTTCCGAATCCTCGAGCGTGGCCGATTTTTGGTTTAAAGGGGGTCATAAGGAAACCTAAACCCTAAAAAAAAGACATGAGGGCCTACTCTGGGTCCCGGTCTTTTTGCTTTTTAACGGGGGAGGCACGTGGGAGATTCGTCGAACCTGGGTTTGGGGTGGGTTTAGGGCTTGGAGAGTGCTCATAGACCCTGTCGTGGTAAGGACCTACTCTGGTTCTTTATGTAGGGTATAGGCTTTGGGGTTCAAGGGGGCGTTAGAAGGTTGAAAAGGAAACACTACGGATCTGTAGGGGCGGTTTACGACAGGCGGGGGATTTCGGGTTGGGAGTTTTCGGGTGAGCCAGAAGCCCCTACCGCACCTGAAACCTCTGAGACATTTTGTGGCCTTCTACAGAGCTTTGATCTTCAACTTCCATCCCTAAACCCTAAACCCTAAACCCTACACCCTAAACCGTGCGGTTTACAGTACGGCTAAAGCTGTCTCGCAGCTGCAGGGTTGGTTTTGGGACTTTTTGGGGTCGAGGGTCAGTCTCTAGATCCGAGAATCTAGGGACGACTCGAACAAACGTGGTCTTCTGGGGCTGACGCATCAGTATACCGATTGGTGCTGTGGCTTTCCTAAGATGAAATACAAATGAGAGTCTGTTGGCACTTCAACATTAGGGTTCTGAGTTTGGGATACTGTGAAGGGTTTATCTAGGTGATTGTCGCATCTCGTCACTTCAACGTGAAGCCGTCCTCGATGATGTTCGCGCTTTGGATGTTCCTAGCCGGCAAGCGGTTCTGTGCGGATTCGGCGTCAAGGCTTGGGGTTTAGGGTTCAGCGATAATCTACGGGCCTTCATGATTAGAATGAGCTGCACCGGCCTTAATAATTAGAATAACGTGTTGGGGTATATTTTACTATAACCATGATAAGGAACCCCCAAAATTAGTATAGGGAATTATTAAGGCCCTTAAAGTATGTCATGTGAGAACCATGTCGGGATTACAAGGGCGTCCTCGATGACAAAGCTCTGAAACCCGAAGGTGGTGGCGGTGCCGCGGCTTGTAATACAGGGCGCCCTCGTGGTGGTAGATTATAGTAGACTGAAACTACACAAGAACTATGAACTATGGATCCCTTGTTGAAATCCGTCGAAGGGTTCGTGCAGGTTTTAGGGTAACTGAGAAGTTACATAGGAACAGAATCCAAATAATGTAGGGGCCTCAATAATTAGACAAGGGTTTGGGGGTATATTCTACTATGATTATAAGAAGGAGCCCCCCTAAAACCCTGTTAAAATTGTTAAGGCCTCCTCACGATAGTACCCTGATGGTAGCCCTTATCTAGACCCCTTTAATGAAGACGTAAAGGAGCCCGACCGGCCGCATTCCATTTTTTGAGGGCCCCTGAACTGGACTCTGAAGTAACCAGGGAGAAGAAAGTATAGACTTTTATTTCATAATGGTTCAGGGTTTAGGGTTTAGGGGTTTAGGGGTTTAGGGTTTAGGGTTCCTTTAAGGAACAGGTACCAAAAACAAGTATTCAAGTATGGTACTCCAAACCCGGTAGAGTACGTCGGGGTTTAGGGATGGGCTCGATGAGCTGGTACTCGGAAGGGAAGAAGCCCGAATCTCTTAGAAACCCCCCGAATACAGGGTCACTTCAGAGACTCCAAGATCCCTAAACATAGGAAGTTCCTTAAACCCTATGAGGGATCCTACTATAATTTTAAGGTATGTCCCTCAATTAAGGGATATTGGTGACATTGGAGTCTCTGGGTCATTTTGTTCTCGTGGCCGTTCTGGGGCTTGAAGCCGAGCTTCTGATTCGCCATCAGCTTCCAAAGCCTCATGTGGGACGCGGCCTCCCTGGGCGACAGTTGGCTGAAGGGTTCTCGGGGTTTAGGGTTTAGGGTTTAGCCACGGTTTAGGGTTTAGGGGAAGCGTTCTCGGGGTTTAGGGCTTTGGGTTGAGGCTTCGTTGAACCTGTGCATGGAACCACAGGAGATCTATAACGCATCGGGCTTCCGGCGATTGTGCTTGGGATTGACGGCGTAACCTTGGGATAAACAAATATTCCCAGCACCGACGCTGCGAAGGTATTATAGTTGCTGTTGTGTTTCTCCATTTATTTAAAGGGCCTTGCAGAATCCTGAAAAGACTCCTTACAAACACCCGTGACGATCCCTTGTAGAAGCCTCCCTGGAGTCTAAGCCCTGAACCCTCCTCCCTAAACCCTAAGACCGTGTAGAACCCTTATAAAGCCCTTCAAGGAGCCCGTGAAGGGACCCTAAACCCGAATGCAGGGGCCGTAACAATTAGAATAGGGTTTTGGGGGTTCCTTGTTACAATCATGGTATAATATACCTCCAGCCCCAATTCTAAGTATCAATGCCCCTATATTGCACTACCCCAAAAGATCCCTTATAGTAGCCTTTATAGCCCCCTTCAAAGGAACCCTATTCTGATTATGAAGGCCCCGATACTACACCCTTTTCCTTACCGGCCCAGTCTCTAAGTCCGAAACCTTCATCCTTAAACCCTAAGACCGTATAGAACCCTCCTAAAGCCCCTGAAAGGAGCCCTGAAAGGAACCCTACGCCCTAAACCCTAAACAACCCTAAACCCTAAACCCCTAAACCCTAAACCCCAGACCCTAAACCCCTAAACCCTTTCGTTGCCGGCCCAGTCTCTCAATGGCAGCACGGGATCCTGGATGGCCTGAGAGGCACCCATGAGGTGTCTTTAGCCCAAGTCAAAAGGAAGGTAGGGCCCTTTAAAAGGTTCTTTTAAGTGCCCCTTTACAGGCTGGATTAAGGGTTCTATAAGGTCTGAAGACTTAGGGTTTAAGTTAACGTTTGGGTTTTTGAGGTTTAGGGGCCTTTATGATTTAGCTGGAGCTTCGGGCGGCATGCTCCAGGTTCTATGTATTCTTGTACTTGTTGTCTTGCTGTGCCAGTTTGTTGAAATGGAGGGGTTGCAAAAACTTTTCAGGTCAATGTGTCCTTTTCTGACCCTGTTGTGTGCGGGAGATTCTTGCAGTTAGGGGGGGGTGTCCCTTCCTCCAAGATCCACTTCCTCGGGGCTCTTTCACCAGGTTCCTACTTTTGATGAATCTTTCACGTGGAGATTCAGGTCTGTTGCTTTTGAGTTCAGGCTTTTGGGACCACGGAGTTCAGGATTTGGGATTTCCCACGTGCGGAGATCCTGCATCCCACCAACAGATCTGAAAACCACAGGCCCTCATCCGAAACCTTAAACCCTCCTAACCTCACAGCTCTAGAACCCTGCGGATAGCTGCCAGGACACCCACCCAAAGACCTCAATATCCGTTTGATTAGCAGCCCTTAATAGGAACTATAGATAGCCCTAGACACACCAATGGAATCGATAAACAACCAGCAGGAGGGTACAGTACTCCGTAAGCCAGAAGTCCTACATGCTAGAAAGCCACAGAAAAACCTCGGAGATACTGTCTAAAACAATAGAAAAACCCCGTGTTGCACTGCTGTGAACAACTTGTAAGACTCTAAAAGATCATGTTACGCTCTTACAGGAGCTGGAAAAAAGTCATGATTATGTACACATACCAGACGCTGAAAAACCTAAAAGCTCATGCTTAAGAAACCAGATGGAAAATCTACAAAATCCTATCAAGCCCGTTTAGAACACTGACAAAATTCCGCAACGTCATAGCACAACCTTATGCAGAAAGTGCCCTGTGAGCTCCGAGCGGTTCCACACATCCAAAGCTTTCCTGGGTTTGAGAAGGCAACTTTGGAGAGGGCAGGGCTTGGGGTTACATGTTCATACTAAGAGTATACTGTACTATAGGCCATCATAGATACTGGTTTTTGTACCATACTATATTTGAGGGTTTTGGAGTCCAAGGTTCAGGGTTTTAGGGGGTTAGGCTTGAAGGGCGTAGGGTTTAGGTTCAAGGTTTGGGGTTGCGACTTTGAGTTGTAATAAGCGTTTAGGATTCAGGTCTTGTCGTAAACTCACGGTGGGAAGCTTTTAAATTCGGGGCTAGGGAAAGGGGGTTCGTCAAGTCTGGGCACTTGTTGAATGTGAGGAGATTTTGGGATGAGATGGCATGTTCCCCGTAGTCGGCGTTGTCTTCTGGAGAGTGCCACGGAATGCGGGCTTGTGTTTCTCTGGCATAATTGTGTCTTTTCTTAGGTTTTTGTCATGAATGTCTGATACATCCCACAGACAGCAAATGACAGCATCTCACTGCCCAGCTTGTAAACAAGCTGAGGTCGGGACCTCAGGCAACTGCTTATCATCTGCAACGTGCCAACGACATGCACCCAATGCGAAGCATCAACTGCTGTATAAGATCTTCAGAACACCATTCCTTCGCAGGGTGTATGTCGATGCGACAGAAGTCGTCGTGAACTGTGCTCTTGCAATGCTCTTGCATCTGCGGACTCCAAATATGTCGTCTTGTCGTTACTTCATAAAGACACGACATGATAGCAATGAGCGCTTTCTTATGTTTTGCATACATTCGAACACGAATCACTGTCGCTAAGAAGACATACACTACGGCGCATTACTTGATGCGTGCCTGTGTGGAGGTCGCCATGCCATGCTTACTCTAATTTTCATGGCCTTGGGCTTGGATTTCAGATGGACCTTCTTCACGGATCGGGGGTTCTTCTTCACGGCAGAGGAAGACGTAGAACACGCTGGTCGACGACAGACGTACTTGTGGGATACTGGCATTCTCAGTATCCCAGCGGCCTGGGCGATCGTGGCCCTGGCGCTAAAAGCATTCATGTGCTTCATTTAGTTGCGGCGAAGGACGCTATTGTGATTCTTGACATAAACCAAGACGACGAACATGTGCGAGTTGACGCCCTTGGTATTGAAACAAGAGGCGTAGTTGCGGAACCAGCAGAATGTTTGCTCGGCAGTGGATGAGTTGACATTGCGATGTGATCTGTTTGAAGGGCTTTTGGGCCGTTGCATGGTTTACGCAGTCAATCTGGGGGCCCCATGACACCACGTCCGGGAGAAAGTCGGTGGCTGCTTGATTTCTCCGGGTCTTTCATAGCGGACACGGACAAGACGAACCCAGTAGACGGATCGAAAGCCATGAACTAGCCATTTTGTCGAAAAGGCTTCTTCCCATCCTTGCGTGGTCTCCCTGGATGCGATGGTTGTGTCCCGGAGCACTTTGCTGCGACCTTCTGATGTCCGTCCATGACGACCTCCTTAACCTCTGGCACTCTCGTTCGCTGAGTTGCTTGTTGTGCCACCATGTCCTATACGACTCTAGGAAGGCGCTTGACAAGGGATCTGCGACGTCGATATTGCACAACTTCTTCTAGCATAAGATTCTCCATCTCCGACCAACTCCAGTCACATCCACCTGCTCATGCCACATTCTTCTGCATCTATGGCTATGGCTAAGCGCCATGACAGTTGCTAGGTCATCTCGCGGTCTGACACAGGCGACCAGTTAGCGCTGGTGCTGAAAGTCCATTGTCCTCCACAGCGAGCTCATTGAAGACAGATGGATCCAGGTCAGGGAACAAAGCAATCATTGCATGTATCAAGCAGTTTGCATGAAAAAAACAAGAGTCGCCTGACTGTGGCGCAGCACCTTTTCGCAGGAGCTGCCGGGTAAAGCCGAAGACATATTGAGATGGTTGGCACTGTGCTGCTCCATGTAGCGGCGTTCTGCCTCGTATGTTCCAGGCTCCCATTTCTCTTGAATACACAGCAGACCGACTGGACACCCCCAGTCACCGAAAGTGCCGAAGACATTCGCCCCCTTGTAGCTATTCATGCATTGCGTGAGAATGTTCCGATCCAGCAACAGCTTCTTAAAGCAAGCCCTGTCCAGCGGCCGCAGAAATCGGAGAGATGCATTGTCGATAGCCTGGACCGTGTGGACATCTTCGTGTGACGGCCCTTACTTGATGAAGCAGCACCTGGCAGCTCTTGTATCTTCATGACGAGACATTCCTTGACAACACGTTTAGCTGGTGTACAGGAATGGGCTATCTTCACCAAGTTATTCGCTTCATCGACCTTGGCATCGCCAGATCCAGCTGGCAAACAGGTATTTCCCGATAGACAAGTGGCAAGCCACTCTGTGTCGGCAACAAGGTCGGCGTGCACAGAACTGAGGTCCTAGATCATAGCCAAACATTCATCCATCGTATTATCCTTGAAGAAAGGAATGCACCATTCACGAAGAGACAGCGCAGCCGTAATGGGATGTGACACGTGGAAAGTGAGCGTGTCCTGCGGGATGAGCTTGCAGATACCTTTGGCATGAACGACTAGTTTCTGCTCCATCGTGAATGTAGCCTTACCGAGACCAACACCAACGACTCGCCGCTTCAGTTGATCGCAGGAACGACGAGGGTCCCACTTTCCTCTTATCGTCGCACGCCCGCATAACCTAGCCTGTACGCTATCGGTGGCAAGGGAGGCAGTAGCTAGTGCCGTGTGTGTGTGTGTGTGTGTGTGCTTCTAAAATAAATACGAAAGGAGAGATGCAACCGAGCGTTGAGGATCCTAGCGTAGGAGCCTACATATTTTACCCATACTCCTTTTGGGGATCCTTCTTATAAGTATAGCATCTATACCCCAAAACCGTATGTTAATGATCATTTATTCTTATTGGTCGTACTACTATTAGTGTGATTATTAATAACATTATTACGATTCTTTTTATCATTAGTGCCTCATCTGGAAGTCCACGTCTAGGGGTTTAAGGCTCAGGGGTTGTCTTGTATTTCCTATAAGGGACCGGACCTATAAACAAGAGCACAGCGCTAAACCGTGTTCCCCTCACCCCAAAACACCTAGCCTGCAAAACCTTTGAACTCCTAAATCCTGAACCCGTAGCGTTGCAAGGAACAAGGGGGACACTCTCCAGTCGAGCAGCTGCGACAGAAGGCCCTCTTTGAAGGCAGCCGTGACACCTGCGGTTGATGTGGGGCATTTTTCGCAAAGGCTTTTTTTTTTTTTTTTTTTGGGGGGGGGGGGGGGGGGTGCTTGAAATTCCCTCATTTGGAGGTCCTTGCAACAAAGGATCCTAACCTACCGAAACCCCGAAACTCTTCGAACCCTAAACCGCTAGGCCCCGAAAACTCTCAAACTGTTTCCATGCGGCCTTTCTTGGCGCGGACGCACGGAAAAGCTGCGAAGCTTTGGTTCGCAGCAGACATGATGCCTTGATGGTTTGCAGGGGGTTTGGGGGTTTCTTTGGGGTTTTAAGGTTTAGGGTTTTGGGGTGTAGTTCATGGAGTTTTGTTTATGGTTTCAGGGTAGGGTCTCGATTCAGGTTCAGGGCTTTAGGGACCTGGGGGTTTTGGGTTTGGTCTGCATGCCAGGTTTAGCTCGCGCATGTAGGGGAAGGATGAGCTTTTGTGACTTGGGTTTCAGGATGTGTAGGGGCTCGGACTTTGGATGCAGTCTTTAGGAGTTCACAGAGCAGGGACGATGTTGTCGTGTAGTCTGCAAGGTCATCCGAACGATGTTCACCAGTCTCACATTTTACATCTTATCATAGAAGATTGCTAGCGTTCTTCTGGTCATCGCTACCCGTACAACTGCTGATGAGATTACTATGATTCGGCCTGTGTCAGTGTCTGCGTCGACAACAACGACGAGCAAGTACTATCTGCTCTCACCGCCCGAAAATATCTGATTGCTACTACTGATGTCATCCCACTTACTAGCAGCTACTACCCTAAACCCTAAATAAACCCCTTAACTCTAAACCCTAAAGCCCTAGACTCTATATAGACCCTAGGCCCTAAGCCCTAAACCCTTTAGGCCCTGAACGCCTAAACCCCACATTATCATGTCCAGCGTCTGGCAATGTGACCTCGAGCCATCTGGGCCTGGCACACAGTGAGCGATATTGCTACCTTTATCATGCAGAGCAGACACGCCTCGGTTCAGGGATTAGGGGTTTAGGGGTCTGGCGGGATTTCAGAAAACTTGCTTACCTTGTGTGGAGGTGCTTGTATTCAGGATCCTTCCATTTGGAGTTCTAAACTACCTTCTACTTTTGTGGCTGCATGTGTTCAGGGTTGTCGGGTCCTGCGGCCTCGAGCACATTTGATGCGGTCTCGGTGACTGGACCAGAAGAACATCTTGCATACTTCAAAAGACTTTGTTTATGACTTCAGAGTCATGCTATGTCGACTCTGCAACGAGCTGCACAAAAAGTCCGGAACCCTGTCCCAAACTGATTGCTCACGCCCACCAAGTTAACCCTGACCCAAAGCCCACCATGTCAACAAAACACAACAACACAAACCACAAACACACAAACACACAGACAGACACACAGACACACAGACACAGAGACACAGAGACACAGAGACACAGAGACACAGAGACACAGAGACACAGAGACACAGAGACACAGAGACACAGACACACAGACGCACACACACACACACACACACATAGACACACACATAGACACACACACACACACATAGACACACACACACAGAGACACACACAGACACACACAAACAGACAGACACACACACACACAGACACACACACACACACACAGACACACACACAGACACACACACCCACACATACACACACACAGACAGACACACACACACACAGACACACACAGACACACACACACACAGACACACACAGACACAGACAGACACACAGACACCTACACACACACACAGACACAGACACACACACACACACACACACAGACACAGACACAGACACACACACACACAGACACAGACACACACAGAGACAGACACACACAGAGACAGACACACACAGAGACAGACACACACAGAGAGAGACACACACACAGAGACAGACACACACAGAGACAGACACACAGAGAGACAGACACACACAGAGACAGACACACAGAGAGACAGACACACAGAGAGACAGACATACAGAGAGACACACACACACACACAGAGACACACACAGAGAGACACACACAGAGAGACACACACACAGAGACACACACACACACAGACACACACACACACACAGA
>CAJNDT010000018.1:260000-310000 GCA_905221615.1 Symbiodinium sp. CCMP2592 | reverse complement strand
AAAACACCCTCAGAGGTTAAGATTTGATGGCATAGGGTGGGTCGAAGCTCTATGAGGCCGTCTAAGGCCCTAAAATTTATGGCCTAAATGCAAGATAGGCTCTTACAAGCCCTACCCCAATAACCATCCAAAATCCGAACAAAAAGCCCCCCACCCCCTCCCCCCATAGTCAGACCCAGGCTTTCCCCAGACCCTCCATCTACACTCCATTATACCACACATGCTCACCACCAAGGACCATAGAGGAAAAATTAAGGAAGCCCTTCAAGGAGCCCGTATGAGGCCTTCCCTAAACCCTAAACCCTAAACCCTATACCCTAAAACCCTAAACCCTAAACCCTAAACCCTAATTTCCAGTCTAGCTATGAGACTGAGTGGCTTGAGAGTGTCTAATCTAGGGGCCTTAATCATTAGAATAGGGGTTTGGGGCCCATTTGACTATAACTATGATAAGGAACCACCACAATACCATTGGTAATTTTTTCGCCCCCATAATATTATACCCTAAAGTTCCTTTCTTGCGTCTTAATATAATAGACAGTATCAAAAGCAGCACCCCTGAACCTTCATCGAAGAAATCACGCCCTAAAGCCTCAGTGTCAACGGCTCCCCAACTCTGAAGTGGAGGCCGGGAGCCATTTTTCATCTTGCTGCGGTTGTGCTTCTTGTTGCGCTTCTTCGGCTTCGTGTAACTTGGCATCATCCTGAAATGACAGGTGGCTGGTGCATTCGGCGACGTTGGCTGACATCTAGAGTCTAGGATTTCAGGCTTACATGGGGAAGGATGAAGCCAACACAGCGGCCTCCATCACTTGTATCCGTTAAGACTCCTCCCTAACGCACATACACTTTAATATATGCCCACAAAATCCTCTTCAATTTTTCAGGCAGCTGCATTACGGGATGGTCTCGATCTCTATAGGCATGCCGGGATGGCACAGAAGCATCTATGTTTTCCAGATCCGGCGAATAGATCCCAATTCTCCGAAACACATCTGCTGCCACCACAGGACGTCTAGTCACAAATCTGATGAATGGTCGGAAACTCCGTGCACACACAACTGACACTTTTCCGCATAGTTCGATACATCCTTAACTCTAGACCCTGAGCGAACTTGAGTTCGACAATAACTTCTTGATCTGCTGACTTGAGATGTGAGACTGGAGGCATGTTGATGGCTTTGATTCCGACACCTACCCAGAGACTCCAATATCCCTTAATTGAGGAATATGTACTTGCAATTTTGTAGGATCATTAATATAATGTAAGGTATATTCCTTAAACTAAGGGATATTGGAGTCTCTGGGTATGCTGACAAAGGGACCGACTCTCCGCAACTTCATCCAAGCTTCTGTGCCATCTGCGCGGGCTCCATGACGATCTTGGGCATGATGAACTGCGCGGTCCTCGCTCCAAGACTCTAACATAGGTGCCTTAATAATTAGAATAGGGTTCTTTTGAAGGGTTCTTAAGAAGGGTCCTAGTAGGATTACTATAAGGGGTATTATGGGGCTGTAAGATAGGTGCCCTAGTAATTAGAATAGGGTTTTGGGGGCATATCATAATCCATAAGAAGGAACCCCCGACATGGTACAAGTAACAAGTTTTGGCCCCTGCAGTACCCTCGTAGAATTCTCAGGTAATCTGAAAAACCGACTTATGGAAGCTCCGTTATCGTGATTAGATGTGAAATTCAGGCTGCTGAGATGGCTGAAATGGTGCAGCACCTCCTAACAGCCACAGCATTTCTCCAGACAGTGCACCAGGCCCACAACTTGGCGAGACTTGCTCCAGTCTCATATTCAGATTAGGCTCAACGAAACAATGATTCCGACATCAGGTCGTAGCCCGCGTGATTCAACAACTCCCTCTAATCATTTCCGCCGTGGTCCATAAACCATGCCCATAAACCATGCGGGTAGTTGTCAAAATTATGGTCCCTTTTTGGGTACCCTAATTATTAGGTGCCGTACTACAATAGGGACCTAAAAAAGGACCCTAATTGTGACAACCACCCATGCAGCAGAACAGGGCTGTTCAGTGAGACAAGCGTCGTGGCTGTCATGGCGACGCTGGCCTTGGCTGTGCATCACATGGGAGTTTTACAGAAAATTAGGGGTACCTCATTTTTGGGGTCCTTATACTAAGGATCCTGCTATTCAGGGTACTATACTAGGGCCCCCTATATTCGGAAACTCCCACATTTCATCACTTCACTTTCAAAGCCTGCTGCAGAAAAACCTGAATGCATGATCTTGGTGCACCCACCCTGCGTGCCCTGCGGTGTGGTTTGGTTCCTAATCTCCCCTCCAAACACCCCGTGCTCGCAAAAACCCCGCCCTGAATCCTACAGGTAGAACTCGGCGAATTTCCGTCGGTGAGCTTCTGCAGAGGACCTCACACTTGGTCCCTCGTCGAAATACACATAATATATACATATATATATATATATATTATATATATATATATACATACATATATTGAGTTGCTACCGAAAGCCGAAACCCCTTATAGGAACGGAACACACGCGCACACATGCACATAACACTTCTGAAGATGTGTACTCAAGGGTAGATAGATGGGTAGGTAGATAGACTTAGATAGATAAAGGCAGGCCTCTTGGTAGGCAGGAGGCAGGCAGGTAGGGTAGGTCGGCAGCTAGCTTTCTAGCTTCGCCAGCAAGGCAGCTAGTTAGATGAACAGGCAGATACATACGCATCAGAGGTTTGCGAGACATGTCGTGTTTGTGTATAGCTGTTGCGTGACTAAACAACCAACTCCCAAATCCTGACACTCGACAACAACTGAAGAGGCCTGTGTCAAAGACACAACAAACACACTACTTCGCATCTTGCAACATTGCGAAACCGTTTCACCTTCCAGCAGGACTTCGACGACGGGTTCGTGTGCAGATAGCCGATGTCAGGCAACTCGTATCAGTTTGGAAAAAGCCCCACCTGCCTCCATTGGAAACGCTCAGCCCAAAACCATGGACTGTAAACCCCGGAAACAAGGCCCTCAACACCACTCTAGCATACCAAAATATACCAGAATATACTATGCTATGATATACTATACTATAATATACTAGACTATAATATGCTTTAATATACTTCCACCCTCCCAATGCTGGGTGCTCAGGAACTGCAGGACGAGGCACCAAATTGATGCCGACAGCCCACAAAAGGAGGAGCACCTGTTGGTTTAATGTAGGGGCCTTAATAATTAGAATAGGGTTCCTTGGAACGGTTCTTAAGAAGGGTCCTATTCGGATTGCTATAAAGAGTATTGTGGGGCTGTGATACAGGGGCCTTACAGGGGCCTTAATAATTATATGAAGAACCTATTGGTTCGGATCGTAGGCTCTCTCTGGCAAGGGTTTATGCTGTTGAAGCACCAAGCATCGGCGAGAGGCACACAAAGCTTTTTAACGCACACACAAAGACCTCAGTGCAAGTGGCTTCTGCTGATCATGGCCTAAGCCCTTTGCTGGCTTCTGCCGATCATGTAACCTAGGCTGGCCTATACATGTTGCTTCAGCCTAGACTGCAGGGCCTTTGGCAGGCTCGATTGAGCCATCCGCTGGCATACAAGAGCTCACATTGCATGCTGCACATCAACTGAATAACCCTGGCTTTCGGGAATCTATACTCCTCCTTGGTGTCCTCGTTAGGGAGACACCACATTGATGCCAGGGCGGCTCCAAAATGGTAGCCTCGTTCCAGCTGCAGCTTTAATAAATTCGATTACCACCATTCTCAAGGCAGCATCGGCATAGGGTCACCCTTTGAACATTTCCAGCATTCCGAAGACCCCAACACTCACGAAAGATATGTAGGTGATCTCTTCCAGGAACCTGGTAAAAGGGGCCCGAGATTACTTCTCGCCGCGGTGGTGGCTGTGGTTGCACCCTCGTAAAAGCCGGCTCGTAGTCGGCTTGCGTAGCCTGGTCTCTCGTTTCTTTTGGCTTGGGCTGCTTATTTCTACCAACCACAGGCGTAGTAGATGAGGAGGCCACATCTCCAAGTGGAACTTCTGGTAGGGTTTCGGTGGGTGGACATGTAGGCATTGGAGAGCACCCTTCAGGCATGGTATCATCAAACTTTTCCTTCAAGTCAAACATCCTCTCCTTCTGCTCTTTAGTGAGGTCGGATGGGCTGATTGAGAGTAGAACTTGAAGTTCTTTCAACTCGTTCCTCGTGAGATTTCCCTTGGTGGCCCGTGAAGCTTTCGTTCTCAAAGCCTTGACCTTTGTTTCAGAGCTCCGGATGCAGCTCTTCACTCCTTCCCAGAGTCCAATGATTGCAACTCCAAGGATCAGCACCACCAGGTACAAGTCCCAGGGAATCTCTGGTTGTAACTCCTGCTTCTGTGCCCATGTTCCGCAAACTTGACATAGGAGAAGTAGACGCTGTAGCCATGTGCCCTCATTCCCAACAGTTCTCATTGTCTTTACTTCAACATTTGGTCGCCGATCGTGAAGATTCCATAAGGCCACCAGTTGCCGTAGACGTTCTTTGGTAAAGGGCTTGGTTCCCAAATCTGCCCGTTGGTACAGACCAGGACAAAATAGGATGTCAATCGCCTTGCGCTGGTGCATCTCCCTCACCCAGTTACTGCGAAGGCGCAAATGCCTTGTCCTCCAGCTTCCTGATGATGTAGTCAGGAGAGCAACAGCAGCCTTGTTGTCAACATATAACCACAAAGGAACTTCTTCTCCTTGGAGTTCATTGATAAGGCACCGAGTAGAAAGACCCATCAAAGTTCCCTCAACGGCCTCAACCAACTCTGATTCCGCCGTTGACAAAGTAGTTAGCGGCTGCCTCGATGCCCTCCAGCTTAAAGGATTGTTCCCGTAGAAAATCGCAACCGCCCCATGTGACCTTCCTCCGCTGGGAGAGAAAGAGCTGTCGGTGTAGACACTCACGGCTTTCACGCTCTCCTCCTCATCCTGTGTAAAGGATAACCTGTAGTACTTGGTTTCCGAGAGATAGTCCAGGAGACGCCTTCCAACTACATTCACCATTCCGGGCGACCTTGTAATTCTTGAAGCCATTATCGACACAGTGTGTTGAATATCCGGTCTTGTACGGCCCACAAGCCACAACAACTCCCCAACACGTTTTTGTGCTTCCTTCACTTCTGGGTCCTTGGGGTCCACGTTGCTGGGCTCCGCGTCGATAAGCGCTCTCTCCTCCTCCTCGGTTAAGAGAAGGGTTTCTCTCGGACCTTGGGAACACGAACGTCCTCCCTCATGATTGTAGGACCTGAGAATTTCGTTGACGAATCCTTCCTGTGCCAACTCCACACCTCCTTGAACCTTATGAAGCTCCATACCCAAGAACCGGATGGGGTGGTGGTAGTCAAGAACGTCCAAATCGTCAACCTCCCATTTCGCTGATACCCACTTGAAGAAACCTTCCATGGCCTCCTCCTGAGCATGTATGAGGAGGTCGTCTATGTAGACAAGAACGTAGCCGTAGACTTCACCGCCATTCTCCGGTATGATCTTCCATACTTGATTATCGGAGACTAACTGTTCCAACCTCATCTTCACCTCTTGACCGTCGATGTTGACTGTCCAGCGAGCAAGCTTCAACTGTTCATCCCTGAACATTGACCAAAGGGCTGGGGCTTCCCGCAAACCATACAAGGCTTGCTGCACGAACCATACATCTCCTGGAGCTGCTAAGCCAAGCAAATAGGCTATTCCCGGTGGTTCCAAGGCCACTGGCTCCCCTCGCCATCTCGCAAGTACGAAAGCCTGGCGCACATCTGCACTGTAGTTCCAATCCGCCACGGTTTCTTCGCATTGTAGGCCAACATGGTCCGGAGCGAAGTAGCATCTAGTCCCGCAGCAAAAAGATCCATAGTGGCAGACTCCTCAGAGATGTAGTTTCCGCAAGCCACAAACCCTGTTTTTCTTCTGTAGCCTGGTGGCCCTTTGTCTGGCTTCACGGTGTAGACCCCTTTACAGGGCACTATGCGGCAGTTTGCCGGTAGCTCATGCCGCTTCATCACCTTGAAAGCCTGCTTGGACTTTGTCAGGTTGTTAAACTCCTTCAAGGCTGACTGCCTCCACTTTTCAATGTTACTCTTGACATCGGTAAGACTCACGGTGTGGGTAACCTCTAGCTGTCCTCCCTTGGCCTCAATGTCCTCCAGGATTTGTTCAATGTTTGGAGTATACTGCACCTCGGCCTTCTTTATCATCTTCTTGACATGGACCGAAACATGTGGTGCAGCACAGAGAGGATCACACGGAGGTAGCTGAAGAGCATTGTCAACCCCTTCACCCTTGAGCAGCTCATTGTTCTCAAACTCCACAAAGGCAACCTTGACATCCACAATCTCCTCCGCCTTCATCATTTTGACCTTAGCAGCAGGAAGCGGGAGGGGAATCTCAGCAATCTTCTCCTCATCACCCTCTTCTTCGCCGTCTGGGAGAAGTGAATCACGATCAAGGGGAAAACCGGCTTCTTCCAACAACCCAACACCTTCAGAGGAAAGCTTCGTTGCCCTTGGAGTGTAGAGAAGCATCACAATGCGCTCACCTTCCCACGGTTGAACTTCATGCCACAGACGCGGAGAGAAGCGCACAGGGACGCCCTTATGCATTTCATGTAGCTTCCCGTATACAACTTTCCCATTAGATAACGTCCTCTCTTCACCTTCACGGTCCTCATCATTCTCATTTTGAACCCATAGGGAACCATTCTCAAAGGTCTGAAGAGGGATCACATAGTTCTTGGAGAGCTTGTAGTTATGGGAATCTCGATGTAGGCCTAGCTGCGCATTCTTGGCCAATCCAATGGCCGAAAACTTCGCATCTCCACAGCATCTCTTGGCCACGCCCACAAGGTACTTGGTAGTGTAGGGAAACTCCTTCAGGTTGTTTCGAATCCCAGCCACTCCACCATGGACAAAAGCTCCAGTATACCATGAAGAAAACGGTGACTTTGCCTTGATCCTTTGATCCGTGTCACCCATAATCTCGAGGATCTTAAACAGCTCTGCCGCCTTGTTGACATCAAAGTTCTCCTCCTCGAGCAACATACGGGATCTGAACTCAACCTCATCTCTGAGTTCGCTTTTTGTAGGGGGTTCCGGAGAAAGAAGAAGCTCCTCAGGAAGTCCATCTGCAACCGACGGTGGCACAAGGTCCTTCATCTCCTTCGTGGGGTCCCAAACATTGAGCTTGACACTCTTTGCGACCGTGAGTCCTCCATCTTCTCTTACGATCAAGTGTCCTCTCTTAACATCCATTGCAGGACCTCGGTACCAACCACGCTTCCACCTCATGCCCGCCGCCTCGTGCTTTTTCTCCGACTTGCCTTGGTAGTACTTAGCTCGAAACCAAACTTCGCTTCCAAAAGCCGTAGCCGGTGGTGAAGCCCATGGGCTATCTGGAAATGCCTTCGCCCACAGGTCCGACGAAGCATGGCTGATCGCCATTGGCCAATCTCGGGGAGGGGCCTTTGCAGCAACCAAGAGAGCTCGTACACGAGCCTTCGCCCACTTGATTCCCAGCTCTGCTGAACTGTTACCCGCAGGATCACCGCCTGCCGTCTTGGTGTGTCTCAGCTGGGCTTCCACTGTCCAATCCTTGAACAACTTGGCCTTGAACTCGCGTGCTCTGTCCGTGTGAACAGTACTCACGTGTAGCCCGGACTGTCTTAGCTGCAACACAATTTCTTTAGCTGCTTGAGCTGCATACTGGGTTGTTCTCCTCCTCATTGGCCTTGTTACATAGATTGTGGTCCATTCTTCTTGTTCAAGAAGGCCCTCCACAGCATCATCCAACGTTTCCGGCCCACAGGGTTCGCCGTGTTCTTCCTCGGACTCAGCTTCCTTCTCAGCTTCTTCCTCCGACAAAGCCATCGGATCATCACCTCCGCATTCTTCAGGTTCGTCGGGAACATAGAGCTCTGAGTCCATATAGGCCAAAGCCTTTTCGCTGAGGTACTCCTTTGGACATCTGTAGGCAGCAACCATGATATATTTGTAATCTTCGTGATCCATATCTCTCCCTTTCTGTTTGAAAGGCCCTGCCAAATCAAGTGCTACGGTATACATAGAAGGATGCCGCCGGCGTCGATGTTGATAGCCCGTAGCCTGAGCATTGATGCAAACAGCGCAGTCGGCTCGATATGGCTGGTGGTCGTTAAGTAGATGACGTTGCCACGACTCTCTTTGCTCCTTGGTGAGCTTGGTCAGCTTCACACCCAGCTCCGCCAACTCTTCTTCTTTGCATCTGCGGTCCACTTGATAGTCACACACCGCATCCGCGACCATGGCCTTGAAAGGATACGACCAACCTCTCATTTCTTCATAGCTCAACAACGAAGGGGGAACACATCCATCATGGAAGTCGTAGATATTGTCGATCTGGCATAAGCTGGGGTAGGTGGTAGCCATTGTCGTAGGTCTTTTGGCCTTATGTCCGTACGCTCCCATGTAGAAAGAGACCTTACTCATGCCCGCTATGGACTTGAAGGACTTCCACAACTCCGTTTCCCAAGGGGACGCTCTCATTGGATCATCGTCTCGCAGTCGTTCCTCATCGGACGGAAAATCCATCAAGAAACCCACATTTCCTTGGCCGCAAAGTTGAGCCATAGTCCACAACAACATTGGCCTCGCCATAGCCGCAGTCTCCTTATCCACTTCCTGCCTTTGCCAGGTTGCAAGTCCCGTGATCCCGTAGGGCTCTTTCGTTGATCTTACTGGATAAGAGCTCGGTCCTTTCCTTGGCGCGAGAGAGTTGGGCCAAGAACCGCATGGGGGAGTCGCCATCATGTCCGAAATCCTTCCCGTAGACGCCGCCCACAAAAGCAGTGAGTAAAAACCTTCCTCGCGATCAGGATCCCATAACTTGGACTGAGCCATGTCATTCTGGAGAAGGACCTTACCTGAGAGCGGGATGGCCTCGAAGGGGTCATTCTTGAAGCGTTGACTATGCGAAGTCATACTCACAACCCAACTTTTGGAACTCATCAACATCTTTCGCTTTCTCCTGGTAAGGGGCAAAGATTTCAAATACCTTTCACCCCCTTGAGGATCGAAGCTCCGAAGCAACAGTGACTGAACGTCGGCCGGCAGGTCCTTTGTGAAGGGGCACAGCAAGAGAGTTCTCAACAAAGTTGCCCTTGAACCTGTGCGAGAGAACTCTCGCATTAGCTCTGTCCAGTCCCTTTTTCCTCTTTCTTCATCACCTCCAACCTTGCACGCAGCGACTCCACATGGGTGTTCAAGTCCCTCACTTGTGACATCTCCAGCTCCTGAATCAGGTTCAAAGCATCGCACGCCGCAATCTCCGGGCAGTGCGGCAGTGGTTCTTGATCTTGACCTTCACGCTCTTTCGCGAGGGATGCGTCAAGCGTAGGTTTCGAGGGCTCCAGTGCAACGTGTAGCCAAGATTCTCTATGACCGCGCCGAGGGGCACTATTGGTTGCACCTGGGTGTCCTCCTCCTGAACCAAGATCGTCCCTTGTGGGTTCTGACGTAAAACTCGAACATCTTCTCCTGCAAGGGTCACCCGTACTGGTTCACCGCGTTGGTACTCATCACTCTTTGCAGGCCTCATTGGGTGACTTGCTCCACTATCCAGCAAGCCCGTGCCACCTTCATCTTCTGAAACTTCCAACGCCGCGACCTTTGGTTGATCAGGAGGAACTTCTGGTTCCGGCTGCGGCTCCGCGCTTTGCGTCTTCTCCTGCCCATCCACCTCAAACTTCTTGATAGACGAAGCAGACATGGCCTTCAGGATTTTTCCGACGTCTGAAAGCACTTCCTTCAAATCCACCTGCGCAGCTTCTCCTTTCGGTTCCGCACTCCTTCCCTCTATATTCTCCACCTCCGGGTTGTCGTCGATTCGCACCGTCTTCGTTGCCGGGGGCGTTGTAGTAGAGGAAGTTGAAGATTGCTGCCTCGGAGTCGATGATTGCCCCTTTGCTTCTGGTGTTCCAGATCCTCCTCCGGGCGTTCCTGGAGGCTTCTTGTTCGGGCAATCCTTGGCCATGTGTTTCCCACCGCAAGCCAGACATCTTGAGCTTCGCTCCTTCTCCAAGCCTTCCACGAGTGAAGAAACGGGCACTTTCCAACTCGAGCACACCCCTTGTAGGTCTTGCCGAAGAACTTGCAAGGCGTCTCCTTCCGCTTGTCCCTTTCTTCTTCTCCACCTGAGTTCGAAGCATTGGTTGTAGTAGTTCTGGTTGGCGCAGAGGGTGTTGAAGGCGGTGTGGTAGTAGTTCTCGTATCCGTCTTCATCGGCCTCAGCTTTGGTTCCGGTCGAGTAGGTGAGGTTGTAGTAGTTCCGGTTGTAGCTGGAATCGCTGTTGCTAGGGACTCACACTCACCCATTAAGTGCTTGTAGTACTTCTCGACATTGTCCATTGTGGGGTTCGAGTCGATCTTCAAGTTGGAGCGAACCAAGTTTGTTCTGAAGCTAGCTTCACTATTCTTGTCAAGTACTCCACGAACAAGAGCATGAAGTCCTCGGACAAGCAAGCTTGGATCAGGGACCTGCAAGTTGAGCTCCTTGCATCTCCTCAGCCATCTGTTCCATGCACGAAGACTCTCGACAGCCTTTGAGGGCTCGTTCTCCTTTGGAGGGTTCTGTAGCTGTTGGAGAGTACGGTATTTTTCTTCTTCGCCACCAGGTTGGTAAAGCGTGAGGAGTCTGAAGATTATGGAGATCACCGAACCCGTCATTCGCCTGGAAACCAACTCCGACCGGATCGACTCATCAAGGGCAGTGAGAATCATACTTGCCGCCCGGGAGTTCACACGGGACCATTTTCCTTCTTCAAGTTCTCCTCCTGAAGCTGGTACTACACCAAGACGCTCAATAGGCCCTGAAACAACCCACGCATCGTAGGCCTCCTTCGACAACGCCCGAACTTGCTTCCACCAAGACGCGCTCCCATCTGAAAGATCGCTCATCGGAGACTCTATCAGTTCCAGCCAGTCCAACAGGTCCACACTTGAGGGCTCCGATCTCACCGGAGGCAAAACCGGAAGGGTGCTGGTCCCCGGCTTCACAGTTTCCGGAGTTCTCTCACCGCTCTTGTCCGTTGACATCTGTTTCAACATAGCAGCTTGAAGTTGCGCCACACCACCTGCTATCAAAGTCATTGCATCTGTAGAGGGTGCCGATCCCAACCACTGCTGTGCCGTTGGCGCCTCCGTTGAAGGTCTTGGGTCGTGGGGTCCGCCGTGCCCAGATCCTTCCATCGATTGAGCTTGTTCTTGCTCCTTACGGGTAGACTGTCCAGACTCTTGACCACGTGCTTGACTCACAAAAGGACCAGACTCTTGACCACGTGCTTGACTATCATTTTCAAAAGGACCACGAGGTTGATGTTGAGGATTCCCTCGGGGTACAGTTGGATCATCAGGCCTCTGACTGCTGCCTAACAACCCGCTTTCTCCTTGTCCCAATGCTCTGGTATCTTCGATTCCCACACGCTCCGTACTGAGTCCTTGATCACCCGCTGGTACGTTAACAGGATCACTGATAGGAACAGCACGGCCTTGAACAGCTGAGAGAGGATCGCTTTGTGGTACTGTAGAAGCTCCAGGTATCTGCGGAGGATGCCTTTCAGGTTGATGTTGAGGATTCCCTTGGGGTACCGTAGGATCAGGGCATAGGCTTCGGGGTTCCCCTTGCTGTTGCTGCCATAGCCGACGTTCAGCTCTTAGGACTTCCACTTCTTGTAAGAGACCTTGTAGCTGAGCCTGGTACCGCACATTGTACTCTTCCAACTGTCTTTGCACTTCCGCTTGTAACCGGGAGGACCGATCACTTTCTCCCTCTGAAGCTGCTTGGTATCCATAGAGCTGAGGGTGATCTCTCTGAGATTGTCGAAGCTGAGCAACCTGAGCAGGACCAAAAAGAGGCGCATTCTGCTGTTGATAGCTCGCCCAGGACAAAGGAACCGGAGGTGCTGCTTGTTCTTGGTGTTCAGGTAGCGGTTCTGGTGGGGAAAATCTCAACGGGGAGTTCAAAGATCGCTGCATTCTCGGGTCTGAAGGAATCATACTCACACCTTGACGCGTAAATCCCAAGTTGTCCAGAAACCTGTCCACTCCCGTGACCCCTCGTGTTGCCGTAGTTCTCAAGAACTCAGTAAACCTAGCCATCCACCGTACATTTCCATGATCTGCTCCCTGAACTCCATCACCTTGCTCAGCCGAGTAGAACTCTTGCACTCTCACGGCCGATCTCGTAGGCGTCGCCGCAGGCCTTGGCTCCCTGCGGGCTGGCGTGGAAACACCTGGTTCATGGGCTCCCGGAGTTATAACGTTCGCGCCCGTATCCGGTAGATTTCCATAAGGCGGTTCCGCTGTTCCCAGAAACATCTGTCCAGAAGCCGGATCTCTTGCAGTAGACTGACGAGGCACTCCCGGGCTCGGGTCATGAACATTCGGATTTTCCGAGAACACACCACTTTCTCCAGGATTGTTACTCGCTCTCTCTGTTGCAGAAACACCATTCATCTGAACGTTCTGAGCGGGAACTCCATCTCGCACACCAGACCCTCGCGGCTCCGCACCTTCTGCGCTGGCAGCTTGGGCGATCATAACCTGAAGAACCTATTGGTTCGGATCGTAGGCTCTTTCTGGCAAGGGTTTATGCTGTTGAAGCACCAAGCATCGGCGAGAGGCACACAAAGCTTTTTAACGCACACACAAAGACCTCAGTGCAAGTGGCTTCTGCTGATCATGGCCTAAGCCCTTTGCTGGCTTCTGCCGATCATGTAACCTAGGCTGGCCTATACATGTTGCTTCAGCCTAGACTGCAGGGCCTTTGGCAGGCTCGATTGAGCCATCCGCTGGCATACAAGAGCTCACATTGCATGCTGCACATCAACTGAATAACCCTGGCTTTCGGGAATCTATATTATAATAGGGCTTTGGGGCCCATTATACTACAATTATAATAAGGAACCCCCCAAATCCTATTCTAACTATTAAGGCCCTTACATCAGGGTTCTTGGGCTAAGGGCGTCCGTGTTTAGGGGTTGTTGAGGGGTTTTGCCTGGGCTTTAAGGAGCCTTTTGAAGCTTAGCATTCGGTTTCTGTCGGAGACCCTACACCCTAAGCCCGTTGACCTTGAATCATGCACCACTCACAAAAATCAAAGACGCGAATTATGAACAACCCTAAACCCTCAGCTCCCAAGAGCCATGAATATGAACAGACCTAAACTCTACTGTAAACACCCTAACAGCATGAGAGCAGTAATCTAGTTCATCGTTGGGATAGGCTTAAACATGTACATTTATATTCCTTCTTCTTGGGTGTAAATACCCATAAACATGTAAAATGTTACCCAGCTATGACAACGCAGTGCTAAACTTGCACAGGCTGAGGCCTTGCGGTTGGAGTGCGCGTGGGAGACTCGCATTTTCTCGTGCCTGTCCTGCCGCATGGGTGGTTGTCAAAATTAGGGTTCCTTTTTTGGGGTACCCTAAATATAAAGTGCCGTATAGTCATAATTACAATGACCCAACAAGGGACCATACTTTTGACAAAAAACCCACATGAAGCGGGGAGTTTCGGGTTGTTTGAGGGTTTAGGGTGGAAGGGCTAAGGGTTTAGAGTGTCGAAGAGATTTCGGGAAGGTTTGGGATTTAAGGATTTAGGCTGCAAGGATCAGGAGCAGGGGTAGGAGTCGGATAAAAGGAGGAGTAGTAGGAGTAACAAAAGGGGTAGGGGTGGGAGTGGGAGTAGTGGTAGTGGTAGTGATCGTGGTAGCAGCAGTAGTAGTCGTGGTGGTGGTGGTGGTAGTGGTGGTGGTGGTGGCGGTGAAGTGGTGGCAGTAGCAGTCGTCATCGTACTAGCAGGGGTAGCAGGTATAGGAGTAGGAGTGGTAGTAGGCGTAGGATCAGCCCTACAGAGCTGCAGTGTCACAGCTGTAGCCGTAGTGGTCGGTAGGCAGGCAGGTAGGTAGGAAGGAGGTAGTAAGGTAGTGCTGTCGCTGCCGCCGACGTTCGTTCGCTGTCGCTGCTGTCGTCCGAGAATGCAATTACCTTGGACCCATCTCAGGTAGGCTTGCCATAAAAAGCACACTATCTTACGCGTATACATCTTAACCGTCTGAACCATTAAGCTGAAAGCTTGCAAGCAACCTTAAACCGCAAGTTCCCAAACCTAAAACCCCAAATCCCTGAACCTCAAATCCTACACCCGAAAAACTCCCGAACCCTGCCGAAAATTCTGCAGTCCTGCGCGGGAAGTGACGTGTCCGCCTTGAAGTCCTGTGCAATCTTAAATCTGCGCTTTTAGTTTAGGGGCTTTAGGGGTTTACGGAGGCTCAAGGGCTTTGGGACCGAGGGTTTCGGGCTTGTCACTGAGTACATGGCCTCTCAAAATATTTAATAGGCAGGGCTTAGTTCGGCCCTTTGAAAGCTCAGCCGATGGATCTCGACCAGTTGTGCCATTCGCATCTGACTCGGATAGGCGCAGCTAAGGTTTTGCTGGTGTTGAGGGTGTTTGTTGACTTTTACAGGTGCTTTCAGGATTTGGGATGGTTCAGGTTTCAGGGTTTAGGTATATTGATACGGCTATATACATATTATACATACGTATGTCCGTGTATATAATACCCATGTGTGCAACATGACACAGAAATATGATATCATGTCTCGTTTCAGGGTTAAGGGGCGTTGCCTTGATGAGATGAAAGCGATCTGCTCTGTGGTAGCTTCGGGCGCCTTTGCATCCGTGCAAAATCGATGCTGGAAATATCGGGGCCTTCACAATTAGAAGAGGATTCTGGGCCCATTATATGATAATTATAATAAGGACCCCCCCCCAAAACAGTCCAGGTATTTATTTAAGCCCCTATAGCATGATCCCCAAACCCCACGCCCCGCCGAACACGCCAAAACCGAACCCGAAACTCGCAGGTCAGCTCAGGGTTTGGTTGAAAGAGCTTGGTCAGAGAGCCCCCCAAAAAAGGATGCAATCTTGCTGGGCCTTAATACGATACCACCACCACCACCACCACCAACCACCACCACCAACCACCACCACCAACAACCACCAACAACCACCAACAACCACCAACAACCACCAACAACCACCAACAACCACCAACAACCACCAACAACCACCAACAACCACCAACAACCACCAACAACCACCAACAACCACCACCACCACCACCACCACCACCACCACCACCACCACCACCACCACCACCACCACCACAACCACCACAACAGCAACAGCAACAGCACCAACACGAGCACCAGCGCCAGCAGCAGCAGCAGCAGCAGCAGCAGCAGCAGCAGCAGCAGCAGCAGCAACAAGAACAATAATGAATCCTTTTCAAACAGAGCAGGGCCTGTTTGCGGACCTGCAGCACTTCACTGTCCTTGGCTTTGACACAGCAGGGGCATTGCTTGTGGTTCTGCTCGTTACAAGTTCCAACACAGCAAGAGACGACGGCGATGCGAACACACAGAATAATGATGACAACGCTACTCCTCCTCCACCTGCAAATCGACAAAAGCTGCAGTGATACGAGTGTTTGTCACCCAAAAGATCAAGCAGAAAAGCCAGTAGCAATCATAGAAATAACAAGCTAATGCCTCCGGTTCAAGTAACCGGAGTACCACATAAGAAGCAGGCTGAATGATGCATGAACGAATAATAACAACCGCAATCACCAAGAAACAATATGTCGTGTTTAATAACAATAAGAAGGTCACGAGCCGGCCATAGCAACGATGGCTGCTGCAAGCAAGTGAGCAGAATTGCCATTGCTGACCAATTCCCTACTTTCCTATTCCTCCCCAGCTGCCTACGTACCGAACTGTCATCGCCACATCGCCATCATCCCCATCGTGGTTGCTAGCAGAATAGGTACTTGGAGTTTCAGAAACACCGAAGCCGAATACAGCGCTCCGATCATAACTACGGATCCCTCAACAAGGGTACCCTCTTCCTATGATTCAGTTTCAATAAGGAGACTCCAACTAGAAAGAACATACGAGTACTGCGAAACCTAGCCAGCGATGGACCTGAATTTTCTGAAGCCCATCGAAGCATCAAAGCAGGGCATGGCAAGAGAGATATGAACTTGTCCCTTCCGTTATTGAACCCAACTCTAACTCTCTGACCCTAGGTTGAAGCGACCAAGGAACAGAGCAGAGGCATCGGCGGGGGGGGGTTCATTTCTGATCTGTGGATCGGACATGTAAGGAAAGAGGGCTGTCAAAACACACTCACTAAAAGTCTACGAACTTGATGAATCCGAAACTACCCAAGCTGCACGATTAACCCCCTAAGCTGGCCCTAAATCCTAAACTCTAAACCCTATCCGCCCTAAAATCCGAAGACACCTCCGATGCTCCCTCGCCTCCTCGTCTACCCGAGGGCTTTCTTCCATCTGCGGGGACGGAGGCTGGAGCGGCTAGAGCTCAGGGCTTTCTTTACGTTTTGGGGTTTAGGTTTGGGGGTGTATCGTGATTGTTTTTGTAAGTTTGAAGTTTCAGAGTTCGGGGCTGAAAAAGCTAGGATTTGGATTGTCCAGTTTAGGATCACGGCTGGCTTTATCCCCCGGTTCCAAAAGGACCTCGTTTGGGTCTCAAGGCACTTTGATCACATCACTGATTCTGGGTCATGACTGTCATTACACCATACCGCCCAATCTGACTAGCATTCTGGCAGCGGGTTTAGGGTTTGGGGTTTGAGGCGTCATTGCAGCAACCTTTCCCCTCAAGTCCGACTCCTATTTCACACATCCGATCACGCGAATTGCACAAAGCACCCAACATTCCCCAACGTTACGAACAACTCCGAACTGAAATAGAGTCCCTCAGCTTGAGGCCCTAAACACAACTACAATCCTGAACCCTTCACCCCTAACCCCAAAACCCTATTATAGATCCCTCATAGCTCTTTTAAGGAACCCTTAAAGGAACCCCTAAAGCCCATGACTTTCGGCGCCGAGCGGGCCAGCCTCGCAACGGCGTAGCCGACCTTTTCGGAGGAAAAAGGATGGGCGTGGGTGAAGGGCTAGTGTACCCAGAGACTCCAATATCCCTTAATTAAGGAATATACCTTAAATTATAGTAGGATCCCTTATATATGATTTAGGGTACGGTATATTCCTTAATTAAGGCATATTGGAGTCTCTGGGTAGGGGCCTTGATAATTAGAATAGGGTTCCTTTCAAGGGCTCTATAAAGGTTACTATAAGGGATCTACGGGTTTTGGTGCCCATTATACTGTAATTATAATATGGATACCCCAGAACACTATTGCTAATTATTAAGGCCCTTATAGTAGGCTTTGGCGGCTTCACTGTTTCGACTTAATTCCTCACAGTTTGGGGGTGGACCTGTAGGCTTTACTGTCGTACAACTTAACACAGGGCTTCATGTCGTGCATACTGTAGACCTCTGTGGCAGTGGCCTAACCGCGATCAGACAAGAGATTCTTAATCAGGTGTCTACAGTGTTTAACATAGGAATTCAAGGGAGGGGTCGACCTGGTCCTTGGCAGCAAGGTTCAAAGAACCAAACTCGAGGCCAAAATTCCAGTTTTCAGGTACGCTCACAATATAGGAGCGGTTTATAGAGGGTTAGGGGTTTCTAAAGAAAGACTAGTACAGGCGAACTGATCGACAAGTGTGTTGAGAAGCTGTACATGTATATTGTATACTATGCTGTAACACTAAGCAGCATCTGTTACTAGTCCCCATTTTGGCCAAATCTTGCGGCATCTAGTCCCACTAAGTCACAGGTAAGGAGTGCAGGAGGGCTAGGCTAGGGCGACCATCGTCTTGAGGGGTCGGCATCCTTCAATCGTTAATGTAGGGGCCTTAATAATTTAAACGGGATTTGAGGGTCCACTATGCTTTAATTATTATAATGAGGAACCCCCAGCATAGTATAGATAATTATTGAGGCCCCCATACTAATCGTTACTCGTTGCATCGAGAACAGAGTTTGGTCCCGAGTAAGACATCCCACGTCGCCACTGCCACCTCCGCCCCAATATCATCATCTTAGCGTAGTCCCAAACATCCAGCTCTACTTATTACCAGTAAAACCCCTTGTGCAAAATCCTACGAAGCTCCGATAGACCTTACATAAGCCCAATAAACAACCTCTGGCCATGAGAAACCTATACTAAACACTGAAAGCACTTATACACTCCATAGAAAACACGCGTCTAGCCGTCACCCTTTTGTCACCCTATGCCTGCATAGACCCTAGATTCAAATTCCAATTCAACCCTAAACCCTAATGAAGCACGGTTCTAATTATCCAGAAGCCTGTATGTCCTATAAAACTCTATCCTAATCATTCTGGGCGCCTGTAGCATCATGCCTGAACAGACCCGCAACTCAAACTCAGCCCTAAACCCTAATAAAACCCTTGTCTAAATAGGAGCCTGTATGAATCCCTACAACACATGTGGGCCCCTACAAAGCCCTATCCCGGTAGTTCAAGTCCCTGTAGATCCGACTCTTCGGGTGAGCGCCGACGCGCCTGAGAGAAGCACCAGCAGGAGCGCCCCTGCCAGAGCCGTAGCGGCCATTACCGCCAGCACCTCCGAGGCGCCCGTAAAGGGGTCCAGGTCTTAGGGTTTAGGTTTAGGATTCTGGGGCTTAGGGCTTTAGGGTTTTTTTTTAAAGTGTAGTGGCTCTTTCTCCGCTCCGCATGCAGAGCAGGTCCGTAGCCTGCCAATTGGCTTACACTAAGATAGTGTCTCCATCAATTCAGAAAGGACAGCAGCGAACACTTGACTCCGCTCAGACGGCATTGACTAGACTCAACCCAGATAGCTCGCACCCGACTCAGGTCAGGCTCCTCTCACGGCTCAGTTCACGACGTAAAGAGGAAGAGGAGGAAGCAGCACGACGTCGAGCATTACGAACCCACTCATCACCCCCATCAGGTTCAGAGTCAGGAGCATGAGAGTCGACACTGGCACCATGAGAAGCAGGGACGACAGACTCAGGACCATCAAGTATATTTCCAGCATGTAGAGGTCCAACATGTACAGGGCCTTCAGGTACAGGTCCACCTTTACGTACAGGTCCATCGTGTACAAATTCATCGCGGCTGCGACTGCGGTCACGAGGAGGGTTGCGTCGACGACGAAGGTCAGCAGAACGGTGATGGCGAGACTGATGCCCCAAACTACCATCAGCAGCAGGCCCCTGTAAATGCTCAGGTCGAACAGTATGTGGACGGACAAATCTCGGAGGTGGACGCGGGAGATGATGCCGACGGCGTTGATTGCGAGGTGCATTACGGCTTCCAACCCCAAGTAGACCAGCACCGTCTCCATCAGCACGAGAAGGACGAAGTGCAGAATCAACGACTCCAGGTAGAGCAGCGACGCCAGGTACATCATCAGCCCCTGCTAGACGAGAAGAGCGAGTAGGCCGCCAAGAAGAGGGGAGCCCCATAGAAGATGGCCAGTTGGTTGGGAGAACTTTCTCGTTCTGCTGGACCATGAACAGATCACGATCATCTTCAGCCGGCCAGTGACCAATCGGCCGGTCGCGATCAGCCTCCTCATACAACCGCTGAACGTGGAGCCTCCACGCTCTTCGTCGATAGCCTGCAACTTCATGAGAGCGGTGATTTTTTTGTTGTATGGGCGGTTCTTATCCATATAGAGCCTACGCTGGGCTACGCCACTCTACGCGCTATCCAGGCCCACCATGCGGAAAACTCCCTACACAGAGATATCTCGAGCTATGATGGCCTACGCAAGCCTACGCGCTACGGAGGCTTAGGAGGACTTGTCTTCCAAAACGTCGAAGCCTTTACGTATGTTCTGCTTTCGTGTAGATATAGCTGGCTGCGTGAAAAAATCGAAGAAACACCCTGCAAAGACCTCAATCCAGCAGCCGCAAGTCTAGACCCGGAAATCCAAGTAAGGAGGTCAACATGAATGATTAAGAAAGCGACTCCTAAGGCTACGCGCAGCCTACGCAAGGACTACGCCGTGCCTACGCAAAGTGCAACCAACTACATCCGATTTTGGACCTCCTCGAGGTCTGTAGTAAAACTACTTACGGAAACTGGAACTCTATTGTGTTGCATGGGCCCACGTGCCCTGGGATGCAATCACGGCACGACTTCGATTAATTGTAATACTAACTACAGTCTGCTCAACAGGAAAAGACTCAAATATGGCACAAACCTCTTGCTCCTATCTTAGCACATTTCAAAACATAGCCTACGCAGCCTATGCCACAGGTCGGCCTACGCAAGGCCTACGCGCATCTACGCGCCTCAAGGAGAATGGCTACGCGTACGATACTGGATCATGTCGGATATTCTGGTTTATATAAACTCCAACATAGCTTAAAAAACCCTGCTCATGAGGAGCAGCATCAGGAAGTTGTGTACTTATTGCCTCCAACGTCGAGGGTAGGTCAGGCGCAAGCAGCACAGATGGCGAGAGAACCAAAGGCGCCGCTTCGTGGGACTCTCGTCCCCGCCGCCGGGATGAACCATCACCGGGGCGTCGCTGCTACCGGAGGCGACCTCAACGGCCAAATCCGGAACCGCCATGACCGGGGCGTCCGTGCTGCTCGAAGCGAGCTCGACGGGCAAGGGAGGCTCCGTGGCAAAGAGCTCTAGCGAGGCAGCCACGTCCGCGTCATGGCGAGTCGCGTCGTTCTCCGGGAAGTCCTCGAAGAGGTCCGGGAACTCCGCGACGTCCCAGTCATACTCGCCGACCTCCGACTCCTCCTCCTCCCAGGCTGCCTCGTCGTCGATGTTCTCCCAAGGAACTAGAGGTCGATCTGAGTTCGAGGACTCTGCTGTCACGGGGTCTCCGGAGGAGGCAGCCGACGGCACTGCGGAGTCTGCCAGGACAGGCGGGGTGGCCAGGTCCGGTGGCAGCGGCGGGGTGACGGGCGCTTCATTGCCTCTCACCCGGGCAGACTCCGGCGGCGGGGTGTTCCCGCGTGGCACTACTCCCCCCGCGACGATCAAGACCAAAATGAGCACCAAGCGCGCCATCCTCCCAGACACCTGCGAGATGAAAGATAGCCGCGAGAATGGGATCAAAGCTTGAGCCGATTGCTTGAGCCGTAGCCATTTATTAGGCTTCAAGGTCTATGACTTCAGGAACTAAGGATCTACGGGTCTGGGGTTTAGGGCAACCACCAACCTTCAAAGCTCTAGGCCTGTGCACCCAGCCTTGGTCACGAAGAGGTGCAACAAACAAAAAGCCTACGTAGCAAAAGGGGATGCAAGAATGCCATAGCTTGCAAGGCGAAGCTGAAGCCTGCACCCAACCCCCTCACCCCTTGAGTCCGAACTTTAGGGCCAGGAAACCTAAATGGGTCACACGCGACAACCTGCAAAAAAATGATGACCCATGCCCGAAGCCGAAAGCCTTAAACCCCAAACACTGAACCCGAAACTTTACAGTCTGCGAACCAAGAATCAACTTTCAGCCGAGTCACCCCAGCTCCTAGGTGCTGATCGATGCCCTCCTGGGCCATGACCTCAGGAGGAGCCGGAAAGATTTCTTTGGCTCAAAAAAGGTACTCCGACACCGTAAGGAAGACTTTCAATATACAACCCAAACAGTTAAAGGCGTTCTGTGTAGGATAGACAATCTATGGTACCGCACATCCCCCAACATGGATCTGGTTGCCTACTCAGCCACTACGATAAAGACAAAGGGGCCCGAAAAAGTTCCTACAGGGCCCACACCCCGTTCTGAGCCCTGCACGATGGCCGCAACTCCGGCTAAGTTGCTGAAGGCCTGCACCAGTGCCGAACAGAACTTCTTGAAACTAAGGCTCCAGGGCTTGGGCGGTTTATGGCTTATTGGGTTTTGGGTTCAGGGTTCCTGCATAGTTGCAAGAGCTCTTTGGACGCATGTTGTTAACACTCTCATGAAACCCCATCAACTGTTGTGAACCCACATAATAAGAGTGTTGTATTATTGTTATTACCATTACCATTATTTGTAATACTATTTCTACTATCACTTGTTCATTATTGTCGGTTATTCTTTGGTACAATCACGCATCCAAATCCGTGCTTGGCCAGGATCGGGATCCCTCCCCCAAAGCTGAGCCTCCTCTCTTCTGGAATCCGGGAAGCCCTGGCTATACCCCCCCTCAGAACCATTACAAAACAATATTTTTTAATATTCTTGTGGGTTTTATATCAACAAAACTGCAAAAACTAATTCCTTAGGAGACTAAGCTGGAGCAACGTCAACAAGCTCAAAGTCTGAACCCTACAGTAGACCCAACAGCCGAGACCCTGAAGCAAAACGTCTTCACCCTCGGAACCGCCTTAGGTTAACTCCTACTTGTCGGGTATCATGGGGAACGAAAGGTTAACCTTTTTTGGTTATACTGGGATTATACAGAGACTATACTACCCAGAAAAGGTTAAAGGTTTCCTACTCTACTACTAGGAACTAGTGAAGCATGCTATAGTGATACTGTCACTTTGACTATAGTGTGTCATTTCAGGCACACGCAATGTTTTCGATATGTCTGCTTCCATGCTTCTCAGGGCACTCTTCACCTACTTCTGAGGGCAGTGAGAAACTGAAAGCAACTGCAACCCACGCGTGCTTTGCTTGGTATGTTTAGATATAAGCACTTGCAGCGCCTCAACTTGGCTTCAGGGCTTGCGCAAATTTATGCGAAGCCTTCTCTGGACTTCTCCGAGGATAAAGCAAAAAGACGCCCTGAACCCCAAACTCGAATCCAAGAAGACTTAAACTTTACAGCCTGCGGCCCCATTCGAGGTCACGCTACCTACAGTGCGGGGCTTTTGGGTTTAATTATGCAGGCAGCTACTTTTTAAGCCCTCCAACTGCAAACCCCGGTTCTGTGCCTCCATCAGCCCGTTCACTGTGGCTTCCCGTGCAGGAAAGCAGACCTCCCGACCGCACTGGAAGAAGTGAGCCGCTTGGAGCTTAAGGATTTGAGCTCACAGCCCTAAACCCTACGCAGTACTCCAGGGGAACACACCGACACTCACAGCCGCGAACGAAGCCAGGCCATGTGAAGTGGGTCGAGTACTAGCAGCAACCCCAACATAAACACTCGCGGGCATTCCCAAGGAGGCCTGCGCAAAGAATCTGAGCCTTGCTTCGTACAGGAAAGCCACTGTGATTGGCGCTTCGGAACCCGTTTGTAATGCAGTACACCACACTCAATCGCTTAGTGCAACTATTTCTGGGCCCCTCTAGGGGGCCGTGCTGCTCTGCAGACCGTACTGTGCTGGGCCAGTTAGCAAAGGAATTTCAACATCAATGTCAATACGGTAGCAATGTTCTTCACCGTGAGCATGGCAGAGGATGGTACAGGGAGAGAAACAAATTCGACTAGTGAGAAAAACAACACTGATCAATGCTGGATAATACGATTTCCTAATATAAAGCCTCAAGAAAGCAGGCATTTTAGGGTTCCTTAATATGATTTCCTTATATAAAGCCTTAGCATAAGCAGCCTGAGCCTGGAAACCCTGACGCCCTGACACCCGACAGAAACCAGAAGAGCCTTATAGCAATCGTGTAGTCCGACAGACCTCCAAGCGACTAAACCCCAAACGCACCCCAATTATCCCACAAACAACGAAAACCACACCCCTAAACCCCTAAACCCTATGGAGCTTTAATCCCTAAAACCCCTAAACGCCTGAACCCCCAAAGGGAGCCCTGAGATCTGAAACCGGGCCTCACTACCGAGCTCGGCGGAGCAGCCCCAGCCTGCGGAGATGATGGGGTTTCATGCAGCATCTCTGCCAGACTTACTTGTTGTGTTGTAGTGTTGTGATGCTGTGTTGTAGCTCAGCTATGTATGTATGCATGTTTGTATGTATGCTTGTAGGTTGTGCGGAATGGATCTTTGGACCTGAACAGTTCTTCGGCTTCCGGTTTAGTGTGTGAGTGCTGAGGCGTCCGTCTACGGGTGTGGTATGGCGTTTGAAGGCTTCGTGAGGCTCTATTTGGCATTTCTTTTACTCCGGAGGACATGGGTGCCATAAGAGGCTCTACTATTCGAGGATGTCAGGCTATTCTGCATCCTAAGGTTCTGGTCTCGCATACGAAAGATTCAGCCGCGTGGAAACTACGGGAGAGGCAGCTCAAGAGCACTGCCCTGCAAATCTGATGTAGGGGCCACTGGCTGTCCCAGACTTGATCGCCAAATTATTTATGAATAATGAATATATTTAGAATTTTAGAAAAATATTTCTGATATAGAATAGAAATCGAACCTGCTGTTCGGCACTGCTCTGATAGGTATATTCTCTTTACCCACAAAATCTGCAAGCGAAAACCTCAACATGCTCCCGCCTCGGTGGGAGTATGAGTGACCGGATAGTTCTATCGTGATTTGGTTTCGAAGTCTGAAGCCCAAGTGGTAGTAGTAGTAGTAGTGGTAGTAGTAGTAGTAGTAGTAGTAGTAGTAGTAGCACAATCTCAACACTTTGACAAAAGACCTAATGCTAACGGTTGTGGCCTGGAGTTGCGAGGCCCATGATGCCAACGGCCGTGATGAAACCAAAGGAATGCCATTGGTAGTGCAGGCACCTGGGTAGATTTGGGAGTTTCCGGAAATAGGGGACCCGGACCCTAATATAGTACCCTAAATAGCAGGATCCTCATTACAAGGACCCCCTAGTAACGCACCCCTAATTTTCTAAAACTACCATTTGCGGGTGAAGGTGGTCAATCAAACTTGGGGGCCCCAAACCAAGGACCGGACAGGAAACCGACCAGGAGTGACATGGCCATGAAAGAGTTCGAAATCATCAGCGCCACCTGGCATTTCGGGATTTGGGTTGTGCATTTTAGGGTTTCGGGGTTTGGGATAAGGGTTTTAAGCGGGATTTGGGTTGTGCATTTCAAGGTTTCGGGGTTTGGGATAAGGGTTTTAAGGTTTTGGAATAAGAGTTCGAGGGTTTTTCACCACATGGATTTTGAAGGAACTAGGCAATTGGAGCTTCTTTACGGGGCTCTCAAGAATCCCAATCCGGCCTTGTAGTAGGTAGCATTTGTGATGCACCGGGCCTCCACGATGGTACCTGAGTCGAGGTCGAGAGAATCGAGAGTTTACCCCGACCCAAAGCACACCTTCAACAATGCAAAGCACGCTCTCAGCAGTACATTAGGGCTCATGGAATCTAGAGTTTAGGGGTGCGCTAGACAGTTGGTCTTCGGTTCACGGCTGAGGCTTTAGGGAATTTGTTTTTTAGAGTTCAGGGCTTGGGGCTTCCGGTATTCTGTCTGTTGCTTCTCATGTCCGTGCGGGACCATAGGGCCGGCATGCACGATGCGAAGCCCGTTCTAAACTTATAGTTGCCTTTGGGTCGTTTAGGGTTTAGGGTTGATAAACCGCTGCCAGGCTCGTGACTAGTGTTCTAAAGTAGAATTCCCTTTGGGTCCTCTGCTTTTTTGACAGCCCCTTTTCGATCCCATGCCGAAGACGGCAAGGCAATATCGGGCTGCCGGACGGGCACCGGAAATCTCCGATCCCCTCACAAGGAAGTGTTTTGTCAATGGTTGAAGCATTTAAGCACCTTTACGGCAATCCTCACATTACATGTTCCTCAACAAGATCCTCCTCAAAATGACAAGGCGGAAACCAAAGGCCTGCCTGGGCAGGAAACTTGTACAAAGGCTGAGCCATCTCGTCGCGGGGCCAAAAGAAACGGTACATCCAAAGTGCTGAAAGTCAGCTCCTACGATCCTACATCGCGCAGCCTGTTAGAATTTACGGCCGAGGTGCTGAGAATGGAAGTGATACCGCAGGACACCGCCGTCCAGCTTGTCAGAGAAGCATTATAGCCTCACTCAGCATTCAAAGGCAAAGCATCACACCTTTCGGTGCAGGCAGAATTCCTTGCCTCAGCACTGTAACCATAAAACGCCTAACTCCGGAAGCCCGAAATCCCAAGCATCCGAGGAACCCGCGACTTCAGGGAGGGTGAGGTTAAGCCCACCTCAACCCGTAAGTCTCCAACTCCAAACCTCCAAAGCCCAAACCTGAGACCACCCGACAAACTCCCTGCAGGAGCCCTACAAACCCACCCTAAACCCTAAACCCCTACAGTAAACCCGCGGAAACAACCCATGAAACCCAACACGACACCGCCCTGACCATCTCTAGATCTCCCAGGGAGCCATAGTTCTCCAACAACGACCCCTCCACGGCGTCAAACGCGTGGCACAGGGCGATGAAGATGGTGAACCTGGAGTTCTTTTTTAAGTGGGGCCCTTGATTCTGAAGAGACCGTAGAATACAAAGCTGGTAAGGCTGAAGTTTGGGATGCAAGCTTTACAGGGCTTTGGGTCGAAGCTTCGGCGTCGTCTGAGTGACCTACCCTCGGCTCAAGGGTGCAAGAGCGAGACAAAAACAAAAGTGTATTGATACCTGTGGTTTTGTCGCTAATTACATGGGAGCCCTAATCAGACAATTCCCAGCCCGACATGACTCATGGAAATGTCCTCTCTAAGGGTTGCGAGCGTGCCCCTGGCACCTTCGGAACCAAGGGTTTCCAAGAGTTTCAGGGTGGGCTCAAGGTAATAGGCGAGGAGCAGTGATGAAGGTAGACTCGTGATGCATACATAAACCACCTTTCGCAATTTAAACGCCTTATAATCACCATCGCTGTTTTAATCTTTATTTTGGGAGGGATGTAAGTGTTAACTAACGATGCATTACAGTAGCGGATTGTCGTCGTCTAATGATGGTTTGCAGTTAGCACCCCGTGTTGCTATTACCTAGCAACAGAGCATTCGCAACGTGTGCTGCAAAGTCTCAACGGAAGTGCGAATACTGTGCCCGCCTCTGGGAAGGTAATTATTAGGATCGTATGTATTGCGCTAAAACATCCGCACTACTGACTACTGCTCTGAGCTCCTACTGCTTAACTTAACATGTTGCTGACATACTGGAATGGCTTTCTGAAGGCACGGCATGCAGAATGCTTCAACAACCTTTGTAATTAGGACGAACAGCGCATATCACAATATCACAATTTCCCTAAACCCTACACTCCTAAACCCTGAACTCGTCGAGTGGCTGGAGGTTGACGATCCAGAAATCTTTGAGCCGGAGTATGGATTTCACCTGCAGCTGCCGCCGCCACCATCACCACCAACAACGACTGAAACCACATGCATAGAATACCCTTCCCAAACCCGACATAACCCACCAATGTAGGAACCTGATTAAGAAACCCTGGGCCTTCATTAGGGCTCCTTATATTCATGAATCCGAGTATTTTGGGGTTTGGGCCCCGGGTTTCTTAACCCTAAACCCTAAACCTAAACCCTAAACCTAACCCTAAACCCTAAATCCTGAACCCTAAACCCCAAACCTAAACCCTAAACCTAAACCATATTAAACGGTGTAGAAGGCCGAACCTGGAGGGCGTACTCAGGCCACGCACCAGGGGAAGTGACTGCTTGGAGGTTTATGGAAATGAGTAACTAGGGTTCCTTAAAGGGCTCCTTAAAGGGACCTATAAGGTTTCCATAATAACGGGGGTTTAGGGGTACTTAAAGGTTCATGGGACTTAGTAACTAGGGTTATAATTAAGGTCACTATACTTAGAACTACTAGGGTTATAAATAAGGTAACTATACTTAGGATTACCAATAAAGCCAGTTAAGGTGCTCATAACTGTACTTACTAAGTCCCATGAACCTCCAAGTGCCCAAAGACTGAGATTCTTGGGGTAGGGATTCCTTAAGACGAACCCTATTATGGGAACCCTAATCCCTACTAAACCCCATAGGCTACAACCCCTTTTGGCCTCCTATGAGAAGTCACTGCCCAAAGACTGCCCTAAACCCTAAACCCTAAACCCCTAAACCCTAAACCCCTAAACCCTAAACCCTAAACCCCTAAACCCTAAACCCTAAACCCTATGCCCGCCTCCGTGATGAAAGTCACTGACTGACGCTTTTCGGCCCCCGCGGCCTGCGTATCGGCTCTTGGGCTCTTTTGGGGGGTTTCCGAAGATGGGGGGGTACCTTAGGGTTCCTTTAAAGGGTTACTATAAGGGTGCTATAAGGGTTCCTTTAAAGGGTTACTATACGGGTGCTATAAGGGTTCCTTTAAAGGGCTACTATAGGGGTTTAGACTTCCCGATCATAGGGGCACCTTATTTTGGGGTCCTTAAAATAGGGATCCTACTATCTAGGGTACTGCGTTAGGGTCCCCTATTTTGGGAAACTCCCATATCCGGTAGTAGGGGCAGCAGCACGGGAGCAGCCGTATGCTGTTGTGTTCATGGTTCGCTTGTTCTTGTCATTATTCAATTACGCGTTGCTACTACTGCTGCTAGTGTCACTTACCGGTACTGTCTCGGTTGTTTCGCTGTCTAGCGTGCCAAACAGTGTTCAATTTCTCTTGCCCGAGACATGCTGATTTAGGATTTCAGTTTTGCTGGCTGCTGGCTGGTGTTCCGGAGCTCAGCAATCTGAATTGTGGATGATCGCGGGGATGGCACTATGTATGCCTATCACTTCGTGTTTTCGGACTTCCGTCTCGCTGTGATTCAAAAATATGCCAGGTAGTGACTCTCTTCCCGATGCAATCGCCAGCTGCCAAGATTCCCCCAACCCAAGAAATCCGAAACCTAATTCTACAACTGTGACCCTAAACCTAAATCCCCGAAATCTTGCGGCTTCAGCCCAAGGACTAGAGCCCGAAACGACCGAATGCCTCGGAACCTCAACGATACTCAAACTTCGAGCCGGCCGAAGCCACAAGGGCTTAGGGTTTAGGGGTTTAGGGTTTAGGGCTCTTTCCGGAGAGAGGCGTCACAGACGTTACAGACGTCGCCAAGACCATGAACCTGAAAACTTCCCCCACTGCCCATGAAACCTTTACTCGGTTCCTGACTCTGACTAATAACGGTACCCTTTTTCCTACTATTCGGTTTATTTAGTAAGGGGACCCTAAGATGAAAAGGGGCAAAGGGTACTACTCAGGAACCTCGTGTAGCCCCAAATCCCCCAAAAAGCACAAATGCCTCCCGAAGCTTTCGCCTCCACGTCTGCCATGAACCTAAATGCCCACAGGCCTTTTCCTAGACGCTCAAGAAACTACCTTTAGGGTTCCTGACCATGGATTTCCTTATATATGTCCTTAAAAAAGGTAGGTCGTCTGGGGTCCAGGTATCCCTGAGCCTCAAAACCCAAAACCCGGGGGCCTCCACGTCTGCCGGAAGTGGCCGGTACAGTAGATACGTTAACACCAAGGCGAGGATCCTGAGCTGCGGAGCGCAGGTTTTGGGGGCGGAAAAGAGGGGCCTTAAGACTTAGAATCGGGTTCCCTTTAAAGGGGGCTATGAGGGGTTTATAGTATAGAGGGTATTGACTGATTTCAGCAAAAAATTACGTATGGTCCGGGCTCCATATTATAACGGAGCTTCAAAACTATCCCAAATCGATACCTAGTATAGGGATAGGGTGCGGATCCCTCCCTTTCCTTTCTTTGGGATCTACCTAGGAGCCGGATGTTATTTCTCGAAGCCCATATCCCGGAATCCAGGTCCCAGCGTCATGATAGGGCTTTTCTTAGACTCAGGCCCCGGCAACGCCAAGGCCCACCGGAAGTTCTTCGGCTCGGATGATCTCTTCACGTTCCCGTGCTGGCCATAACGCTTCTGTGCGCTAAGGTGCTATTCGGTCACGTTCCGTCTCCGGCTTGGCTCCCTCCGCGGCCCCGGTTCTTCCTGGATCTTCCGGTTCCTTCTCTCTCGGATCGGATCGATACTCACCGACTCAGTGCCAGCGCCTTTTGATTTACGGCCATGCTCCGTCCCGTGTCCTTTTTCGGATACTCGGCAGATCTCGGCGGCTCCATCTTAATTTAGACTCCTTTGTGGTCGGCGGTTGTGCTCTGTTTGGGTAGTGCTGGTTTCGGTCCGGTTCTTGCTGTGGCCCCTTGTTGCTCCACCTGTCTTGGCGGAGTCGGCACCGCACAAGGTCCCGAGGAGTCGCTCGAAGTTCTTGAAGCGGTTGCGTCCACAGGTTGAGGGTTGTCCAAAAACGCAGTTTTTTATGGTCTTTTTGAAGGTTGGAAACCTTTCTTGTGCTCCTTCTTGCATTTTTTAAAGTGTAATGCGCTGCACCTTTGACTCCTCCTTGCAGTTTTTTTTTTGAGCTCCTTTTTATGTCTGCCCATCATCCAGGCTAACACAAGGCCATCGGCCAGGAGATGATGCTGGGGTCTTACCCCCCAACACCACAAAAACCCCTCTCAGTCGTCCCCCTGGAAGGCTCGCAATCCTCCATGCTTGTGCCCAGTCAGAGCTTTGGCCTTCAGTCTCCTGCATCACTAGATGAACCTCGACCACGCTCGTTGTCTTGGCGTGCCTCAAGTGCTTGCTCCATACGATGATAGACTGCCCCATCGAAGTAAGCCTGCCTCTGCACCTGGAGAAAGCTCATCACTTCCATCCCATGTGCTACGATGATCTCGGAGGTGCTTAGCAGCCCTGCAGTCCACTTCTGGTAAAGCTCATCGAGCAGCTCCATCGGGATGCCTGAGACTTTCTCCAAGACATCCTCTGGATTCGGCGACTCGTTGGGGTCCAGGGCCGTGTGGGGAGGGTCAGCTGGCCGATCGCTGAGCAATGGCACCGGCACCGTCGAGGGCGTGGTAGGGACGTCTTCGTTGAAGGCGACCTGCAGGAAGAGCTGCCCCCGTCCGTCAGCGTCAAGAGGAACCGCAACAGTGCTCGAAACCCCCGGCTCCCCATCATTTCCCACTCGGGTCGTCACATGTAGTGTCCCCCTCGATCTCTTAGCCGGCCGCGAAAGCTCCTCTTGGAAAGTCCATGTTTCCCAGTCCCGGTAGGTAGCCGCACGATGCTCTTCGTAGGCCATCTCCATGGCCCTGGAAAACTCCGCTTCCTCTTGCTCCCGTCGCAGCTGTTCCTGTTCGCGGGTCCTTCGCAGAGCTTCTGCCTCCTCAAAGGCTCGGGCTGCTTCCAGCAGTTCGTCCTCAGTGGGAGTTCCCGCCGGGAAGCCATGAACCGGTGTGGGAGGCGGAGGGCCTCGCGGAGGTCCACTAGGGTCAAAGGTAGGGAGGACATCATCATCGATCGAGTCCGTGTCGTTGGGCATTGGCTTGGGAAAGAGCATTTCCTGTGGGTCCTCCACTGATACGGCTTGCCCTCGAGCGAGTGCTGAGCCCCGAGAAATCGGCAGGTGAGGTTCCAGTCTTGTCCACCATTCAAGTGCCCAGGAGTCACAAGCTGCGGTCGAGGCATCCTGACAGTTGATGTCATCCAGGTCGGACATGCCCGCCGTCAAGAGGGCAATGAGCTCGGCGACCCGGCCTGTAGCATGTCCCAGCAGGCGCCCTGCTGCCGTGTTTGTGCAGCGATGATGGATCCTCCGGCGGAGCCATCGGATGTTGGCCACCCTGGCATGCTTAGTCATGCTCTCAAGGGCTTCACGGAGTTGTTGGAGGACCGAATACCACGACGACGACATGGTGGTCTGCATCAAACCGGTTGCCTCAGTCTCCACCTCGACAGTTTCCTCTGTGCCTTCGTCATGTGGAGGGTTGTGGCCCCTGCGCGCTGCCATCCGTACAGCATCCTGGAGGATCGCCCCCACTGAGGCCATGAGCTGCTGCACCATACTCGTCAAGGCCAGGGCACTGGTCAGTTGGTCCTGTGGGCTCAGATCCATGAAGTTGTCCAAGATGCGGTGTTCGATGTCGGCGGGCAGGAAACGTGGAGGTGCGTCGTCCAGCTCCATAATATTCAGCCATACCAGCCAATTCGCCACAGCTTCCTGCATGGTGAGGCCTGCCACCGGTGGGGGATCGTCACTTCCACGAGCATCCGAAGAGGAGGCCGGCAGTGCTGGTGTAGCCGACTGCTTGGTTCCCGCCTTCGGTCGTGGTTTGGCCTTGGCCTTGGGCTTGGTGGGGGGCTCTTCTGGTTCCTTTGGTGATGCATGCTGGTGGCTCCAAGGTCTGGTGGTCGGCCCCCTGTTCGTCGCCCATCTAGAAAGATCGCAGGTTTCACGAGTGACGGTCACCGGTCTGGGCTCCTCTCTTGTAGGCCTCCTTCTACGCGGGCTGGGGCTTTTCAACCACTTCTTTTTCACCTTATGCCCAACGAGGCACACTGCATCCGAGCTGGAGGCCGCCTCGGTGTGGTTGATGTCCTCCTGCATCGTGGCATCGTTCTGCAGGTCCATCATTGGTTGGTCATCGCCCCTTCCCTGGATAGGCATACTGTAGAGGGCAAAGAGCTTCTCCTCTGCATCCCGGATCCAGGCCTCGTATCCAATCATTCCGCCCTGTGTGTTCACCGGTGAGGAGGGTTGAGAAGAGGTCGGGAAGTGTTCGGAGAGGGTAACCACGTCGCCGATGGCCCGGATGTAGTCGAGGTACCCTCGGCGGTGGGCCTTCTGTATAACCGCCTGAAGCAGAGCCACTGTGGATCCCACCCAACTTGCTGAAGGTGTTCGAGCTCCTCCCTGACATCGCTCATCCAATTGGACAGGTGCAACTGCCACTGCTGCTGCCTTCGTTCCGAGGTGAGGTACGTGCCCGCAGGCAGCATTGCCTGGAGAGCCGGGGTCCATTGGCGTAGTTGGAAGAACCGCTGCACGTCCTCTCGTTCCATGCCCTCCTCAACCTCAAGGTGGTCGGGAAAACTCCCACCAGAAGAGAGGTGCATCCAGAGGTGCCGAGTGCTTGCCGGGTAGTTGCCCTCCAGGAAGTCGATGAGGATGCCCTCCTCCATGTAGACCACCCATTGCTTCTCGGCCTCCGTAAGCATCCGCCCTTGCCGGTCAGCAGGGAGGACGCCGACTTCTCGGCTCACATCAGCAAGGATACCCCGGGCAAAGGCCTGGTACTCCCCATCACCCCTGGAGTGGGCAACTTCCGCTGCCGCATGGATCAAGTAAGCTCCGTTGGCTCCATCAGCAATCTTTTCGAAGAGCTGGTCAATGGCTCGCATCATCCACCCCGGGTACCAAGGTTCACCGTCATCAGTGGGTTGTGCCCCACAAAGCAAGATCCCATAGGCGAGCGAGAGGCCGACGAGGAAGAGGTTCGGTCGGGGTCGGCCGGCCCGCGCGCGCGCGAGCCGCCGTTTAGGTTCACGTAGCGAAGCATCACGAGTAGCATCACAAAGGAGGCCGACATCGTGGTTGCCAAAGCAGTCCATGCTTCAATGCAGAAAGGGCCGAGGCTGTCCAAGATTCGGGCCACTGCTGCAGCCACTTGTCCAAGTGCAACTCGTCATTCAGTGTCACTGCAACCCTGACCCTGCAACCCTGGCGAGTGTAGCCCTGCATGACCCTACCCTTCCTCTTCGTCCATGATACTCAGCTGAAGCCCAGAACACCATGGTGGGTCTTGCTGTCGAATCCACTCCTTACCTAGTTGCTGCCACTGGTTCTTGTTGTGAGTGAAAACCCTCCACGGACCCTGGCAGGCCTTGTTCATGCGGGTTTCGAGCAGCGACAGTCTGGGGTAGAGCTGGGACGGATGTCGCTCGCCTCGCGGATGGCTTTGCTGGGATCGCCACCAGCTCAACGTGCGAAAATCTTCTAAGAGGCTACTGATTGGCGGGTATTCGTGCAGCAGTCCCCTCACCCTATGACCCGCGTAGTTCCACCATCTTTCAAGCCAGCCTGTGCTCCATCGCGGTGTCTTGGAGTTGTTAAGCGCGACCCTGGACGACCGAACAAGCCGCCTGCGGAAGTCGACCCATGGTTCATCCCTACGTTTGCCTAGTCTCAGAAGCCATCCCATGAGCATGTTCTGGTAAACATTGACAGCTCGCAATGCCGTAGGGTCAGGTGGGAATGCAGCAATACACCACATAGCCGAGTTCGTTACTACCTTGTTCATCAGTCTGGTCCGAGAGGCAACCGAGGCTCGGCACCGAAGGAGGTGTTTGATGCTCCAGAACTTGCTGCGTGCCCTCGCCAGCAATGGTTGAATGAGCTCAATGACCGGCGCCCCGACCCTAAACCCCACTCCCATAACTTCGAGGACCGGTAAGCTTTGCAACCTCACCCCTTGCACGACCATGTGGTGGGCGCCTTTGTACCAAGGCGAACAGTAGAGGCGACACTTTTCCAGGTTCAGCCGAAGTCCATACCCCTTGAGAGTGTGCGCAAATTCCGAAAGACGCCTGCCCACCGAGTCGCACCCTAGCCCCCATAGGACCCCATCATCCATGAAGAGGATTTCTTCGTGCTCAAGGTCGTCAAAGTGTTTGGCTCTGCGGCTCCACCCCTGTTGTCCCCTAGTATCAGCGAGCGCGACATCCATGAGAAAACTAAACAGGAGAGGGGATTCGATCGCTCCCTGTTTGATTCCGGACCCCATCGAAAAGGAACTGACACCCCATGCGGATTGAAGGGTCGCCTCCGTGTCCGTGAGCAGAGCGCGCAGTGCTCTGTATTCAATGGTGTCACCTAGTCGATCAAGGAGCCGTGCCAGTAACTGCTCGCGATTGACACTGTCAAAAGCTTTGCTGATGTCAATCTTCAAAGCCACCAAACCCCGTTTCCACTCTTGTTCCAACTGAAACAGGCGGGAAAGAGTGAACATGACATCAGATGGTTGTCGAAATCTTCCCGCACATTGGGCCGGAGACCTGTGTTGGAGCTGATTCAGGATTCGGTTTGTCACCATGCGTGCGAAGAGCTTGGATGCCGAGGAGCCGAGGGCGATAGGCCGAACTTCCTTGGCATTCCGAGGCTGGTCCGTTTTGGGGAGCAGGATGACAGGATGATCAAGGGCTGATTCCACTTGGCTGGCACTTGCTGCTGCACAAGCACTCGGTTGAGAAATTCCAGCAAATGCTGTTGCCCACCTTCCACATGGACAATCGCCCGGAGCAGTTCAGCTGACGTAAGATCCTTTCCCACTGATTTGCCAGTACGCAGTTGGCCAACAGCTAGACTCAGCTCCTCAGCCGTGAAAGCCCTATGCGATCCTTCCAGTGGCGGCAGCGTGGCGATCCCCGGACCCTTGTAGATACCAGCTAGGTGATCATGGACTACTACATGTGGGTCTTTGACCTGGGCTTCGGCGAACCCAAGCTCCCACCCCATGTGACCCTGCTTGCAGAAGTCCCTGTAGGCGGTCCAGTCCCCTTCCAAAGCCCTTTGCAGACGTGCCGCCTCCCACGAACGTCTGGCCTCTCTGCGCGCAGCCAGGGCCTGCTTCCAGGCCTCGCGGGTTTTGGAAACCTTAGCACGTCTGAAGATCTCCTTTACATTGGCTGGATCACGGTACGCCTGGGAGGCGCGTGGTTTAGTACAGGTGGAGGCCAGCTTCTCCAGGACATCCTGATCAATGTGGTCAATCTTATCGATTCCGCCGACCCAAACCCGGGGCCCTGTAGTATGCCTGATCCAACCCTTCCCCGTACGGATCCTGAACTTGCCGTGCATGAGTTCGTGGTCAGTCCCCGACACATAACAAGAGTCTTGGTAGATCCGAACTTCACTGGTCGTAACCCTCTGGGTCGCGTAAAGATCAATGTGGTGCCCGTGCCTTTCCAGCTGTCTCGGTCTGCTGGTTGGTAGGGCCCTGTGTGCTGCAATCGGTGGGGCAGGCAACAATCGAGATTCAGCAAAGGCATTGAGCAGGAGTGCCGATTTGCATCCTTGTCCAACTGCCTCAACCCCTGTGCCCGCTGAATGGACCCAGGAAATTTCCGAGTTCGCGTCTCCCTGAATGATGGTCGGCAGGGGGTCCTTGGGCTTCTTACTGAGGAACCCGGCAATTTCATCGCTGAAGCACGTCTGATTGCATCCCGGCGTGAGGTGGAAGGTCCCCAACCAAAGTTCCAGACCGGTACGTAGGTGTTTGACTTTGAACCATACCCCTTTCCCTGCCGCCTTTCTGCTAAGAACCGCCCAAGCTGAAGGATCAAACACAAGCCCATCACCTCTCCACTGATCTTTGTATCTGTGCGAGACCTCCTGAAGCCGCCCTTGTGTGGCAACACTCCATCCAAGCCTCCTGCGAGAAAACTCCTGTACAAGGAAAAGATCGTCGACCCCAACCCTCCGACCGGCATGCAAGGCAACAGCTTCACCTAGACAATCAAGGGGAGCGCCGCCCACATTCCAGCCGAACACGTTGACCTCAAAGTAGTTCCGAGGATCATCTCGATCACCGTAAGTTGGAAAAGCAGAAATGCCCGAGTTGGCTTCACCAAGTTCGGGCGGAGGCAGGCTGAAGTCCAGGATCGGCCCCACACCTCTGCCATCGTCCTCCTCGAATTCCCTTGCAATGCTTGCATGAATTGCTCGGAGCTGGCCCACCGCTCGCTGCAGCGGTCATCGCTTGGTGTCGTTGAGGGCCATTCGCAGATCGTCTTCCGCGACGCCCATCTCACGAGCCAACTTTCCGAGGTCGATCCATCCCTTGGTGTGCCCCTTGTTGTTCCAAAGCATCTTGCCCTCGGGAGTCCTGTCATCGGGCCCATTCGTCACGCTCGCAACCATGCTGTTACCCAGCCAAGCCGAGCCAGTGGCATACTCGAGATCCAGCTCCTTGGCCCAATCCGCATCCACCGAGGCAATGGCTCGCTTAAGCCATCCACAATGGCTGCTCACATCCCGTTGTTGCTTGGTCCGCGAATACGAGCACCACAGTCTCTTCCCCGCCGAGGTGACCGCATTTGCCTTGGAGATGGAGAGGACCATCTCGTGCATCCGCTCCCTTCGTTGATCCTCGGACTCAGAGGGCTTGAGGGGGAAATTCATGATTGCCACGGATTTTCGCGGGCCCGTAGTGAAGGCTGCCTGAGATACCAGTCGTGTTAACCCCAACCCCTTGAGCGCTTCCTCGAGTTCGCGGAGCACCGTGTCCTTCTTCGTGTCCCGCCCCCAGCCTCCAAAGACCAGGGTCTGTTTACGCTTGGACTCCAATGGATCCCCAGGCAAGTGATGCCCTTGAAGCTGCGCGGTCTCCAGGGCAGCAAGGCGCTGCTCCAGCTTGGCCATCCCTGTGTGAACCCCTTGGACTCCGGACTCCAATGCATCCAGCCGGCCCCCGTGACGAGCCTCGAGAGCATCCAGAAGCCCCTGTGCATGCTCCCTGTTGGCCTTCAGGATGGTTTCGCTCTGTCGATCAAGTAGCCGTTCAAAATCCGCCATGCTGATGGTGAGGTGCTTGCCGTCCGAACCCTCCTGCTGCAAGGCCTCGCCAGTGTCAACTCTCCGTCGATCATCTCTCCCTCTACCCGCCTTGTTCGGCCCAGACCTAGCGACCTCGCTTTTCCGCTTAGGGCTCTTCTCCTCGTCACTGGCGGGAACTGGCACATTACCGGGAAGCCCAAGTTGGAGTACCCCCTGCATGGCCCTAATCAGGTAGCTGAGGCAAAGCACGTGGTACCCCTTCCGCCGACCGGGGTCTTCGTCGGGAGAATCAGGCCGCAGAGCACCAGGCCGGATCGAGGCGCGCACACACTTGGGCACACACACCCACGTCTACCTTGAGCCCTGAGCCAAAATGGCCCTTGAGCCACGAAACTTGAGCCAAAATGGCTACGGAGGGCTCAGGGAGTCGTTTGCCTGCGGCTAAAGGCAGGCGGCTGGGCATCGTGAGGCTCGAAACTCCGAAGCCTACAAAAGCCCACTGAGCATCTTGTGACTCTTACTAACAAACCCTACAAACCACAGAAACCCCTCTAGAACACTAGTAGCGGATTATTACTATCAATTGAAAACTTTGTGAATAATGGTTTTAAATGATCAGTATCACAAAAACACTAGATCCATGCTGCCTCTGACACCTGAACGTTCAGCCTGTGCTGCCTCAAGGCTAAGTGGTGCACGATGTTAAGACATGTCAAGTTCGGATCAGTGCGGGATTTGTCAACCAGTAGCCTAACAAAGCCAAACACCCTACATAAAACCCAGACTGAGAATATCAGCGTGGATCCGAAGATTCCCCAGAATCTGCACTGCGCTCTCGAAACATGGCGATGCAAGGGTCTCTTTGGGGGTCACTATATATCTCAATACCGGACAACTGCTGGAAGGACCCTGACCTGATGGCACAACACCACCGAGGTTAACGCAGTTGGCACTTTGCAGCGCTAGACCCGGGAAACCTTGAACCTAGGAATTTAACCGAAAATCTCCAGGGGCTTGCTTATATACTCCAAGGTCAAGAGGACAAGCGTCGCCGAGTGAAATTGAAAACTGAGCAGAGATGAAATCTGCGAGTGCATTACCTGGGCACGGCAGGCATGCTGGAGACGGTTTCAGGCTTGGGTGTTTGCGGGTCAATGTTTAGGACTCAGCCTCTTCGGGGGGTAAAGCCGGGGATAAGGTGCTTTCAGAAGCAAAGTGTTCAGATCTGAAGTTTCAGGACCCTTGCCACTGTGAGATATCGCCTTGATCGTTGTAGTAATTCCTTTGTTGAAGCACTCTGTCCTTGCGTGAGCGTTTTCTGACAGCATGGCAGTTGTTGCGTGTTTTCCGCTGGCACTGTTGTCGCGAGATTGTACCATCATAGTACGCTCTCTCTCTCTCTCTCTTTGCTTTGCTCCGGGGAAAGGAGCAGGGGCAGTCCCCCTGCCCCGCGCATGTGCGCATCCCCATCCACGATTTGCAGTGGAGGGGCTCGGCTGTACTTTCCTCTCTCTCTCTCTCTCTCTCTCTCTCTCTCTCTCTCTATCTTTCGTATTTATTTCGCTGACCCGATCAGCCCAAATCCAAACCGTTTTCGGGTTCCTGAGGGCGTCGAAGAGCTCAAGGGGAGCTCATAACTTTGGGCGTCGGCCTCCGTATGGCGCTTTCAGGGCTTGAGCCCAGAGAGCCCTAATACCCCTTAATTAGGGAATATAGTTTAAATCATGAATCCCCTTATAAGTTTAAGGTATATTCCCTTATAACTTTATGGTATATTCCCTAATCTGGGGGGTTCTTTGGGCTCCCAGACTTCCGGCAGAGACTTAAGACTCCCAAAGCTCAGGTCTTGTAGGTTAGGGTGTAGGTTTGGGGTTCAGGGGTTAGAAGTTTAGTAATTTACGGCTTAATTTGTTTTTGAGCCCTCTTTTCCTACAGCCGGGGGCTCGGCACAAAGGGTTCGGGGGTTAGTTGAGGGTACTTTGGGCTCTTGAGGCTTAGGGCAAACTCCACATGAGCCCTTCTTTCCAGCACGGTGCTTCCACATCCGTGGGGTTGTCCTGAGCTGGCGCAGACATCCGGAAGCCGCTGGGGTTTCGGGAGTTTAAAGGGAACTCCAGAAAGTTGGAATATGGATTAATGGTAGGATCCCATATAATTTACCTTAAAAGGGTTACGATAATGATATTCCAACTTTCTGGCTTCTACTGTAAGGTCTTTAAGGGTTGGAAGAGCCTGAGGGGGGTTGCTTGCGCTCGAGAACTTTTCGATTCTGGGCCAGCAAAAAACGGAGCTTCGAGGAATGGCTTGCGGGCCCAGGAGGCTTGAATAGGGGCCTTAATGACTAGAATAAGCTACTGGGATGTATCTTACTGTGATGATCATATAATATGGAGCCCTAGAGAATAGTGTGAAATTAGGAGGCGTGCGACGCACGTACGCATCAAATGGAGGGCATACACATGAGCTTTCGGAGAATCTTCTCCTGCAGCCTTGTTTCATCCACGAAGAGAGGTGGGATGACAAAGGACAGGGATCCGCCCACGAAGTTCATCAAGTTGGAGATCATTGCCTCGGTGCTAGGCTCCGTTGTGTGGTTCAAGGCGTTCGACTTGGGGTGTCGAATCTCCAGATATTGTGGCTCTTGCTCCGTTTCGTGACGGCTACTAGCTCTTTACGTCTTGCGACGACAGGAACCACAACAGCAACAGCAACAGCGACAAGAACAACAACAACAACAACGACGACGACGACCACTACTGCTGGTACTAGTACTTGGCGCCGGTACTGCCAACGTGAATTGGAACGCGAATCCTCCTGGGCAACGGCAAGAACACCAACACCAACACATTCTGCTCCCACGGCTGCTGCTACGACTGTTGTCCTCTCGTTGCTGCAATTCGTCCGTGTACCCCTGCACTGCTGTTGAAACTCTTCTTGTTGTTTTTGGGATCGGTTCCAGTATTGGGCAGAATTTCTCTAGGCTGGCCCTTCAAAGCCTCTGAAAAATATTCGTACATAGGGTCCTATTATGCCCAATATGGGAAAATATAAAATGTCCCAAAGGCCTGCCTAGTTCTGCATACGTGCACACGCAAACAAACGGGGCCGGCTGCAGCGGGCTTCGGCAAGTTTTGCTCCAGTTAAACGAGCATGGTTCGTTCGAAGGTTCTCTGCAAGGGAAACCCTAAACCTGAAACCGTTACCGACCCCTTCCCCACGTAGTCTTGTATACTACAACAGGATATACTAGTATACAGCTTTATGATTATACTAGTACGTTATTACAACGAATACAACAGTAGAACCTGATATGCTCGAGAGCTCATCGCCTCTACTGCAAAGCCGCACGGAGCGAAAGCAAACGACCTCAGAGGCCAGAAAGCCCCATACTCTAAGTGCCTCGACGGAAGTCCGAAGAACGCAGGATTTCCAAACCGGCCGTAGTACAGGGCTATAGGGCACAGGGGCACTAGCCTTGGTAAGTAGATTAAGGTCTTGGCATCGCTTTAACTTGCAAGTACTTTTAAAACGGAGTGTAATGACTTTTTTCGGGCCTCCTTTTCTCTGCCACGGCCTCCAAACCCTCAGCTCAACGCTACCGCTAGATCTTTCAATGCACTAGAGACAAGCTGAACCCCAACCCAACCCTCAACCCCCCTGAGCCATGTTGGCAGGTGGCCGCCGCAGGCCTCTCGCTCCTTGGCAGTGCACTGACATGGGGGTATGTGGGCAATGAAAGAGTGGATACAAAACATGGTACTGCTCTTCTAACCTGTGGTTTTGGGGTTCCCTTGGCTCTTTAGCTCCTTTTTATTAGGGACTATCATCATCCCTAACTCCTTAGCTCCTCCAATATCAATGGTTAGTCTTGAAGTACTGTAGTTTTTCTGAAACTCGCTAGTGTAGATCACAACTGTTTACACCATTTAGGGTTAGAAGTGTGGGCCCTTAGCCCTTCCAAGGGACCCATGGGGGTACGTATAAGGTCCATATTGGGTATATAAGGATTGTAGGGTCAGGGGCCATACCAGGGGCCTTGGTTTCATTCTTAGACACCATCCACCGCAAGCAACATCAGCCATAAAACCAACATAAAGGATAACATATTGTTCTCACAGGCCTGGTCTTGTGATGGTTATCATGATGGTCTTGCTGCGTGAATGGCCTGGCTATATAGGAACGGAAGCGGAGGCCAACATATAAATGGAAGTGGCAAGTTCGAGCTTTGAGGAAGTCCAGTATCAAAGACAAGGGGCGCAAATCTATGCCGCAAGGAAGGAAGCTTCATTGTACGGACATCTAACTACAAGAAACCGCGCCATAGGGTAGAGAGTCCGTTGAATCGGGATTCGAGTACTGCATGTGGCTGAGGGCCTTGGGTTGCAGGCAGTTGGGTATTTCAAGCATCTAGACGATGCCAGAGGGAGAGGGCGAGAGAGAGAGAGAGAGAGAGAGACAGAGAGACAGAGAGGGAGGTGGGATTGTAGGAGCAACCGGCAAGCCCACTGAAAGCGGCACATATTTGCAAGGGCTGAAGCCTGGCTTGCGGGTTCCGCCAAGTACGACAATCCCGACACCCTGAAAGAAGGCTGGTGTACAAGCTGAGCGCAGAATCCAACTCCCCAGACTCTAATTCAGAAGTCGTCAAACCATAACAAGCAGATGCCCTAAGCCCGAAATGCTGCGCAGGGTTTAATACTACTTGGGTTTGGACAAACCCTCGGTCCCCTTCAGCCCGAGTGGCGGCGGAAACCAGTCCGCACCCATCTCGGAGGTGCAGTTCACCAGAAGAGGCTGGCCTCTTTCATATATATATATATATATATATATATATATATATATATACACATAATTGTATACAACAAGATAGTATATAATGTAGCTTAATGTATAATAATAATAATAATAATGATAATAATATATAAGAATTCAATCATGAGTGGCGATCTGGGGTTGTTTATTGGGGTTATAAGGTTTGTGGAGTCCTAGAAGCTGGGGTTCGCCCTTCCTGTTTTGGGGGTTCGCCTCGGTGACACACCTGCATCGTGAGAATAGGTCTGCGCCTAGCCAGCAGTGCGCAAACGTTCCGACTACATCACTTTCGTTTCGTGATGATGACTGTGAGGTCACAACGGCTGCTGCTGCATGAGGCTGCCCATGAAATAAGGTTTTGTAAAGTTTAAGTACACTGCTTGATGCGATGATCACTAAACCTGAAACCCTTGACTTCCTGTGAATTCGCATCCTTTCGTCGTTGAGTCTTTTCGTCGCTCGCGCCTAGGGCGCACAGCCCCTGGCCAGCCAGCAGAAGCCTCAGCCATGGAATTCTCACCCGACGTGTTCCCACAACGGGGCTTAGGATTCTTTGAGCGAGTTGGGCCGTTAGGGTTTATGGTGGCTAAGAGTTTAAGGGGTCAGGGCTCAGGGCCCTAAACCCTAAACCCCTAAACCCCTAAACTTTAAGGGCTGTAGGATCACTAGGATCCGAGCCCAGGGTCCGAAGGTAATCGAGCATGTCAGGGAATATGGGTGGTTGTGAATATTAGGGTCCCTGATTGGATCCCTAATATAGTACGGCACCTCATATTCAGGGTACCCAAAAGGGACCTTGATTTTGACAATCACCCATATATAGGCGCCAAGTCGCAGGTCTAGCCAATGCCGTTTCCGCTTGGTCGAAATTTGAGCCCCTAAAATATCAAACCCTAAACCCCCAAACCCCTAAACCATAAACCCCTAAACCCCTAAAACCCTAACCATGATGAGTCGCTACGCCCACCGGGAGCAACCCTCAACTCTCGAAGCCCCAACTTCTGAAGCCTCAGGACTCAGCCCAAGAGTCTCCCCACCCAGACTTTTTGGTAAGGGTCTTAAAAAGCTTTGATCATTCTAAAACCTTTGGTTTCGTAGGGTTTTGTAAGGTTTTGTAGTCATTCCATAGCCGAGTTACATGAAGTCGGCGTTGTTGTAGTACGCCGGAAATAACCAGCCGTCGGCGGCACTGGAGGGCGGGAGAGGTGCCCAAGGGCAGGCGATGTTCATGTGGGGCTGAGAGGAGTTTAGGGTTCCAGGTTAGGGCTTTAGGATGTCAGGAAATGAAGTAAACCTCAGGCTTTCAGTGCCCAGGGCTTTGCAGGATTTAGGGTCACCGTGTTCCCTCTCCCAAACGCATACATTCTACTCCTACTGTCTGAACCCGATCTCCCATTTTAGATCAGTACAATGCCCGCTTGCTGCGGCGGGGACTTCCGGCGGATGACTTCGCAAGCTCCAGAAAAGACCCTGCATCTCCACTCTGTTGGCCCTTGTGACCCTCGGAAACATGTTTGCAAATAAGATCCAATGAAGCTTCACACCCCCGTAGAACCATCACATTTTGTTTTAAATCCTCTTGGGTTTTACAATGGTTCTATACGAACAAAAAATAAAAGTATGTAAATAAAGTCCCAAAGGCCTACCTAGTAATCTAGCAGTCTAGCAGATTGGATCCAGTCCCAGGGCCTGATACAGGATCCTCTACAAAAGCACAGCTTTCAATGATCCACCGACGCAACCCTCCCCATCGTCCCCCGAACTGGGTTCTTGTTAAGGAGCTTAATTTGAGTTGCCAAACCCTATTATTCACTACCTGAACTGATAGGGTTTCCTCAACCCTATAAACCCCCCACGCCCCCAAACCCCTAAACTCTAAACCCCCTAAACCCCAAACCCCCTAAACCCTAAGCTCCCCCCCCCCCACAAAACTATGGGCAGCGAGACCGCCGGCCTGTCGCCGAGAACTTTGTCGGTGCTGGTGGTGGAGTGGGCGCTCCTGGACCCACAACCCGATTCCATTTTTTGGGGTTTAGGGTGTCTTTCAGGGGTTTTGGGGTTTTGGGGTTTAGGGGCTTATAGGGGTTTGGGGGTTTAGGGGGTGTGGGGTTTAGGGTATAGGGTTTAGGGGCTTATAGGGTTTGGGGTTTGGGTGTACGGTTTGGGGTATAGGGTTTGGGGTTTATAGGGTTTGGGGTTTAGGGGTGTGCGGTTTGGGGTTTAAGGGTGTTCGTTTTTTTTAAAGTGCAATGGCTCTTTACCCGTACGCAGAGCGAAAGGAGTACGGTTTAGAGTATAGGGTTACAGGCTTGGGGTTTAGGGGTGTCGGGTTTAGGGTTTAGGGCTTGGGGTTAGACCTACCGAGAGCCAGAAACATTAAACCCCAAACCTTCAACTGCCCAAAACCCCTAGCCTGATCGACAAGCATCTCATCCCAAGCCAGGGAAATCCAGCACTATCCCAAATAACCGTTTGGACTTGGCTCGAAATGCTGCACCCTAGAACCTCAACTCGAAAAACTTTAAACTTGCTCGTCGGCCACGTATCGAGTTGAGGGTTTGCACTTTAGGGTTTCAGGTCTAGGCACTTCGCGGTTTAGGGGAGGAGTTTAGGGGAGCTCAGAGTCTAGTAGGTTCAGGCTCGGGGAAGCCTTCTATCTCCGCCGCGGGGTTCGGGCTTTTGGTGTCGGTAGAAGAGCGCGGCCCCGGGAGAGGGTCGAAGTGCTCAGCTACCGGTACCGGCTATCTATATTTATTGTGATGCACACATCTACGAACCTTGTCCATCAGAGTCTGAGCCCGTGCTCACGCCCCTCATGCATCCAATGAGGGACTGAAGTATCAGTTCTTATCGCTTTCAGTGTTTGTTCAACGTGGTGTGCATACATCTAGGGAGCAGTTGGCACCAAGAGACCATCCTCAAAAGAGCCGAAAGTGGAACTCTTAACACACCGAGGCTGTTACAAACTATATCTGCTTCTCATTAGGGACCTTCATTATCTTATGGATAACAGAGGCCCCTAGGAAATACCGAGATTAGAGCATAAGAACCCCAAATGGCGTCCCCAAAGAAGCACCCCGGGACCCCGGCCAAGAGTTGCAGCGCAAAGCACAGCCTGCCAAGGAGTTGAGGTTTGAGGGCTTGGAGTTTAAGGCTTTAGAGTTTAGTTTAGGGTTTAGGGTTTAGGGCTTTAGAGTCTAGTTGTTGTTTATAGAGTTTTTAGGGCTTCCTTGATTCATGTTGCCACTGTTGCCTCAATAGGGGTCCCTACAACTCGATACGCCCGGTTCTACTCTACAAAACACGGATTTGGGCCGCCCAAGGTACCTTGGGCTTCAGGTTCTCGAAGTTGACGTTTTGTGCTTTGGGGTTCGAGTTGCCCGTCTCCCTTTTGGTTAGATTCCTCTTGTGGGGCCTAGAAAGAAGCAAGAACGAAGTCGGAAGTTGGGGATTTCAGGGTTTGGGGATCGGGGACCGGAGCGGATGGCTCCGCACTTTCGGCAAGAAGTCTCAGAGAGCACGTTTAAGGTGTAGGGTTTAGGGTTTAAGGATTAGGATTTAGGGATTATGCTTTAGGGTGCAGCATCCAGGTGGGGCACAGCACCGTTCAGGTATGGTTCGATGGAACGAACCGCCCTATCGCTCCATCTGCTTTGGCCTGTCTGTTCATACCGAATCTCAAGCCTGAAGGCAAACCCTGAAATCCTAACTCAAGTCTTTCTTCAAGCCCAAAGCATATTTTTCCGTCTCCTATGCCGCTCCGCTGCCAAAGTGACCCCACGCGAGACTTGCATGGTCTCACTCCTGCCTGCAGCGATGAGGGCCGTGGCCAATACAAAAGTCCTTGGGACCACGACAGTGGTGTTTGGTATTCAACAATGCTCAACAGGCGAATGGCAGTCAAGTCACGTGCAACCATATCGGTTTCGCGCCATTCAGAACAACGCGATCACGAATGCGATTGTTACAGTTGCTCCCTTCCGTCATGTTCCCCCTCTCGCGGAGGCGACGACGACGATAAACCACTTCACTACAATTTCCACTCTCGTTGGCGAGCATCGCCCAGTCAATGCTCAGGAGGTTCTATTAGGGCAACTCGCACATGGCCGCTCGAGAAGACCCTGAGACCGAAAACCGTCCTTGTCGTTGTCAAAACTGAACATCACTCTACACCCTAAACCCCAACATTACTAAACCTCTAAGCCGCAAGCCCCAAAACACCAGGCACACCCCGCAAAACCGGAACCGTAGCCCCCGAGCCTCAACCTCCTAAACCCAGCGTTCCTTCAATCCCAAAGCGTTTAGGGATGTTCAGGTTTATAAATTTATAAATGCTTATCCCTAAGGTTACCTGCTCTACTACAAGGGCTGATACAGGGGCTTTCATAATTGGAACAGGGTTTTGGGGCCACTTATACCATATTTAAAAAATTTATACTGCGGAACCGTGCAGATGGTATAGGTAATTATCAAGGCCCCCTCAGCCCTAAACCCCGAAACCCTAACCATGTAGTATACATCCCGGAATCCCTTGTTAAAAGACCTCCGGAGAGCTGGGCCCCCGTCCGCCGGCAGCCGACTGCACCGACCAAGGGGCCGGTAACGAAGGCGCCGGGTACATAGACCTCCAAAGGGGATTAGGGTTTTAGGGTAAATCGGGTTTATTCAGGCTCCTTTTGAAAGGGACCTTCAAAGGGGTTTAGAGATCAGGGTTTTAGGGTTTAGGGTTTATGACCTCCAAAAGGGTTTAGGGTTGATTAAAGGTACGATGGCCGGGTCCAAGTCTTTCGGGGGGTTTAGGCTTTTACGGTTCAGGGGTTTAGGTCGTTTAGGCCTTGGGAGTGTGCGGTCTATGGGTTGAGGTTTTCATCCCTGTGCGGACAAGCCAAGTTCATCTTCAAATGCAGCTCCATTTTACACCTGCACGACCAATGAAAATACAAAACCTAATATCCGAAAGAACACCTCGATCACGGACCAAAAAAATGAAAACATCGTACTCAACTCAACATGAAGAACTACGTACCCTGGTGCCAGGGGTCTAGGTCTTGTGCTCGCGGGGTCAGGAGGTTGAGGATTGCCGGGCTCGGGGGGGTTACCCCATAATCAGAGTCTGTTCTGTTGGAATTTGTAGGCCACGTTAGCTTTGGGCAGAATCTTACACTTGGGGTTTTCGGGACCTCTTGCTGGTTTATAATAGGCAGTCGAATCGAACGTCCGTGTTCGAAACTCCGAATCTTAACCCCAAACCCAACCCTCAGGAACCCCAAAACATCCTTAAACCCTAAGCCCCTACAACTCTTAAGCTTCGGCCGAGGCGCCAGGGCGTACAGAATGCACAACATGTTCCTCTGCTCAAGAAATCAATGGCTTAAGAAATTGAGCCCCTCGGACAGCCGTGCGACAAATAAAGCAAATACAACAATTGCGCAAATTGAATATCAGAAATGCTGGGTACCCTGGACTCGGCGTGCCAATTTCTTGCTCTTCTCATGTTATCTTCGTTGGTTTTGTTCGTGCAAAGAAGAGAGCCAAGAAAGAAACTAAGGGAGTAGATTTGGTAGTTCTGATGCCTCCAAAGATGTCCGTATTAAGCCCTTGCTAAGCAAGCCCAGAACCTAGCGAAGTAAGAAATCGAGCCCCTCAATTGTTTGTTTTGGCGGTTTTTCCTTATATGGCAAAGCTTCATTTCAGCCCTTATTCAGCCCTTGCAAAGCCTCTAGATCCATCCCAAACTGTCAATACGGCCGTACTAAACCGTTATTGTTTAAGCCCAGAACATCCCAGAACACACCAATGTAAGAAATTGAGCCCCTCAATTTTTAAAATCTAAGAAATCGAATCCCTAAATTTCTTTATTTTGATGGTACTATATGGACGGAGTTACGGTCCGCCAGCAGACACGTTAGCCCGTGTGTTCTGCTGTCATACACCGCGGACCCACGGTGCGCTTGCCCCAACGGACCGTCTAGCTGGTGGCAGTGCCCTAATACCTACAGCTAAACCCGAAGATGTTCAATCCACACCAGGTCAGAGTGTGAAAGGTTCTGCCTTTTAAAATGGGGTCCTCACCAGAACCTCTTGGTAGAGGGGTCGTGCCAGAACCACTGCTTTCAGCTTTACCTTGTGCTCAGCTGCTCGGTAAGTCGTGGTGGTGATTGATAGGATGGTGGTGCATGTGGCCAATCAAACAGTCGTGGTGGTGATATGGATCGTGGTGCATGTGGCCAGTCAGCGGTGGTGGTGATGGGGATGGTGGTGTGATGGAGTGTTGTCGTTATTCGTCATGTTGTTTGTCTTTCAGAATAGAACTATACATCATAACACGTACGTTTTTTGATCCCTGCCCTCAGCAAGCAAGCCTGGAGATGCCTGGAGTGGCTAGTTACAGCCGAACTGTGAGCACGCACGTATCTTTTCTAGTGCCAACACAGGTAGTTCTCCATCTCAGCACAGTGCGAAGCAGACAATCTTTCCAGTACTGGTACTGGCCCTCCAAGAACAAGTGGAACCCGCCGAAAACTGATAGACCCATATGGAGGTATGCAAAAGCCGAGCCTGGACGGCATGAATGATCAGGAGCTGTGCAGGCATTCCACCTGCAGAGCTGAACGGTTGGAAGGCGAAGGGACCGATACTTCGCATAATTTGACATATGCATGCAGGTGAAAACAGCCTGAACTGGTGCTGACTAGCGGTGCAGTCCTGCAGCTGGGCGTCTCGGCCGTCCGCCGCCGGCCGCCGATCATCAGCAGGATTTGCTAAGAAGGCTCATACCTTACAGCATGCTACGTGCAAGCCACTGCACCTTTGAGATTTTCAATGCTGTATGAGCCAAGTGCAAAAAGCTACGTCCACGGACTCGTACATGGCCCATTTGCCCATGGCCCATGATGCGATGCACGTCACAAACTTCATTCTCGCCGACCGCGCAGATGATGAACACTGCTGCCATGGCATGAAAGCACATGCAGAACTTATATGCAGTCCCGGCGGGTGGCCGTAGAAGTGTGCACAGATATGTACATATACGCATTATGACTGTAGATACAAGGGGTACGTACATTTATGTTGCATCGCGTGTTTTCGTATGCATGGCACAGCGTCTACGTGCGGAAACCATGACTCAAACCTCTCTGTGTGTTTTCTAGTACCTGGTAAAACTAGCTGTTCGACCAGCGTCTGTCTAGTTGGCGGATACCAAGCATTCCCACGCAGGCGGCCAAGAGCTTCAGTTCCAACTTCTGTGATCGGGTGCTTGCGAAATCGAGCGTCTACATGGGGGGTGGGGAATGCCTGGTTTGATTTGCTGCCGATGATGTGTTCCTTGAGCAAATGCCTTCGAAATCAGGCGTCCGAAAAAGCAGATGCGGGTTTTGATTTGTTGCGTGTTACTGTTACTCACTTTGTCGCTTGTGGATGTCGAGCCGTATCCGATGTAGCCACCGAGGACGATCTGGCACCCGTGAGGATTCTCCCAGTAAACATATGAACCTGGGGGATCTCGGCAAGCCGCAAGCCTTTCGTCGTCTTCTTGGGCCGCGTCTCATCGCTGGGCCCGCTGGGCCTCTGTGTCTCGGCTGACGTCACCCTCCATGGAATTGCCGAAGGTGTCGGAGAGTGGAGGAGCCCCTGTTTTCGTTTGTTGCGGCGCTTCCCGGTGTTGCACGGTGTTGGCCGCTTGGGCCGGGGCGTGATGTAGCTTGAAAGCACTGGAATCGCGAGTGGCGATGGCATGGCAAGTCCAGTACGAAAGTAGCTTTCTTTTGATACAATCTACCGCACAAACTGCCGCTACAAAACTCGAGCCTGCAGCAGCATGACCTCGCAGCTCCATTGAGCAGTTGTATGTACATTGATGTTCGACTATGTACTTGTGCCTGACATGACTACCCACCATGTTTGATGCTGCGCACCTGCAGTACTACTTGTTGGAGGCTGAACCGAACCAGTTTCCCTCTCGAGGAGCGAAGCAATGCTTGCACGAACGAAGTTGCTAGACCCGACAATTCCCGACGAATCTGAATAACCTATTTATTCATCACTACACTCGCAGCCGCAT
>CAJNDT010000018.1:202500-257500 GCA_905221615.1 Symbiodinium sp. CCMP2592 | reverse complement strand
TACTATTTACTAGCATTGAATCCACTAGTGCTGCTACTGTTTCTTCTATCGTCGCCGCCGCTGCTCTCATCGCCATGGTCGTCATCGCCGCCTTTCGTCGTCATCGTGTGTCGGGGACGGCTGCGGGTCGCGCAACAGGTTCGCAGGCGCATCACCATTAGTACATTAAGGTATTAGGTTTAGCTGACCACTTGGGGTACTCAGGCAAGAGAATAGCTGAGTGAACTCAGGGGCCTCGGAGCTGCACGTGCAGTTTAGTCTCCTTTTCAAACTCGCAAAAACACAAAGCATGCGTGCTAGAATCCGTACCATCAAGAATCCACAGAGCACATGCAGACATGGGACTTTTCCAAAAACAATGGGCTCAAAGCCTGAGGCAAAAAGCCGTGCGTTTTACAAAGCCTGGTCCTTGCTCCACCCTCCCTCTACACCCGCCAACCCCCGGAACTGGACCATCCTCTTGTCCGTGCTCTCTCTGGCCTGCAAAGGGTGAGAGATCACACAAATTCTGAGCCCGTGGCTGCGAAGGCTGGGGTTGTAAAGCTGGGGCTTGCCCAAGGTCTGACACGATCTAACAGGGAACACCAAAACTACCACAATTCTAAGCCCCTTCAACCTAAATTCCAAGCCCTAGTAGCCTAGCCTCTAACCTGTAACTTTCCCCGTAAGAAACCGTGCTCTCTCTAGCCTGCAGGGGGTGAGAGATCACACAAATTCTGAGCCCGTGGCTGCGAAGGCTGGGGTTGTAAAGGGGGCCTGCTGGGGCTTTGCACAAGGTCTGACAGGATCTAACCGGGAGATGGTGAGGGGATGCAAGGATTGTACGAAGCTTCAGGGCTTGAGGCCCTGAGTCAGAAATCACCCCCGGCCGGGGGGAAGAGCAGTCATGCTACACACAATGTAGTTCCAGCAAGCGGAGTATGAGCAAGTGGATGTCGGGTCAGTCATAAATCCCTAAACTCTGTAAACCCTGATCCCCAACCCCCTACACCCTGCGCTGCTCCGGCTGGCACATTGGTCGATGGTTTGGTCGTTGGCCGGCGTTGTCTTGAATACCTGAGGATAGCGTGGTGTTTTTGAACCTACAGTAGACTGGCCTCTACTGGCATGCCGTATTGGCTACTCAGTACTGGAGCACGATATAATCACGACAGTATACTGCACGTCTTGTAACGCCTGGGACTGCAACATTACAGTAGATTGGACTTTAGTACAAACTCTTTATTTCAACCACTCACGCTCACGCTGCCCTTGCGGTAGTCCCCCAAGCGCACCTGCATCTCCAACGTTCTTGTCTCCAGACGCCTACCAACATCCCCAACTTGCGATACCCCGCCGAAATTGCCAAGGCATCAGACGGAGCGGTATCGCATCTTCCAAGTTGGCCGGTGCTTTCAATGCTACCGTTCACTAGGTGTGGCCGCTGTATGTTACACAACAGCTCCGAAACTTACATGGTTCCAATCTATAACCCTGAGCCATCGACCCAGTCGAGACCACACCAGCCAAAGGCGTGGACGAGGCTTGGCAGTGGCACAAATAATCTTGGCAAGACTTTCAAGTCTGACATCGTAACGAAGCAATAACAGAACAAAAGAGCAAGTGCAGCCGCTGAACGATCCTGACTGCTCGAGTGTCTTGGTGATAAAACGCAAAGTGCACTACATTTCTGGGCTGGCGAAGTCCTGGCCTAGTCTCCGGACTTGGTTTAGGGCTAAGCAAAACGAACCCATCCAAGTTTCAGGACGACTGGGATTACACCTCCATGCTTGCAGCACAACTCCCAACTCCGAAAGAAGCACCGCATGGCCATACCAGCCCCTGCCACCTGACAACCGCTCATCCGTGCTTGAAAGACAGCGAAACTCGGAGATTCAGCTCCGCGCCATGCTCTGTCTTGGCGATCCCAGGAAAACCGAAACTCGCGTTGTCTATTAGACGTGTTGCGGTCCATCTGGGCCAAGTTGCCCATCATCATGTCCACCAGGCTGGAGCATGGACGGCTGAATCGTTCGTTCGTGCTTACCACTGTTATGCATACTGCCACAGCCTGCGTACGTTCACAAGCATGGTTTAATCACAGACACTCGCTTCGGAAACCAGGAGAATTCTTCCTGGACACCTTCAGCCTAGCCCTGCACACGCTACGTGCAAACGCCTGTACGTAGTGTACATACGTAGGTGGCGGGGACGGGGTGGGGGGGGAGGGAAAATATTCTGTCTGCACCGCTTCGGTCGCTTTCGGCCTCCAGAAGCTATCTAAAAAGTTCGGGGAATTGGGGCTCGGGAATGCTGGGCCCTGTCCTCTGTCCTGTGCCGTGCAGCCTGTGCTGCTCCTTTTTTCTGTCTGCGCAGGTCATGCAATCACAAGGCTCTGAATCGAGCCTCTAGAGCTCTTGAGGCGTCTGCGGGCAGCATGTGTGAAGCATGCCCGACAATCAGAACAACTCACACGGAGCATGATGTTCCACTTTTGCCTTACTGTATGTGGCAGCTTCAGACACATCAAATAGCACAACCCAGTGGAGCTGCTCATATCATGAGGAAGATCTGACGATACTATACAGCCAGCAGTTACCGACGTAGTCCGGACCAGGAGCAGTGCAAATCTGGAATCCAGATAGGAACAGAGATGTCTGATGCTCCAGCCGCAACCGCATGTCCACCAGTATCTAATGTATCCACCAGCTTTCAATTAGCTGCCAGTGCATTCCACGTCCATACGTCGCCACGTAGCATGGAATGGGATGGCTCCAGCGCCCTGGACAAGTCTTCAAAGAGTTGCCCCAGCCATACCCGGCCGGCCCTGTATAACGTATATACCCAGTGTCAAGTGCACCCACCGATGCAAAATTGGCAGGTCATCTGTGGCCACCCATAGAGCAGCATACAACTGGAAATGCATCTCCACATCACCAGGACATTCACGCGGCCCAACATCGATCTGTAAATTGGGTTTCCACATACTGAGGGTTTGGGGTTTAGGGGCAAAGCTTCATTTGAGCCCTTATTATTCAGCCCTTACAAAGCCTCTAAAGCCCTCCAAAGCTGTTCTTACGGCGCTATTAAGCCCTCATGAGGCAAGCCCAGAACCCACCAAAATACGAAATTGAGGGGCTGGATTTTCTTAAAATTAAGAAATTGAGGAGCTCAATTTCTTATTTGGGATGGTTCTGGCAAGGGCTGAATACAAGCGGCCATGCCCGAGTGGATAAGCGAATGAGCTGAAATGGAAACTGCTGCGGGCTCTGATCTTTCAATGTTCTCATTTCTTGAATTTGTTGTTTGTTTGCTGCCGTTTCAAGTTAAGAACTTTGGGTTAAGACATCCAGGGTACCTTCAAACCCCGAAACTTTTTTCTAGGTGCGCTTCACAAGTAAGACATCGAGCCTCCGCCCTCACGAAAAAATGACTGTTTCTTAACCTTCTGCTGCACCACTACTACAACCTCTACCACCAGACTGCTGCTGCTGCTGCCGCTCCTCCTCCTCCTCCTCCTCCTCCTCCTCCTCCTCAGCCTCCTACTCCTACTCCTGCTCCTGCTCGTTATAGTAACCCTTCTGCGCAGCCCTAAAGTAAACCCTAAACCCTAACCTCATCAGGCTCAAACGGAAGCGAGGTTCATGGCTGGCTCGTCTACGTGGAAGGCGTGCATGCCTTGACCTCGGAGGCAGGGTTAGGGTTTAGGGCTTAGGGGAGCTTTGAGGGAGGTTACAAGGTCCTTACTAGGTGTCGATTTCAACAGTCCCCAAAGTTTTCTTTGCAATTTTGGCTCTATGGTTAAACAGTACGGGATATTAAAACATGCTCCAAATCGATACCTACCAGTAGTTTATGAGGGTTTGATAAGGGCTTTGATGTAGAGTCTTGTAAGGGCTTCTACGGTTTGATAAGGCTCTTCTTATGTGGATCTTAAGTAGGGGCCTTGTGGTCGGAATAGGGCTTCTGCGCAGAGGCACACTCAAGGCAGAACGCGGTATCAGCAATGCAGACCCTGTGAACAGCACCCCTTTCCTTTAAGGAAGCCAATACGGGGATACCTACTGCAAGTCCCGGTTAATCTCGACTCTCATGACTCTAATCCCTTGCGCAGGGGTCTTCAGTCAGCAGGGCATGCCGAGTCGCGGAGGATGGGCACGAACGTGTACTGAGGAACGTAGCCTCGGCTGCGCCAGACACGAAGGGGCAACGGTTTTGGTGTCTGGGGTTTCGGGTTCAGGGTCAAGGGAGCTCCTTATGCGCGATTACTCGGCACCCGCAAGGAAAAGCGTAAGAAGTATACCCGAGATCAAGACAGTAAGCCGAGCCGGAATCCCTTTGAGGGACACTTCAGAAAGACCCAACTCCCCTTCGTCTGCACGGGTCGCGCTTGTGGGGAAAGCTGAGACAGTTGACATTCCGACTCAGGTGAGGGACCCCTGAGTTGAAGATAAGGTTTCTTACTTGTGAATTTCCGAAAATAGGGAAACCTAATATAGTACCCCAAATAGTAGGATCCTTATTATAAGGACCCCAAAAATATGGCACCCCTAATTTGGGAAACTCCCACTTACTTCAAGAAAGCCTTGGACTGTTGTAGCCTGTGGGTGTCTCAAACTCGCTCTTCAGGCTTCTATCGGATCACATAATGTAGCAACCTGATTAAGAAACCATGGGTCTTTATTTGGGCTCCTTATATGAATGCCACTATTTTGGGCTTATAGGCCCCAGGGCTTCTTAATCAGGTTCCTGCATTACTCGATGCCGGCTTCTTTTCTACTTAACTGCAAAGTCCAAGACAAATCGTGAGCAAAGTTCAGAACAGCCGGCTGTCCAAGCGACAAAGCTTCAACGAAGATTGAGCCAGCAATTATGCCGCGGTTGGCTGCGGCAGTGGCCGCAGCCGTGGAAGTCATGACTCGATGGCCACAAAGAACTACTGTTTGCGTACTGTGTACCCTCACGAGTAGACGGCACCCAACCCGGAACTGCCACCTGGTGGCCAGCTGCTTAACATGAGCATCGCCAATAGCCAGTGTTTGAAGGTCAAACCATCGTACCCGCGCTCCAGCTTAGTCGTGGCGGGGCGGGCGGGTAGCCGCAAAGGAGATGGGCCCTAGCCCCAAGCCCTGTGGCGAGAACTCCCGAAAGAACCCGTGCTGCTCGCAACCAAGTCGCTGATGCAAATGTCACCCTGAACCCGGTTTAAGGGTTTGGGGTTTAGGGTTTAGGGTTTTTGAACCCTACTGTAAACCCTGAATACACCAGAAGCAACCAAGTCGCTGATGCAAATGTCTAGACTCAGCACGGCCAGGGCAACCTCAGAGGCATGAGATGCAGCTTGGGAAGGAGGGCTGGTACCAGGGGGGCTGGGTACCCTAGCCCCAAAAAGAGGTTAACCTCTTCAATTATGGTAGGGCTAGATAAACCCCCAAAGGTTAAAGGTGACCTACTCAGCTACTAAGGGGTGTAGGGCTAAGTGTTTAGGAATCAGGGCCAACAGGGTCGCAAACCATGCGAATGGCCTTTCAGCCCCACTAGAGCACCGTGCAGCCACACCCGAATCCGAAAACACGACAATGGCAGAACTAACACAGGCCTCTCATCAAACCTATTCATCGAACAATGAATGCATCAGTAGCTCAACCCAGGGTCCTGTAAGTTGCGAAACTAAATCCCTAAACCCTGAACAGCTCAACTAAAAGTTGCGAAGTCGACCCTTCGCCTGGACATCCTCCCCGCTCCGCAGAGTCGCCTATGCAGGGGTCCCTTGTTTTGTGAACCTCCGATGTTGACTAGGATACCCAATAACCTAAGAATAAAAAGGCCTCTCTTTTTGGTATTGGGTAACTTTATAAGGAACCTAGGACTACAAAAAGGGAATAAGGGTACTACTGGGCATCCTAGCTTGGTTTGTGAACCTCCGATGTTGAGATGAAAAACAATGGTCAGCACAGAAAACCGAGGTTCCTGGCATGATGAATAAGACGACCGTCAAGGGCGACGACGATGTTGGTGCTACAGCACTGCCGCCACTACTGGAAGTAGTAGACTCGCCACGGCCATGAACAAGGGGAGTTTCCGAGAAGGGATTCCTGGTACCCCATCAGCCTGGAACCCTCAATCCTAAACCAAAGCGCTGTGGTAGGCCCCGTGCCCATCGCCATGCCCTTGGTGCAACTTCTTCGCGCACCTGGTTCCGCCGACCGTGCTCGAGACTTACGGTGTGTCAGGGATGGTATTTGGGAGTTTCCGAAAATAGGGGACCCCAATATGGTACCCTAAATAGTAGGATCCTTATAAGGACTACAAAATATGGTACCCCTATTTTCGGAAACTCCCATTTTGGGTCTGGGATCTAGCACTTAAAAGTTCGGGCCGGCAGCTTCGAATACACTCGAGCTTTCTGCGTCGGTTGTTTAGGCCGGCCCAGGGGTTCAGGGTCTTCCGTGACCGGGGGGGGGGGGGGGGGGGGGTTTGGGTCTTTGGGTTCATACTCAGCTCCTTGTGAAGGCCTTCTCCGGGGCTCGCAGTTCCCAGAGACTCCAATATCCCTTAATTAAGGAATATACTTTATATTATAGTAGGACCCCTACCGTAATATGATTTAAGGTATACTCCTTCATTAAGGGATATTGGAGTCTCTGGGTTCAAGGCTTCGGAAGTCCCGGACAAACAAGGCGCCTGGCAAGCGACCTGGCACTGTTGGGCAGACCATCTGCAGTGGCCTGGGCAGCTTCGGATGTGATGGCCTGAAGCTCTTGGCAAGGGTTTAGGCCTTAAGCTCGTGATAAGGAGTTTTACGGTTTTACGCCCGTTTCACGACAAGAAGAACAGCCCCAAAAGTAAGAATCAGAACACCCTTAAACACATACTTGCTGTCTCGGGCTTATCAGCATTTTTCGGAGTGCCTGCAAGAGGAGTTCCTAACTTCAAGCAGTAGCATAAATATGCCATACATGGATTTTGCATGTGTAGGATCTGCACAGTGGCTAGTCCTGGTTTTCACCATGTAAACGTTACTGACCATGCCGTTTCTAAGACTCGACATCACGGTTCTTCGATCGCCTTAGAGATCATACTCTTTCATCTCTGCTTCAGTTCCCACGTCGTTTGATTAGAAAGAAAGATTATCTAAACTAGGTGGGGCTTTTGGAGCCTTTGAAAAATATTAGTAAATAAGATCCTCTTAAGCCCAACAAGGAAAAATATAAAATGTCCCAAAGCCCTACCTAGTAAAGTATCTGAAGGAGCCCCGGAGGTGCGAGACCTGCCCACTTCGGGCCGAGCAGCATGCCCGAAGGAAGAGCAGCCGGACGCTGCGGGCGAGGCTCATCAAAGAGAGGGCTTTTCAGGTTAGGCTTGGGGGTTTAGGGCTCTGGGTTCCTTCCTGGAATGTTCGAGTCGAAGCGGAAGCTTAGGGCTTTGGGCTCCTTTCAGAGGCCCCTCCCTCTCTGCGTCAGGGTTGTGCTGCTTCGGGTCTTTCTGTGCTGTCTGGACTGGCATCCCCGAGGAGGTGCAGATGCAGAGGCGGGAGCTGGAGAGGTAAGAGCTGCTGTAGCTTTTGACCATTGGTGTGGCATCGCCGCCGCGCACTCCCTGCTCAAAATCATAGGGAAGAAGCCCTACTGGTGCTGTGCTTCGGTGGATGATATAAATCCTGCATTACCTGCAGGACCCTAAACTATGGGAATTAACTATGGTAAAACCTTAAAACGGGTAGTGCAAGATTTATACCATCAACAGTTTGGATGACTCTGGATCTTCCTAGCACTTCTTCTGGTCTTTCGCGGTCACGGAACCAAGAGCCGGTAGACCCGAGCTCTGCTACAGGAAAGCTTTGTATCCTGTCGAGCTCGGCGCAGGCGCGGCAACAGGACGCTCCGAAGTCAAGCCGGTGGTGAAGTCACGTATCTTTCTGCTAAGAAAGCTCAACTGCGAACACACTGATGAGACAAACAGATATCTAAAGACATGCTGAAATCATGATGATGATGATGATGATGATGATGCACATGGCCTGGATCACAGACTTTTGGCATGCGCGCTGATCTTCTGTCAGAGCGGTTTGGGTAGAGGGCCGTTTGGGTGAGATAGCCTGAACCCGATACAGACACCTACAAGTGACCCCGGAACCTAGACATTGAATCGCGGGAGGATACACCCTGGATGCCAATTAGCCTGCTGCTGAAACCATTCACCCCAAGTTCCAATACCCGAACATGCGAGGGCCACTTGGGCTTATACCCTTGTGGCTGAAAACCTCAAGGGTAAAAAGACTATGGGAATAGAAGGCTGCAAGACTCGCTGGGTTCCGAGAGTCGGAGTTTAAAGTTTAGGCCCCACCCCCAAGCCTAAGGTAGGGTTTGGCATTTGGCAGCCCAGCAGGGCTTGTAAAGCCTTGCCTGCATTGGGCAAGGTCCGTGACAGAAGCAGCGAGCTCTCGGAGGAGATTGACATGTGGGAGTTTCGGGAGCCTACACCCTAGATGGTACTAAATAGTAGCATCCTTATAAGGACCCCAAAATATCAGGCACGCCACATTTTCGAAAGCTCCCATGTGTGTATTTGGGGCCCGTAATTTTTGGGGTCAAGGGTCAAGGTTTCCTTCAGGTAGAGGGGCCCTCGCCTTTCAGGTTCATGGGTTAGCACTTTCTAGACCGGAGAGTAACCTAGGAATGGTACTCTAAAGGGTTCCTTTAAGGGATCTATAGGTTTAAGGGATCTATAGGGTTTAGGGTTGAATACAAAAGGGTGCTCCTTTTGGTTTGAAAGGGCTTATGAGGAAACCTGAACCCGAAAAAAAAGGAATAAGGGCCTACTCTTGGTCCTGGGCTTCACTTGTCGCGCATGCAGGAGGTTCAGAAAAAGAGACCCAATGGACCTAGGATCCTTGGGAATATACCGTAATTCTCATAGTTTAGGGTCCTGAAGGTAATGCAGGATTTATATTATCAACGGTAGCGACCCAAACAAAAGCTGAGTCGACATGGTTCGAGAGCTTCGGGTGTAGGGGGCAGCCTAGGGCCTAGGGGCCCAAAAGACTGCAGGGTTTTGGAAGGTTTGATTGAAACAGGCTGTCAAAAGGTTCTACAATGTCCTATAGGGTTAATCGCTTGGGGTTAAGAACCTGCAGATTACGGAGTTTCAGGAATCCCCCGATAGCGGTCCTTACCCCGCATCTTCATGAGCTTGTTGGAGCTTCGCACTGACACATGGGAGTTTCCGAAAATAGGGGTCCCTTATTTTGGGACCCTCATAATAAAGATCATACTATTTAGGGTACTATATTAGGGTCCCCTATTTCCGGAAAGTCCCAACTTTGCACACCCGCAGTACAACTGAGGATTTGTTACGTTGGGACCTGGACGACTGCCAGTGCCACAATTACCACAACCACCTCCTGTGCCTAAGCTGCGGTCGAGAGCTCACTGCATGCCTCCGTGTCCTCTCTGTGAAAGTCCGTCCTGTTGACGGCCACTGAGAGGAGACGAAGAAAGCAGCTGCGAAAACAAGACCCCACACGGTTTAGGGTTTAGGGTTTAGGGGAGGCAAATTCACTACGTCTTCCATAAATCGCTAGGCCGCTAGGCGACAGGAGCCTTCTCATCTAACCCCATTCGTGTCCTTACGGTCTCACCACAAGAGTTTCCAAACCCGCATCGACACAACACGGTAACCTATAGCTCCCTACTAAGCATGTGCCAAAACATAAAGGTCTAAATAGAGTAATAATTGTAACACTGGTCTTATTAGTAACCATTTATAACCATTGTAATCATAATCATAATAGTTATCTTAATGTTAGGAGCCTGATTAAGAAACCTTGGACCTTTAACAAGGTTCCTTATATGAATCCTACTATGTTGGGGTTATGGGGCCAGGGTTTCTTTTTCAGTCCCTACATTAGCAATAATAGTAATATCATAGATATCATAGTAGTAATATACCCCGCTTAGAACCATAATGAAAACAATATTCTTACTATTCTCTTGGGTTTTATACGAACAAAGATAAAAAAAATCCTAAGGAGACTGTAGAATAGTAATAAGGGTATTTAAGCCCCAAACCCAAAAGTTTAAAGTTCCCCCGTTCACTATCTAAGGTTATCATAGTACTAACAGTAAGAAGGGTAATTAAGCCCCAAACCCCTGATCTGGTGTCAGGAGCCCTTGGAAGAGGCGCTGGAGCCCTTGCCTGCTGCTCGGGGCTTCTGGCGGGTTTTTGGGCTTAAGGTTTAGGAGGGTTTAGGGTTTACGCCGGCAGTACGTTTATTCACCTCTTGTTACGTATTATTCGTGTTGCTCTTCTTGATGCAGTGTCGGATTTAGGTTTCAGGCTGCAAGAAGCCTGTTCGTACTGTCATGTTCTTCAGGCCTACAAGGTGTGATTCGGAACGGGGTCTCAAGCGTCTGGGTTTTACAAGTATTCTCTCAAGGCTTGGGCTGCGGCCATGGGGTGCAACATCGAGTTTGGTGGGATTTGGCGTTTAGTTTGGGGATGTCAGAAAACAGGAGACCGAAAACGCAGTCGGGATAGCAGTAGGATCCGTGTTCTAAGAACCCCTGAATACGGGACCCTTCTATGAGCGTTCCTCGGAGTCTCGACTCACATAGTATCACCGTGTATGTTGTAGTCTACAGTACATTCTAAGTCATAGTGTAGTCCAGTGTAGTCTAGTACAGTATAGTATCTTATGGTGTATTAAGTGTATTATTTTGAACCAATTCTACTAACCTGTTACATATATAGTATGTGCTTGCTGGGCATTAGGGGCTGAGGCTCCTGGACCTTCGGCTTTAGGATTACGGCTTTAGCTTTGCGGGACCGCGCGGAAACAACGACTCGGGACCACGGAAGCCTTCCATTCCGCTTAAATCAATGGCACGCCCTCTTGCTTTTGAACCTTTTGCCATCAGCAATCATCATAACCGTCATATTTTCCAGGTCCCTGAGTATCCTGAGTAGCCCGCTGATCAGGCTTATCATAAGGCTACCTTTTTTCCTGCTATTGGGCTTTAATGGGGGGACTCTCAAACCAAAAAGGGCAAAAAGTACCACGCAGGGGCCTAGTTCTGACAGCCATAATATGAGTAGTTGTCAAACTTAGGGTCCCTGTATTAGGAACCCAAAAAAAACCCTAATTTTGACAACCACCCATATTTGTAAGCATGTCGCTCGCTCTCGTCAGCTGAAGAGTGACGTGGATCGCTTGAGCACCAGGACAAACCTAAACTTGTTAAACCCCCAATCCGAAAATCCTAAGCTCTTACTAGACTATACTGCATTATACTATGGTTCCGTAATCCTAAACTCCTATCATTAATAGTACAGTATACTATTTTATGCTACGGTTCTCCCAGGCAGTAAACCCTAATGATGATGTACTCTCCTCCCGAACTTCGGGGAGCCAAGGCCTCGCTGGCTCGGGCGAAAGCGCTCGTGGCTTGGCCTCGACCCTTCCGTGGTCTGGCCCTGGCCGAAAACGCCGTTGGGGCATAGTCGTATGTTTGAAAAAGAGGGTTTTTGGTTTAGGGATCTACTATCGTGTACCAAAAGATACAATACTACAGTATACTATGTTTATAGTGATTTAAAGTGTTTACGCAGAATTTGAGGGTGAAGTGACCGTTGCTGGCAAGGAGGGTTTCGAGGGTTTGAGGCTTTGGCGGGGAAGCCAAACCCGAACCCCCAAAACCCCAAACCCTGAAACCCTAAACTTCCTAAACCCTAAAACCCTAAACTTCCTAAAACCCTAAACCCGAAACCCTGAACCCTAGAAGTAAGCTTCCCCCCCGCCCCCCACCCCCCCCCGCCACCCCCGCCTTCGCCGGCTTCTCCGGCTCGGATGCCCTGGCCGCGCCCTTGGCTGCGGCTTCGGGTGGCGCAGGCGCCTGAATGGGGCTCTGAAGCTTCGGCTCGGGGGCTTCCCAGAGACTCCAATGCCCCTTAATTAAGGAATATTCCTTAAATCAGATTAAGGATCCTACTGTAATTGAGGGTATGAATATTCCTTAAATCATATAAAGGATCCTACTATAGTTTAAGGTATATTCCTTAATTAAGGGGTATTGGAGTCTCTGGCTTCAAGGCTCAGGGTTTAGGGTGTCAGGGGTTTAAGATTTTAGGGGCTTTAGGGTCATTTAGGGTTTTGGAGCTTAAGGTTTTACGGTTTGGGGTTTTAAGGTTTCAGGCTTAAGGTTTAGGGCTTAAGGTTTTGGGTGTTTTTATGTATTTTTCTTGCCGCCTGGTCTTTCCGCCTGAGATAAGGGGTCGGAATGCAAGTATGACTGAGGCTGTGGAGCAGGGACCGGGATTAGAGGGCAGGACCACCTGTTACACCACCATGCTTCCTTAGGGTTCAGGGTTTTCGGGTTTCGGGCTTGGGGTCTGGGGGTTCTGGATTTCGGTTTTGGCAGTTGTGTGGGTTCTGGGAAGAGTCTGCCTTGGCATGGAGTGGCTGAGTGACACAAAAGAGCTCTCTTGTCAGGTGCAAAAGCAACCAGCATAAGGCGAAACTGGATTCTCTTCGCAAAGGACTGCCAGCCAAGTTGCGGCAAGCGCTCTCAGCTGACAGCCCCTTGCCACCCCATTCACAATGGACGGGTTCAGCAAGACATGTGCATACCCTCGCTCGATTGTGAGCTGCTCCAACAACTCCCGTGTGCAGCAGCTCAACTCGAGTGTGCGAAGTCAGAGTCATGGGCGTAGCAGCTAAGGTTGACACATTTCAACATGTACAGCCGCGTCATGTATGCATTGCTGCTTCGGCGCAACGTGAAACTTTTGCGGACGCTTTGCCGGGGAGGAAGCTGCGACAACAGAGATGTGAGGCGGTCGTACCACTTCATCCTCGAATGAAATGAAAATCCTAATTTTGGCAATTTGACACGACACTCTCAGACGAGGCCAGGAAACACCAGAAAGTTCAATTTCCCCGAAAGCTCAACCCAGCTAAGACCCTAAGTCCAAGAAACTAAGACCCTAAACCCCCTTTAGGCCGGCTCTCAGGGGTGCCTCGGCTTTGGCGTCGCCGGCCGGACGGCTCGGCGCCTGCCGACGGAACGCAGGGGGTGGATCCCTGAAGATTTAGGGTTCAGGGGTTTAGGGGGTTTAGGGTTAGGGTTTAGGGTTCAGGGGTTTAGGGTTTATGGTATCTTGAGCCAATATTTTTGAATTTAGGGCGTCTGTTTTCAGCAGCGTTTGGAGAGCCTTTCCGGGACCTTACCGCCTGGAAGCAATAGTAAAATAGGTTCTGTGTTCTACTGTACACGTTTTAGGGATTCTGCATTTAATTGAATAAAACGTCGGCGCCCGTGGCCTACTAGTTGAGTCCTCGGGATTAACATCATCGTTTGAACCATGTTCATGTATCTACGACCCACGGAAACCACCTTGATTACAAGCACAAAAATAAGGAATCTTTGCCTCCGCGTTTCATCCCAGCAACATCCTCCGCTTTGGGAGTTTAGATGGTGTCAAAGACCCAGACAGAGACTCTCGGTCATGAGGACTTTGTCGTACGGCCTTGCTTCATATGTTCAGTGTGCAGACGGAATGCGGGCGAAGCATTGCGGGCTGGGCGGCTTCTGTAGGATTATCTGTGGGGCGTTGGTCACATTTGCCACTCTTGCCCAAGACAGCATAATAAGGGCCCCAGCCACTGTAACTGCTGCAAACCCCCCTTGGTGTGTGTGTGTGACTGGAATGATGCAGCAACCAATGGAGTCCTCAACCACAAGACCTTAATAAAGCCTTATAAGTTGCATCAAGCATGATCAAGCGACCTGCACAAAGCTTTTCGCACAAGCCCACATGCTCTCTCCACCTTCTCGTGTGCGCCCGAAGAGGATGCGGCGCCGCCTTTCCTGGAGCCGCTCAAGCGAAGAAGTGAATATGATTCCCTACTTCTCTCCGATATCTCCCCCCGATGACTGCTAGCATGACGCTATAACGGTCACCGAATGCGACTACTGACGACTACGACGACGACTGCTGCTGCTGGTGCTACTGCGACTGCTGACGCTGCTGCAGTTCTGGTGCTCCTGCCCCTGCTACTCGGATTCCTCCTTCTCCTCGTACTACTACTACTACTACTACTACTACTACTACTACTACTACTACTTCTACTTCTACTTCTACTTCTACTACTACTGCTATTGTGTTACCTTTAGTCAATGGTACTACTCCTGTTTCTTCTTCGGTACTGGTATCAGAGCCTGAGCAGCGGGAGGGCCGCTCCAAGCCTCCAAAGCTGGCGTTGAATGGTTCTTACCTTACCGTTGGTTAGTAGGGAATGGAGGAATGGGGTACAAGTATGACTACTATTACTACCATTCTTCCATTCCCTACTAACCAACGGTAAGTTACGTGGCACCAAGTCAACGAGTCCTTACGTCGACGTGCGCCGTCAAATGGGGAACTCTGTATGCCAAACACAAGTCAAAATGAGGCACCTGAGCTCTGCAATCCCAAGCTGAATCCCAAACTCTATCGCTCCGAGGAACTAACATAGCCTTGAGGAAAAATCCTCAAGTCCAAAATGCCAAGCCGGGCCTCCGTATGCGCCGTGATCGCTGCGTCGCGAGATTCAACTGCCTGGAACTCGAATCGGGTTGGCTCTGAGTCCAAGCTGAGGAAGAGAACAGGCTTTTTTGGTAGGATTGCAGTATAACGCACTGAGAACTAATAAATTCCAAGTATTATATTGTCCCTGCATGAGGGATTACACTTAAGGGGTTGGGGTCCGAGGACACTAGTTTGTTGCTTGGTCCACGGGAAAAGTTCATGACGATTTCCTGACAGTGATTAAAAGCTACGTCCATTACGGGATTGCCTTGATTGCCCTCGTTTTTGCTGAGAGGCCACACTACCACTGCCACTACACTGCTCCCCCTGCAACGTTGTACTGCTAGTACCGCTACTACGACGACTACTACTGCTACTACTACTACTACTACAACAACAACAACTACTACTACTACTACTACTACTACTACCACTACCACTACCACTACGACTATAACACTACCACTGCAACTACCACTACCACTACCACTACCATACGACTACGACTACGACTACGACTACTACTACTACTACTACTACTACTACTACTACTACTACTACTACTACTACTACTACTACTCTCCTACTGCGGGTGCTACAGCTACCGCTACTGCTGGAGTCTCACGCCTAGGGATTACACACGTTCAAACCCAGTCCCAAATCGGCTTCAGCGGCGAACTCAATATTCCGCAATCCTCTGTCGCGGGAAGCTGGGTCCGGAGCGTGAGGCTGTTGAAATCGACGAGATACCTGAGGTTGGCAATGACTCCTCACCAACTACAGTCCAACCGAACTGAAAACATAAGATGCCCAACCAACTTAACATTTGCGGGCAGGCGAAGGCAAACTTCTTCACATCATGAAAGGTGCGGCTTAGGCTGAGCCGTCTTCGTCCCAACGCAGCACAAGCACGCTCATTATTGAGTGTCCCAAAGCCCTGCAAGCACGAGGTTTGCAGCAATCTAGTGGGTTCCTCTCTTGGGGGCCCGCAGTATAGGGGTCCTATTTCTAGGGCTTTATACAAAAGTAATTCCAGACATGTATATCTGCATTCATATTAGGTTTATATCTACACCCAAAGATTTACGTTTATATCTATACTATTACTATTCTATCTATATCTACCTTTATTTCTCGTTATATGTCTGTCTCTATCTACCTATCTATGTTTCTTTCTATGTGCACATGCATGCATGCATGTATATGTTCCTGCATGGATGCATGGATGCATGATGGATGGATGGATGGATGGATGGATGGATGGACCTTTTCTGAAACGCCCACATTGGTCCAGCTGAGCTGCCGGTGGCCACCGAAGCGTAGCTCGCATGCCTGCATGTATAAAAAAAGCATGGCCAATGCGTGTCTGTTCTCGCGCTGTTGCGCGGTTGTTCCTGTTGTTGTTGCTGCTGATCTTGGCAAGCGGTGTTCTACGTTTGCCATACCCGCATAGCAAAAATCTACCACGGCATACTGTAGTGTGCTTCCAGAACCTAAGGAGCCCCTTCATGCGCCACCCAACACCACCACCATCGCCATTACCACTTCCTTACTGCTTAGTCTTGTCTGGTTTTTGCTCATCCCGGCACCACCACCAAACAACAAACCTTTGACCCTTGAAGGAATACTTACAGGAACCTTTGTCTGAAATTCAACGAAGCATTACAGGACGCCTCCTTCCCAGCTGCCATCGCCGCACGCAGGCGCATGTCGCTGTCGGCACTGAAAGGCACCCACCTGGCCCAGTAGGTGCTAATGACGTTGAGTTAAGGGTTCAGGGTTCAGGCTAGAGCTTGTCGGGTCCCTGTGCAACATGCAAGTCCGTGGAGTTTAGGCAGGTTGGGCGCGAGGCTTGAATCTATGGTTCAGGACGAAAGCTTTCCGAAGCCGCGCTGCGAATTTGGGCGCGACGGTTGCAGGATGATGTAGACCCAGTTCACGTTCTTAGCGGGCCGAGAACCCCACACCATAAACTGCAACGACGGAGATGTTGTAGTTGGCTTCCCTGAGACTCTTTACAGCTGGCCTCGCGCCAGTCTGTGGCGTAAAAGCTAGGTGGTAAAGTCCAGGATGTGCAGCCGGTTGGCCCAGTGGGCACCAGCAACGTTGGTAGAACGGATCAACGTTAGATGCCAGAATCCGGGTGCGCTTTACAAGAATAGTGATTATAACAGGATGCCGTAGTTGTTCCAACTCCAACAAGTCTTTATAAGGCCTAAAGGAAAAATATCGTGTGTATAATATTGTATATATATATATATACATACATATACAGTCACTCCCCCCGCAAACATCCACACCGTCTCGGTTCCATTCTCTCACACACAACCAGACGTCTCTTGCCCATCGCATGTTCACAAGCTCTTTACATCGATTATGTTGCACCCCCAGGATCTGTTTCCGAAACGCGCAACTAGGAACGAACAGAAGTGACATTATTTGTATTGTTGGGAAAGGAATGCCTGATGAATAAACAACAAGGCCGTATAACACCTTTGAAATCCTTAAGGCCCACAGTGTTGTACCGTCACCAGAAATTAGGTTTGGCAGGGCCGACATTCAGGGACGGTACAGCATTTTTTTGAAGCTCAGTGCTTTAAAGTGCTGGTCTGTCCCGTTCATTTGCGTTTGGCAGAAGCTTAAGTTTCAAAAGATTACCGGACGCTTGAAGTGCCGATGCTCCGAAGTGTTGTACTGTCCCTAAACGTTGGCTTCCCCAAGCCGCAAATATGCTGTACTGTCCCAAAAAAAGTTATCCTCCAGCAACCTTCAGGCCTTCCGAACTGAAGGTATCCGGAGAATAGGTTTTTATGGACAGCACAGCACTTTTGCAGCTCCAGTGCTCTAAAGTGGTGGACTGTCCTCAACAAATTAGCTTCCGGAAAGCAGAATTTAGCGATACAACAGCAGTTTGAGTCCATAAAGTCATCATAAAGGTTTGTTCCAACAAAAACTCCTTTACTTAGCAGTGCTGAGAAGTCTCACAAACGTGCGTTGGATCGTGGTGCGGGTGTCATACGTCTAAATTTCTGGCGAATGCTGCAGCAAAGCTTTTGGATGTGGACGATATAGCTAGTCACAATACGAACCTGGGTCCGACATCTCGGCAAATCGTGCGGGGCAGATGGATGAAAGCTTCGGACCGGTGTTTTGTGCGCGACAAGTCGCTCGGTGCCATTTGCTGCTGCTGTTGTGGTTGCTGTCGCTGCTCTTGCTGGTGGTGCAATTGTTGTTGTTGTTGCTGCTGTGGTTGTAGAAGCTGTCGGTTTTATCATCACGTCCCGTAGCATTCCGCTGTAATAAACGTAAAGACCAAGCACAAAATCCCCATGCAAGGAGGAATGCAAACAGCGTGCTCAGCAAGTTTCACCGCCAGCATTATTCACGGGAGGGCCGCACGTCTCTGCTTGTGGAAACAGTCTTTAAAGCTGACCTCACGCCCAAATGCCTTTGAAACAATACACCTGCTGTCGACACTCTGCAGAATTCATTAATGTGGTACATCCTGTATGCTATAATACGGCGTGCTGTGCTGTGTTGAAGTACACTATCTTTCGATGTGGAACTAATACGGTTGGTGGGTTGAAATTGAATATGATACATGCGAGTGCACAGATGAGCAAAGACTCAATAACGTGAAAAGACCGTATGGTGTAGTCCAACACTTAGTCGTTGTAAAATATTCCCCTGTGTGCTGGCTCTCCGCTGGGGCTGATGTGCAAGCTACGTTCTTTTCGACTTTATATTGAAAAACTTTAGGACACACACTCCAGAAATACGTTCCAATTTGTCCATGATACATGCGAGTGCGCAGTTGAATAGATGCATAAGTATGTATAAACATAAACTCAGCGATATGAACGGCTGGCGCGGCTCACTTAGACGTAGCGCTCGAGCAGTCGGAGAAGAGATTGTCACGGAGCAGCGGCGGCTCTTCTGGCTCTGATTCATGAGATCGTCGTTGCCAGGATCCGGACCCGCTAGCTACTCAGAGCGCTCGGGCAGTCGGAGAAGACATTCTCTGACATCATCTTTTGCTCGGAAGCACACAACTTGCCAGTGCATATCCTGGTTACATGAGCAAGCGAGCATTTCTGCAGGAGGGACTTGAGATTTGAGCAACACGTACAGACGCACCACGATGATAAAGTGACATTTCGACTAGGACGACTACAATATGCGTGGATGGTGAGGACCAAAGACCATCCTCTACAAGTTCAATTGGGCCACGATCACGATTGAAAATGGTGTGTACGGGTGTGTGTGTGTGTGTGTATATATATATATATGCGTCGATATGTATATGTATATGTATATGTATATATATATATATATGCGTCGATATGTATATGTATATGTATATGTATATGTATATGTATATGTGTATGTGTATGTGTATGTGTATGTGTATGTGTATGTATATGTAGATGTACATACATTACATACATGTGCATATGAACTTATGTATACACACATATATGTATGTGCCTGTGGCTCTCTTACCTGTTCATTGTTGTTGTTGTTGTTGTGTAAAATTGAACAGTTCTGATATCAAAAAACTTTCAGGGTAGTTTCGGACTGATAGGCCCAGGACCCCATCTGCGCTTCAAATGAATTTGCCGCCCAACACCCGAAAGCCCATTCAGAATCTCAGGTGAGCATTGCGATCGAAATCTTCGGTCCTCTGCGTCCTGAGTTTGCCACAAGTTTTGCATGTGATTCTTTGCTAGCTGCGAGCCTAAAATATCTATTTCGTGTCATGATTGCTGGCCGCGCCGGCCCGTGCTCATGCATGTGAAGATTTTGGCGCTACCTGCTGATAGAACGATGTCATTCGGTATGGTATATGGTCGTATATCATGGCTGCAACACTGGCATCTCTAGATACACTAAGATTTCTTTTGTCCCGTGTTTCATAACCCAACCTGTGTCACAGTGAAAGTTTTGGTAAACAATGCCACCGAGTAGCATGACATGCAAGCCAACACAGCGAACAGGGAAGCCTTCTCCGACCATGGAGCTGTATCCACGGTGGGCACTCCCAACTGTCTCCAAGCAGTGGATGTCCGCCAGCTTGGCATCCCACCGAGTAGCCACACAGCTTGCAACCCCAAGCACTTGAGGTTGTAGCCATCGCCGAGCATGGCACCGGCCGAGGACGGCGCTTCCAGGACCTTCTCCACCTGGAAGCCCAAGCGCTTCACAAGGTAGCCCTCTCCTTGCGTCACAGTGAAAGTTTTAGTAAAGAATGCCACCGAGTAGCCTGGCACCGGTCAGGATCTTGTCGAAAGGAAAGCCGCGACATGTCACCTCGCAGCATTCAGCCAAAAAGCTGCTGTGGTGAGCGGTGCCGAAGGCATCCAAGCAAGAGATGACCTGCTTGTCGAGGTCCACCTCATCGATCTTCCTCTTTGCATCGCAAGAGATCCGGCGCTTTGCCAACTTGCTGGCACGGCTCTTGGTGCTTAGGGGACCCCAAGCCCTAAACCCTGAAGCCATAAACCTTTAACCCTAAACCCTAGATTCTAATTTCCCGGAAATATGATTATGAGGAGGTGCTTGATAAATGGGGGGACGGACTAGGGTTTATGTAAGGTTTAGGATGGTTTAGGGCTTAGGGCGTTTAGGGTCTGGGGTATGGGGCCTTGAGGCGAATGGCAAGAATGTGGGTAGTACTCGAAACTCGTCCTTTTGTATGGTGGAGTGTGAGGGCACTGTACGTTCGTAACGCCAACGTCCACCTTTGAAAATTTTGTATCTTTGTATGGTAGACTTTGCTTTGTCACTTCAACGTGCACCCATGAGTAGTTGTATCTTTGTATGGTAGATTTTGCAGACTTCATGAAAACTGTCAGTATGTAACACCAGCATCCACCGCAGAAGATTTGTATATCTGCATGGTAGACTTTGCAAATTTCAACGACACTGTAAGCTTGTAACGCCAACGTCCACTCCTGAATTTGTGTATCTTTGTATGGTAAACGTCGCAAATTTCAAGGGCATTGTAAGCTTTTGACTCGAACGTCCACCATTGAGTTGTTGCATCTTTGTATGGTAGACTGCGCACATCTCAAGGACAACGTAAGTTTGTAACGCCAACGTCCACCATTGAATTTGTGTATTTTGTATGGTAACCTTTGCAAATTTCAAGGACGCTGTAACTTTGTAACGCCAACGTCCACCCTTGAGTTTTTGTATCTTTGTATGGTAGACCTTGCAAATTTCAAAGGCACTGTAAGCTTTTGACTCTAACGTCCACCATTGAGTTGTTGTATCTTTGTATGGTGGACTGTGCACATCTCAAGGACATTGTAAGTTTGTAACGCCCACGTCCAAGCTAGAATTTGTGTATGTTTGTATGGTAGACTTTGCAAATTCCACGGACACTGTGAGTTTGTACCGCCAACGTCCACCCTTGATTCTCTTGTATCTGTGTATGGAAGACTTTGCACATTCCAAGGGTACTGTAAGCTTGTAACGCCGACGGCAACTCCCAATGTCCACCCTTGAATTTGTGTATCTCTGTTTGTTAGACTTTCCAAATTTCAAGGACGCTGGAAGTTTGTAACACCAACGTACACGCTTGAATTTTGTATCTTTGTATGGAAACTTTGCGCATGTCACAGACACTGTATGTTTGTAACGCCAACGTCCACCCTTGAGTTTTTGTATCTTTGTATGGTAGACTTCGGAAATTTCAGGCACCCTCTATGTTTTCTAACGCGCGTGTTCACCTTTGTGTTTGTGTATTTTAGTACGGCAAACTTTGGCACTTGATATATTGTATCTTTGTGTTTTGGACTTTGCAAGTTTCAAGTACACTATAAGATTGTAACACCAACATCCACCCTTCAATGTTTGTGTGTTTGTATGATAGACTTTGTAATTTTCACGGACATTGTAAGTTTGCGACGCCAACGTCCACCTTTGAATGTTGCATTTTTGTATGGTAGAGCTTGCAAATTTCAAGGACACTGTACGTTCGTAATGCCAACGTCCAATCTCAAATCTCTGTATCAGTGCATGGTAGAAATTTAAAAACCCGTATGTTTGTATCGCCAACATCTACCCTTGAATATTTGTATCTTCGTATGGTAGACTGAGCGACACTGTAAGTTTGTAACGCCAACGTCCACCCTTGAGTTTTTGTATCTTTGTATGGTAGGCTTTGCAGATTTCAACGACACTGTAAGTTTGGTAGACTTTGCACATTTGTGCTGTGATGTAAGTGGTGGTGAGAGTGGGAGTGGGAGTGGGGGTGGGAGTTGGGAGTGGTAGTGAGAGTGGTCGTGAGAGTCGTAATGAGCGTGGTAGTGAGAATGGTAGTGAGAGTGGAAGTGGGAGTGGTAGTGGGAGTGGTGGCGAGACTGGGAGTGAGTGTGGTAGTGGTCTGACCCTCCAGCACACGAAGAGAAAGGGTGAGGGCGACACTTGGCCAGGGCAGGCGCGGATCTTGCAGGGGGGAGGGGGGGAGCATATCCATATATATATATATATATATATTATCTATATATCTTTATATCTATATATCTATATATCTATATATCTATATATATATATATATGTACATACCCACACACACACATACATAAGGTGTATGTATTCATACAGGTTTCTAAAGGTTGCTTGTTCGTTCGTTCTTTATCCATGCATTTGTAAACATGTTTTGTTTAAGGATGTATATATGCATGCACATGTACATGTAGATATAGATATATGGATATAGACATGTGGATGTAAATTTATAGATATAGATACAGATATAGATATAAATATGCATATACATAAAGATGCAGATACAAATACAGACACAAATATGATATATGCAGGTATTACAATACATATATATATATATATATGTAGTATATGTGTACACACGCGTATTTATACATGATGTCATTCATGTATCTGTTTGTTTACTTATGTACTAGGACCGACTACTCAGAGAGACAGCCTGAAGCTTCATGGGGGCTTAGAGAACTCTACCCTACTTTCAGCTTTGAATGACTTCGGAGTAAGCCCTGCAACCACAACGTCGCCAGGTAGGCCCTTTGTCGCCCTCGAACTCCCATTCGCATTCCTGGCACCATGGGCTTCAAGGCAGACCACGAAACGAGCCCCAGCGGTGATGATGGCACAGGAGAACAGTACTAGTAGTCAGGATCATCGCTCCTGTCATGCACGACAACCGAGACACTGACCGCCTGTAATGATGAGGAGGCAAGTAATTGTATCTTGCTTGCAAGTTATAAGAGTTATGGAACTACACCGTGACTTCATGCTGTCGTCAACACGGACCCGCCCCCTCCCTCGCGGATCTCGCGGACCTTGCATCCTCAGCAGTTCCTTGTTATATACAGCTTCTGCGACTCGCAGATGAAGGTTCGGGACGATATGGGTTCAGATTTCGGCTGTGCTGGGAACTGCTCCTGTTTGGTCAGGCGGTAATGACGGCCTTTCGACGGAAATCTTGAGGCAGCGAAGATTCCTCAGAAGCTAAACGTACCACACCCCCCGTTCATACACCCTTACCCCGAACCCCAAAGCCAACACCCTACCCTAAACCAGAACTCCTTAAAAGTCACCTCAGGGAGAGGACTTGGGTAGATAGATAGATAGGTAGATATTATCTACAAATTTTCACATGTATATATACATACACATATACGTGCATATATATATATATATATATGCACATGTATGTGTATGTGTATGTATGTATGTATGTATGTATGTGTAACATATATATATATATATATATATTCCGTTCAAAGCTACTCAGGGGGAGGACCCGCCTGTCGGGAGACGTGCGCCTGCGAGTCCTGGCCACTGGCTGCTTCGGGGTCAGAGCACGAAAATCCATTTTAACGAGGCGGCCTTTAAAGGGTACTAGAAGGGCTCCTTTAAGGGATCTATACGGCTTAGGGAGTTTACGGTTTAGGGTTGTTTATAGAAGTTTTAGGAAGATCAATGCTAACGAGGGGTTCAGGGGAGCTTTAGGGTTTAGGGATTTGAGGGTTTAAGGGTTTCAGGGGTTTAGGGTCTAGGGAGTTTAGGGTTTAAGCTTTATAGGGTTTAGGGCTTAGGGTTTAGGGATCCGGATTCCTCGCCTTTTCCTGAGCTTCGAGAGGGCGCTTCGGACTTTGATTCCAGGGGGGGCGGAAAAGCTACATGTTCAGGCCGTTAGAGCTTCAGCGAGAGAAACAGGTGCCCCAAACACTAGAACAGGTCATTTGGGGTATATTTTAGTATAGCTAGGAACTCAGGTAACATCAATACTATTTGCTATGTCTTCAGGCTTCTTTCCCAGGGCTTTAAGGCTTTATTCAAGGCCTCGGGATGATGCGACATACTTCCACTCGCCTAACACCTGAGCCCCTAATGTGATTAGAATAGTATTTTGGGGGTCCCTTATTTTCTCATAGTATAATATACCCCCAAACGCTATTCGAATTATTAACGTCCCTACACTATATATGGCCCCTGTCTATAGAACATCAGGGACTTCATCGCAAGGCACTTGATTCCACAAAGGCCACGCCCTCAGATTGGCGAGGCAGAGCTGAAAAGAGGGCACTAGGAATCATAAAAGACAGATTTTGCCTGCAGTCTCCTGCTTCAGGGGTTGTTGGGTTTCAGGCTGCTAGGTTTTAGGCTTTTTTAGGTTTCTTAAGCGTTTAGGTTTTGGGGCTGCAGGCTTTGAGGTATGTGGAGGTACTCCCCCAAAACCGTAGAAACCGAAGCCCGCAGTCCCCACGCCTCGAGGACGAGACGGACGGCACGCTCCACGTCGCCGCTGGCGGCGATGAGGGCGGCTCTTGCAGACTCCTTTTTCAGGGTTTCGGGTTTAGAGTCTATATACAGTAGAAGCCAGAAAGTTGGAACATCATTCTCCTCATGCCCTTAAAGTAAAGTATAAGGGATCCTAGCACTAATCCTCCTAAAGCCATGTTCCAACTTTCTGGCTTCTACTATAGTCATATAGTCATATAGCGGCTTGGGGTTTAGAGTCTGTTTGGGGTTTAGGGCTTTCAGGGATGAGGCTTTCGGGCTCAGGGTTTGGGGTCCAGGGGTCCAGGATTCGGGGTCTAGTGGTCTAGGATTTCGGGTTCAGGGTTAGGCTTCAGGTTTAGGGCTCGTTAGGGGCTGGGGTTTAGGACTCCATTCAGGGCTCAGGGCTAACTTAGGATTCCTGGAGTCTAGAAGGTATTTAGGATGTGTTTCTCGGTCTTCATCTTAGGGCTGCAGGGGGCTTGGGGGTATGTGTCGCTTATGGAGATCGTAAAGGTCTCACAGGATTTTCCGGGCTATAGTACTGCTTACCGGCGCCATGGTTTAGGGTTAGAGCGTAGGAAGGCGCGTAGGAAGGCTTAGGACACTTATGGTTTATGGTTTCGGCTTGGGGTTTTGGGTTTGCATCGAGGGGTGTGTTGAAATTGCTGAACACGGGTCTCGCCTGTAAACGGAGTAAGACGGAACTAGCATGAACAGCAGTTGTGTCTGCTTTACCTTGCAAGGCTTTGGCCTTTCAGATTGAGTACAGCTTAGAGTTCCGGCGAAGCCAAAACCAGTACGCAGGCTCAATGCTTGAACAGTTGGTAGGTGCAAGTACTGGCTCCTTGTCCACGCCCATACTCAGGAGCTTCTCAAAAGGCTCGTACGAGCCTCGCAGCACTGCGCTTCGACGAAGAATGAATGTGTGATGAACACAGGAACTGAACATGGGCTGCATTCTTCCTGTGTCGACCAATTGAACCCAGATACTAGCCTCGTAACATCCGCTTCCGGCAGCAGTGCTACAAGCATGTTTCGTTCTTGTCCTCGTCTCGTTCTGCTCTGGTTTCTTGTTCATGGTCGGGATAGGATTAAAAATCCAAATCTTTATGGGGTGTAAGTCCCCATAAAGATGTAAAATGTTACCCAACTATGACAAAGGTTTCCTCTCCTCCGGGCACTTCCCTTTCGGCTTCCGTTCCTCGAAACCCGAAAGGAAAGGCCGACAGGGAGCAAAAACGGAGGTTTAGGGTTTAGGGTTTAGCCGAAGCAGAAAGCCAAAACTGCAAATGCGAGCATAAACGGAAAGGTGAGAGAAAGGGAAATCGATAACGGAACGGTCAATCCGGCCCCCAGCCCCCGCGCCACCCAACCCGAAACGGACAACGCAGGTGTAGCCCAATCTTTTCCGTGTCGGGTTGTCCATTGTTTGCTTCCGTTTCCTTTCGGGGGCTTGAAACCTTACCGTCTCGGGCTCATGTTCAACCCTTGGCCAAACGGAAAACAGAGCCGGCAAAAGTAAACAAAGACCGCACATGCTGATGTGCCTTGTTCCCTGTCTTAAGACAACTACAACCCTTTTTGCGGCCCCATAGATTCCCCGAGAGCCCAATACCTTTTAATTCAGGAATATACTTTTAATTGTAAGGGGATTCATATTACGATTTATGCTATATTCCTTCATTACGGGGTATTGCGCTCTGAAGCCCGAGTCCGATTCCAAGCGCAAAAAACCACCTGAGGCATGCACGGACAAAGCGCTTTGGCGCTTCCGCCACCTCGGCGAAGAGCACCCTAGACCCCAACCCAAAGGCTCCGAAACTCCGTCCCACTGACCGTAAACCCTGAGTCTATACCGTTAAGCTCTTGACCATAAGCCTTAGATCTTGAGACTTGACACCTTAATCACGAGGCCCTCAATGTGTGTAGATGAAGCTGCCAGTGGCAAAATCAGGCTTCGGCCGGGGGTATTTGGCATGAGGGCTTCAAACTACCATAGCGTTCAGCTTTGGTGGTGTAGCAAACGGACATCTGGTAGTGGGCTTAGGGTGTCGAGCTTGCTACTCGGAGACTGCGAGGACACGAATAATCCGAACCGGGTTCTCGTGGGATAGTATGGTAACCTCATGCATGAACTCTAAGGGGATATTGACTTAAATCTTCAGGCCCACATACTACTATGGAATTCAGACAGGTTCAGACTTCAGACCCCTATACTCAACCCCAAGCCCCAGCAGCGGCCCAAGGGCGCTGCGGATCCAATGCTGGACCTGGCCGCAACTTCAACAGCCAAACGCCTTCACAGAAATGACACCATGGATTCAGTGCTTGTAGGCTTATTCAACAATGGTGAAGGTGTTGTTTCGCGGGGAAAATATGATGACCATCGTAATACTCCTGCGGTTTAGGGGGTGGGTCATACAAGTCAGTGCCCTGTGAATTGTCCGTCGAGTTCTAGACATCAGTAGTACTCATCGTGACGATTCTGATGCCGCTGGTGGCCCGCTCAGCGTCACGAGGCGATGGCGCATATTAGATAGTGTTATAAGAAACGAGATACACTGTAGAAACAACCTGGGGGTGACATCTCCAGAACTTCGAACTGTACAAATTGGTCCTCGGATATCCTCGGATGCAACGAGCCCAGGAACACCAGTAAGCCTTAAGCGATGGAGTTACCAGCAAAATGCCCACAGCTGGCAGCGGCAGTCCACTCGCGGCGCGGAATTGAGCCATGTTGAACCCCAATCCCATCATATAGGGCCTTCATAATTAGAATCGGGTTTTGGGGCGTTTTGGGGCCCATTATACTAAAATTGTAATAAGGGACCCCCCCGAAATAGTATCGGTAGTTATTTAGGCCCCAATATGATGGGGTATCTTAGATGATAATTACAATAAGGAACCCCAACATAGTATCTATAATTATTTAGGCCCCCTATAGCACGTCAATCTCAGCCAGCCTGCGGGCTGGCGCTGGCGCGGTCGCAGGGGCGCAGCTTTCTGCGCCTGCAGCCCACAGTGTGCGTAGATGGGTGGCTGTCAAAACTAGGGTCCCTTTTTTGGGTACCCTAAATAGCAGGTGCCGTGTTAGAACAGGTCCCCAAAAGTCCCCCCAAAAAAGGGGACCATGATTTTGACAACCACTCAATATGAAGAATCAGGAGGGGGCTTTGAGTCTGTAGTTAGGCATTGCAGGCTTCAGGGCTAGATGTTTTTGAGTTTAGGGTTTAGGGGTTTAGGGTTTAGGGGTTTAGGGGTTTAGGGTTTAGGGTTTAGGGATGATGAGGGGCATCAGGACACATAGGTCTAGGCTTTTCATGAGATTCGATGCCATGTAAACCGAAGTCATGAAACCTGAACGGCGACGAGGCACCATCTGCGACGGTGGGGTGCACACATTGGAGATTATGGCTTGAGATGCGGGACATACATGTACTGGTCATAGCCTTGCAAGTTCGCTCACTTCACATTCAACATCCAACTAATTGTCTTCGTGCTCCAAGCTGATTAGTTTTCATGCGTCCTGGCCCAAACCAGACTCCAAACTGTAGACCCCAACTTTGCAGCCTCCGAGCGAGCGTCGAAAGCTCGGACCTGTGTTCTCAAGATGGCTTGGGGCTTTACGGTTTTGGGGGCCGCAACAGGGGCGGCCGCAACAGGGGCTTGTGATCTGTAGGGTGTTGACGGCTTTCTGGGTTCAGGACATTGGGCCCATAACCCCGTCATCCATTGAGGGAGGTCGCGCGTGCCAGCATTGAATATATCTTTACATGCAAGGCGAAAAGTTCGCGGATGTATCCCTAAACCCTAAACCGTCCCTTTCAAAGGTTTACAACTGGAAGGCACCACGGTGCGCGCATCAAACGTCCGAGGGCCACACCACTCGGCTGGGTGAAGCCCGAAACCGGCCGATCCTGCGAGAGAACCCTTTAAAGGACAGGCCTTAATAACCATTGACTAGAATATACTAGAATGGAGTTCCTGTATTTAACAGTGGGGTGGGGTTACTATCGGGTTTTATGTCAGGACCTGAATAGTTGGAATAGGGCTTTGGGTTAGGCTGTACACACAAGGGTAGGCTGTGGGCGTAGGGTTCTGGGGCTTCGGGCTTAAGGGGGGCGACCTATTTGGGCTTTAGGGCTTCGCGGCCTAGGGGGTTGTGGTTCTGCGATTTAGGCTCAGGCAGTTGCAGAATCCGAATCCTACAGCCTTTCTTCGCGGGACCTGAAGCACATCCGGGCCTCATGCTAACGTTTGGTTAGTTGGGAATGAAGGAATGGGGTACAATTATAACTACTATTGCTACCATTCTTCCATTCCCTACTAAGGCCCCCATATTACGGTACCCTTATAGATCCCTTAATTATAGTAAACCCTTATAGACCCCTTTATAAGGCCCCTTCCATTCCCTAATAACCAAAGGTAAGCATGATCCCGGGTTCTACAAGGACTACTACAAGGACTACTACTATTACTATTACTATTACTATTACTATTACTATTACTATTACTATTACTATTACTATTACTATTACTATTACTGTTACTGTTACTGTTACTGTTACTCTTACTCTTACTATTACTATTAACTCTCTGGTCCGAGGCCCAGGGCTTCTGCGCAAAGGGGAAGCGAAGCTTGGAGCAGCCCCGGGGTTTTTACTCGGTGTCGATTTCAGCCGTCCCCACAAGTTGTGTAATTATATAGGGCTCTTTAAGTAAACAATAAGGGAAAGTAACCATCATCCCAGTTTAGGGTTTAGGGCTTGGAGGGGTTTAGGGTTTGAGACTTGCGGTCTAGTGCCAGAACAACTCCACCGGAGTTTACAGCTGGACCTTCAGCCCTACATCATACACCCTACTTAGAAGCCCAGAAGACTAAGCAAGTAGGTCATAACTAGAGTAATAAGTACTACCACAGTTCAAGAATAACCGCTGTATAACCGACTTCTAAAATCCCTAGGCCTCCAAGTAACTAACCCTAACTTCCACATACCAAGCCCATGTAAAACCGAATCGTGCTCCGGGAAAAACCCTTATTACCAAGGCATGCACTGCTAGCGACGTCCGACGCGCAGAGCTGCTTGATCCTCCCAGTCAGCAGAAGTCTGTGGAGCTGATGATTTAGGATTTGGGGTCTACGTACGGTGTAGGATTTAGAGCGCTTCGACTTTTACCAGGTCGGAACATTGCGAAATAGTAACGTGGCTCATTTCAATAGGGGCCGCAGATAAAACAAAGTAGTTCGTTGTCGTCGTAGCTCACTCTGGCATTTCACGTTCCTAGCCGTGGGACCATGGGCCTGTTGCTGACTAAGGCTTCGAAGCTTCAAAAGAATCGTACTCAAGTTCGTCAAAACCAGCGCTCGGCATAGGGTTTAGGCTTTAGTGAGATGAACTGCTGGGTCTTCGGCTATTTAGTGTTCAAATTTCACAGGACTGAAGTTGTCAAAGATCGAGGTCCACTCTTTCATTCAGCCGACCTCTCTGTTCCAGAGGTCTTCAGCAAATCCAGCGAGGGACTTGTCTACGGGTTTTTCAGCACTTAGCAGCCCGGGTTGGGGCCGCACTTGCTTCGCCAAGCCCTTGATCACTTAATCCACAAGAACGGAACTTAGCCGCCCTTAGAGCCAAAATAAACCTAATATTATTGTTCACTCCCTTCAGTTTTAGTATAGTAAAAAACAAAACACAATTCTTAAGAGCAGTACAGTGAAAGCATGGCAGCTCAAGGGTGGCAATGCACCAGCTCCTCCTTGGGCGCCATTGCTGTAGCCGCCATTGGACTGTGCGATGCGCACGAAACAACGTTTGGTCCCACGAAGAAAAGCACACACACACAGAGAGACAAAGCTGCAGATAGTAGCGCAACTTGCTATGCAATTCCTCTGTTGAGAACTCCAGCCTTCTTCGATTTAAGGTGCAGGGGGTAAGAACAGCCGGAAGCTCCTCTGAGATTTGGCCTTAAATGCCCTGGGGGGTGCAGCTCGGAAACCAGAACGCAAGAACCAACGACATAGATAAACGAAGCCATCACGCCAAATGCCAAGAACGCCCTTCATGCCCTAGTCCATGACGATGGCAAAGACCCGAAAACCGAAAACCACGAGCACCCCCAAAGGCCCGAAAGCTCTAAGCCCTAAAACTATAACTATAAAGCCTCTAGAACCAGCAGTCGCCAGAGCTGCCGAGGCACAGGATGCAAAGGCCGATCGTCTGGATTGCGTATCCTGGCAGGCAGAATGACGGTGGCTTCTAGTAGAAAAAATAGAAATAATACTAATTACTAATACTAGCTAGAGTAGTAATGGTAGTTATGGTAATAATAGTAGTAATAGTAGTCTCGCTTCGGGTTTGCAGTAAGGGGCTGTGCATGTGGGCTGCACTCTACACCGCTTAGATGCAGCTTGATCGTGCTGCAGTCGAGAGCAACCAGCATCTGGAAAAAGAGCCGGAGCCACAAGCTGGAAGTAACTTGAAGCCCACCTAAAGCAAACTGTACCAGCGAGTTCTGTGTTGGAGTTGCACCAACTGCGGTCCAGTTCGCAGTATGTCCTTTGACCTTGTCTGCCTCACCGGTCCGCCCTCCAAACTCACGATCCTAAGCCCAATGCCCACGACAGCCATAACCCCTGAAGCAAGCCTTTTTGCCAGAAATCTCTACAAAGGCACAACTCTCAACCCAACAAGGCATCCTTAGACAAGCCTTCAGATGTCTGTACACCGACAAAATGAGACATATTATACATATTTATGATCATGTATAAGATATACATATACATATATATGTAGAGAGAGAGAGAGAGAGAGAGCTTATTATTTAGACTATCTAATGTATAAAAACTAAGGGCCCCTGGCACCTCCTGGGCCGGTCTGGCGAGGTGGTCACTGGAGCCTCCTGCCTTGGACTTTCTGGTGCCATTTACTGGAGCCGTGGGGAGGGTGTTAGGGTTTAAGTGAAGCGTGCTTAGGGAATCTGCAGAATCCTAGGAATTTGAGGTTTGGCCGGCCGCCAGGCTCGTTTCACTATTGGCTTGGCGGGAGGAGGGGTAGGTTTATGGTTTAAGCGGGAGTGTGAGCTGGGTGTGGACGGACTTCGAGGCAACAGGTTTCGGGATGCTTCAAGAGAAGAGGCCGCAGGGTTGAAGTACGATGGATTTAATACTTAAAATCAAGCACCACGCGCCGCCCACCACGAACCCCCTGTCACAAACAGAGCAAACAACAGTAAATGATATCTAGTAACTGGGATCTGGAGCTTGGGTCACCTGAAGCAGAAACCATCCTCGCAACGGGACCAAACTTTCACCCGGGCAGAGCGGCTTCGCCAGGTCATGTGCCAACGAGGTCGTAGGCCTCTGCATGAGGGCTTTCGTTGTAGACAGAGTGTCGGGCTCAAGGATTTCGGGCTTGAAGTTAAGCTTAGTGGATGCACGGCTCGGAATAGGAGCTGCTTCAGGAGCTGGACTCTTGGCCTGAAGCTATGGTGTAAAGCTTTAATAAGCTTCATAAGAAGACGGTGGGATTTGAGATTCACCGCGTCCTTTAAGGTTCGCGGGATCAAGCTTATATGTTCGTTTGCAAGCCCACGAAGTTGAAACTGCCTCTATCCCAAATCACTGCAAAAATTCGTTCAGCGCCGGACTAGGCATCGCAAACCCCTTCTTCAACGCCGAGGACGCAGTTTCGTCGGCTCCCACATCGATAACCCCAACCAAAACCTGAACTTGAATCCTAAGCAAGGGGCCTTAATTGCTATGAAAGGGCTTTGGAGCATTTTATACCATACTTTTGATAAGGTCTAAGGCTCTAAGGAATATTAAGAATATCAATATGGAGAGACATAATTACAATAGCTAGTAATAGCAATAACAATAGCAATAATAGTAACGATAATAATAACCATTGAGCTAGAACTAGAAACAAACATTAATAACAACAATAACAATAACAATCACAGTAGTAGTAGCAGTAGCAGTAGCAGTAGCAGTAGCAGTAGCAGTAGCAGTAGCAGTAGCAGTAGCAGTAGCAGTAGCAGTAGGAGTAGTAGTAGTAGTAGTAGTAGTAGTAGTAGTAGTAGTAGTAGTAGTAGTAGTAGTAGTTAGTAGTAGTAGTAGTAGTAGTAGTAGTAGTAGTAGTAGTAGTAGTAGTAGTAGTAGTAGTAGTAGTAGTAGTAGTAGTAGTAGTCGTCGTAGTAGTAGTCGTAGTCGTGGTCGTAGTATTAACAATCCGAATGACGGTAATAGCAAAATATAAAACAGCCATAACAATAATGACAGTCATCACCGCAATAGCAACGACATTCATAAACTGTAAATGGACATAGGAATAACAACAACAACAACAACAACAACAACAACAACAACAACAACAACAACAACAACAACAACAACAACAACAACAACAACAACAACAACAACAACAACAACAACAACAACAACAACAACAACACGCACAATAATAAAGATAACAATAGTTTTGATAATATCAATGGTCATGACTTAGAACAAGAATAGTACATAATAGCTGCAATTAACAGCAATAATGGTAAGAAGAGTAATAGTGCTAATAACTTCTTCAGAAGCCTAAGCAACACCGGCCTTGCCTCGTCTCATGTGTCTTGCCATCGGAACCTGCCACCCACTTCAGGCTCGAGCGATTGGGGGTTTCCGGTTGGCATGTGGATCCTTGTGTTTCGGGATAAAGTGTAGGTTTGTCTAGAGAGCGCAAAACGCACCGAACGTCTAGTCTAAACTCCTTCAAACCCTCCAAACCTTCCGAGCCTACTCCCAAACACCACCGCATGCAACATATTCAAAATGCTCAAGCCTGCTCCGTCTGGCGAGGATCGTTGCAGCCAAAACGATGACACAGGGAACACATGTCTTTCGATTCTGCTCTCGTAATGCAACAACACAGAATGATCTTTGCAGCAGGGGCCCAACCTTGTCGATGCTAGCATAAGCCCGGTCACCCGGAACCCCGAGCTGCGGTATTGTCTCAGAACTCAGAACGTGTGCCTGTCCGAACTTGCACCAAAGAGCCCCCGCAGTCCTTCAGGGGATACGAAATGCATGCCACCCTGTACAAAGAATGTTCTCAAACACACAAGTCCCGCTGGCCTAAAATCAAGACGGGTGCCGCGTCGTTCTCCCAGCAGCTATTTTTCTCTGCCCTGGTGGCATCGGCACCAGGTTGTGAGGTGTCCGGGTCGCAGATTTTGAGTTGGGGCGAACCTGTGTCACAATTATGGTTGTCTACTGTTCCTTATCTCAGTCCGACGGCAGGTTTGATGCTGATGCAACACATTTCCAATCATCTTCGCCATGGCTATTGTCATTATCCTTTGTGCCGCCCAACTAAACCGTTCCTGTATGAATCTGCTAAACCCATCTGTGTATGAAACCCAAAGCCCGTTGCTCAACCACACCTAAACCCTAAACGCGAAACCCGACACCCTCAACCCTGAACCCTGAACCCAAAACCCAAAACCCTGAACTACCCTCACCCGAAACCTAAACCCTAAACCCTACACCATGAACCCTCAACCCTCAACCCTGAACCCTAAACCCCTAAACCCCTAGACCCCTGAACCCTAAAGCCCTAAAACAGCTCCCTGGGCTCGGCACGTCGTAGCCAGGCCGGGGGCCACGGGAACATCCCAGGCCTGGATGGAACAAGTCCAGAGCTTACGATTCTTCTTATTTTTCTTATTATTTTTATTCATTAAATTGTTATTTCCACTAATATTGTTAATAACTTTATTATTTGAAATCAATGCTATTATTCTTCTTTTTATTCATTATTAGTTCTACGAATATTGTTATTATACATTATTTACAATCAAGCTATTGCTTATCGTTATTACTATTAAGAATTGCTGCTAGTTTTGTTAATTATTGTTATTAGGTTTTTATTAATTGCATTGATATGCACTAATTCATGCTCTGGTACTACCTTTATTGCTATTACTTCCACTAACTCACGTTCTGGGCCTATGCTTGTTGCTCGTACTCTGAGTGACGCTGCTACCAATCATCTCACGGTTTTGCTTGCGCCTCGCGTTGAGAGGCTGTTGTCGAAGGGTTTGGGGGTAAAGCCGCACTTGGAAACGAATTGTTTCAGAAGTTTGACACAAAAACCTTGGACAAGCATCCGAAGCCCGCCCATGCAATGCATCTCCCTGAACTTAGTTTCAAGAAAGCTTCTCGAAGGCAGCTGCTTCCTTCTGTGGGAAACTGTTGTTCATGCCCAAGCCTTCCGAAACGGCATGGATAAAACAAACATTCCAGCATCGGAGGTCAGAGAATTCCCAATTCGGCAAGGAACGACGCATTGCCATGCCAGCATGTGTCACCTTACAACCTTTCATCCTTGCATGACAAACTATTCAAAACTTGAGCTCCGCGCCATGCCCTGGCCTGGCGATCTTTGGGAATTCAGCCAACCGTTGTTCAAGACTTATTGTTTACACATACATGGGGCCTTGTTTTTGCAGGTCTTCATGTGTAGAGTTTTTCTTGCCAACTTCGGAGTTCAAGGTTCCAGATATGCCTGTAGTGTTTGGGATGTGGGGTTTGCGGATAAATTTTGCTTAGGTCGGGTCGCTAGTGTGGCAAGGTGAGGCCGAGGCCGCACTTTAGAAAGAACTGACATGTCGCAAACAATAACACGAATCCTTCAAGCCGTCCTACGCCCGTCCCCATGTCATGCGTTTTCAATGCGGACACTTCGTTTCATGTAGGCATCCCCAAGGTAGTTTTTTCGTTTCGTGAAACCGTATTGTTCACTTCCAAGCCTTCGGAAAGACTGCGCATAAACGATTCCATCCAAGGTGAATCCATTCGCTGCCACATTGCTCCATGCACACCTCTGATTACACCTCCACGATCGCAGCGGAGTGCGGAACCGTGACACAAACTCCCAACTCCGAAAGAAGCCTCGGATTGGCGCACCAGCGCTCGCCACCTGATAGCCCCTCATCCTTGCATGAAACACTGCGAAGCTCGGAGCTTGAGCTCCGCGCCATGCACTGGCTTGGCGTTCCCAAGCGGCGTGGGCACTCGGGTTGTGCACTGGATGTGTTGCTGTCCGTCTGGGCGAAGTTGCCTAATGTAGGGGCCTTAATAGTTAGAATAGGGTATCGGGCCTTGGGGCTTCCGGACTATAAATATAGTATACCACCAAGCCCTAGTCTGATTATTAAGGCTCCTAAAGTATCCTTATGCCGACCCGGGCTGGAGCTGCCACATCTGAACTGATCGTTCTCCTTTATGGCATTTTCATGCTGGGAAAACGGCTGCTGCTGTCGACCGCGCGTGAGATCTTTCAAGGATTTACGACATTCGATGTTTAAGAATGCTCTAGCCGCTAACCATGAAGTCCCATTCGTTCAATTACTATGTTTTGTGAAGTTCTCATGCAAACCCTAATCAAATATTAAGGGGACTCAACGAAAAAATTAGGTATAGTAGGTTAAAACTGATTTTAACAGTTGTCAGGTCGGGGGGTTCGGGGCTGGTGGTTTAGGTCTTGGGTGAGGGGGTCCTGTCAAGAAGACCTCATGAACAACGAAAAGCTAAGTCAACCATGCCGGGCGGGTGGTGGCAGCCCGGGACAGCCACAAGCAACAGCGTGACAAAAGGACCATGCCAGAGTATACGCAACTCCTACCAACTACGGCATCAAATGGCCCCTATGGCAAATCCACTCGAAGCCGAACGAGACAACACGGACATTGCATATTGCACGACCCACTCTCGAAATTGAGCCGCGGCAGAGCTCTTGTGCAGCATGTGCCTTTTCCCTTGCAATGCGCGCAAGCGTTCGCCAGGCCACGTTCTGGAGAAGGCACAACCTGGCAAAGGCATCTTCATGCCCTACTGAACCTACAACGCAACATTTCAACTCGAAGGTTTAGGTTTTTAAGCCTTCGGGCTTAAGGCTTACACTCTTGCACTCTCACACTCTTACCCCACTCTTACACTCTTGCACTCTTATACTCTTATACTCACTCTTATACTCTTATACTCTTTTACTCTTATAAACTTATACTCTTAAACTTATTGTATAATTACACTCTTACTCTTATACTTACTCTCTTGCTCTTATACTTACTCTCTTGCTCTTACACTCTTACACTCTTACACTCTAGACTCTTAGACTCTTAGACTCTTAGAATCTTACACTCTTAGACTCTTAGACTCTTACACTCTTAAACTCTTACACTCTTGGTCTTGGTCTTGGTCTTAATCTTACTCGTACTCCTACTCCTACTCCTACTCCTACTCCTACTCCTACTCTTACTCTTACTCTTACTCTTTCTCTTTGTCTTACTCTTACTCTTACTCTCTTCAACTTACTCTATACTTGCTCTCTCACTCATATATTTACTCTCTTACTCTCTTGTACTCTTGTACTCTTTTACTCTTTTACTCTTTTACTCTCTTACTCTTACTCTTACACCTACACCTACTCTTACTCCTACCTACTGTTGCTGTCTTAATCTTATTGTTGCTCTTACTCTTGCTCCTTCTCCTACCCCTGCTACTCCTACTAATCGCTTCCCCTAACAATAACCCCCCCTTAAAAAAAACTCCAGGCCCCCGCTGTTTCGGGCCCAAAACTGAAAGTTTATTTGCAACCTGGGCGGGAACTGGGATGGTATCGGTTTTAATAAAGCCAAGCGTACGGCAATACCAATCAAACTGGCAGGACTAGAGCTTCAGGGTTTAGGCCCACATGAAAGGCAGCATTGGCAATGCTGTGCACAGTGCCGCTATGCGAGCCGTAAAAACAAGCAGTATCAGAACGGAAGCCTCGCACACGAGTATACAGAGTAGAACTGGGATTGAGGGCACTGAACGGTCTTGTAAGCCACCGCTTTTATCGAGCTTGGTATCTGTGGAAGTTGATCTGAACGTCTTCGAGCCAGGCTGTTCCGAGGAAACAGCAATTAATCAGATATCAGCTGTGGAGACACATCGCGCAACACGAACACGGAAGAGTCGCAAACGCCTGCTAGAACCACTGCGATTTCTGTACAGAGCGGTCAGCAAAGCACTACACCGCTTCAGAATTCAAGGCCCTCAAGCTTTCGTATGTCTTCATGAAGAGAAGTTTCTTCTTCTACTTCTATTACTAGCGGACATAGGAATAACAAATCTGTGGAAACACTAGAACACATGGTACTAGCGACAGCAATGCGAGTAGCAATCATCGTCCAAAGAATAGTCCTAACTGTACGCAGAAGCATAGTTGTTATCATCACATCTATAGTAGAAGAAGATGCTAAACGCTCACATGACACTCAGAATACCCTAAACTTATAAACCCTTAAACCCAACTAAACCCTTATTATAATTTTCACCCACAGCCCTAAACCCGAAATCCTAAACCCAAGAGCCTAAACCCTACACTCTCCTAAACTTTAAAACCGAAGCCCTAAACCCAAACCTTCCAAGCCAAGGCACCAACGACGACGCGGACGCGGCCCAAAGGTGAAGCGCCTCGGGGTCAAGGTGGTTGGCGTTGAAGGGCTGAAGGGCTTGAAGCAGAGTTTAAGTCGAGCGTCGCATAGATATCTCGGTCGATCACGTAGTTTGTGACTGTTGTCCGGGATATACCTGGTATGGTTTTGGGGTTTCTAAGGTGAGGTTTAGGGTTTAAGGGCGTGCGAGCTACCCGTTAGACGTTGGGGCCCAGAAGATTTGAGACAAAGCCGTGTCGAACCGTTGCCGAGTTTGGCAACTCATTAGGGCACCCGACACCCAAAACCATTAGAAACTCATCGCTTCAAAGTGAGATTTAGGTTTCTAGTTTTAGCGTTTCAGATGTGCGCTTGAGGAACATTTCAACCATGACTCCGGGTCTCAGGGTACGGAATAAGCCTGCGGCTTTTCGGATGCTCAGGGGACCGGACTTCTTTAGGTCTGGGGTCTTGGGATTCAGGCTGGTCGGGCTGATTGTATTCCGACGTTGGGACCCACTAGGCTTAAAGCCGAGGGCTGCGCCCTTGACCACTGCTTTGGAGGCTTCGGGTGCCTGTGGCTATCTTACCTCTTCATTGTTGTTGTATTTGCTGTATAAAATTGTAAGGTTCTGATATCAAGAGAACTCGTGGGGCAGTTTCGGACTGATTGGCCCAGGACCCCATCTGCGCTTCAAATGAATTTGTCTTCCAACACCCGAAAGCCCACAACGGCATAGCTCAAACCTGTATATAGACCCCTGGAGAGTAGACTCAGAATCTCAGGAGAGCACGGCGTTCGTCGAACCTCCTGAGTTTGCCACAAGTTTTGCATGTGTATTTTTTTGCTCGCTGCGAGCCTGAAACATTTATTGCGTGTCATGATTGCTGGCCGCGCCGGCCCGTGCTGACGTGTATATGCATGTGAAAATTTAGGGCTACCTGCTGATAGAACGATGTCATTCGGTATGGTATATGGTCGTATATGATGGCTGCAACACTGGCATCTCTGGATACACTAGGATTTCTTTTGTCCCGTGATTCATGAAACTACAAAGTTTTTGGTAAACAATGCCACCGAGTAGCCTCACGGCCTGCAAACCAAGGCACTTCACGGTAAAGCCATTCCCGACCATGGAACCGTGCGCGCGCTGGGCGCGGGCGAAGCAGTCCAAACAATAAACGTCTGCCAGCTTGGCCAGAGGGGCGCGAAACGCCTCCACCTCGTCCGCACCGGCCTCGACCTCGTTGCCATCAGCATCCTTGCCTTGCCTGCCTCCTCGACGTTGCAGCAGGCCGCCAGCGCAAGCGCACGGCCAGCCGCGCCACTCGCCGCTCCGCCAAGAGCCGTGCCCGTCCACGTGCCGCAACCTGCACAGAAACAAACCCTAAAGCTCTAAAACCCTAAAGCCCTACTACAACCTAGGTTTAGGGTTTAGGGGTTTGCGGTTTAGGGTAACCCTAAACCCTAAACCCCTAAACTCTAAGACCTAAGTAGATTTTGAGCAGATTGGAGGTTGGGGCTCGAGGTCATATCCGCTTCAGTGGTTGTTTAGGGCAGTTCAGGCCTTCGGCTTACATTCAGGTTGCTGTTTTTCTAGTTCATGGTCGGGATAGGATTAAAAATTCAGCTGTTCATTCCTTATTGGGTTTTAAGTACCCATAAAAATGTAAGATGCTACCCCGCTATATGACAAAGTATTATAGTGTAGTCAGAACTCCACCTGGTTAGCAAAAACCGGAGCGCCGAGTACTTGCACCTGACCTTGTTGTTTTTATTAACCGTGAACTGACAGAAACAATACCCAAAAGAAGAACTGCTTCTCCAATCTTCACTAAATCAAGTAAACTCCGAACCATGAACGACGTCGGGAGGTTTCCGTCCAAGTTTCGGGAGTCGGTGACAGTCCGGTTTAACCGTACGGCTCAGAGGTTGCAACGTAGTTTTTTGGTACGCTCTTGTTGAGCCTTCAGTGTTTCAGATTTCAGTGCCCCTTATTGGAGACCCTGTAGGTCATCAGTGCTCTTCGGATTTTACGGGTGCTGCTGATGGCACTGACCGTCGGTGAACCTGTCACATTATTTTTGCAACACTTTCCGACAACCAAATAAAACAGCCCAGAAGTGCTCTGTAGCTTAGGCTGTGAAACCCTGCACCTCAGATCCTAAGCCCCCAACTCGCCTCCCTGAATCCAAAGAAGCCATAGTCATGGCCTGTATACCATCGACTCGGAGTTTATGACGGCCGTAATATTTTGCTAACAAGGAGACTCCCAAACCCGTCAATTACGGAATGCTTCTTGCCACTATGCCGAGTTAGAAAATGCTCTCACTTCTGAAGGCCCCCTTTGACCCAACAGCCATCAGCTTGCCGGGGCCTGGCCCTGCACTGAGATGCGGAGCAAAGGCCTTGGCCCAGGGCTAGGCTACAAATTGATAGTGGAGTTTCCGAAAATATGGGACCCTGGTATAGTACCCTGAATAGTAGGATCCTTATTATAAGGACCCCAAAAGAAGGCACCCCTAATTTCGGGAAACTCCAACATTTGCTGCCCATTTTGTTTAGTTCGGATTGCCGGCTTAGAGCTTTTACTACATTGCTAGGGGCACAGAAGCATGTGTGAGATACTTGCTAAGAACAGTACTAATGAAGGCAATCGCAACAGACCCCCACATGAAAGGCAGCATTGGCAATGCTGTGCACAGTGCCGCTATGCGAGCCGTAATAACACGCAGTATCAGAACGGAAGCCTCGCACACGAGTATACAGAGTAGAACCGGGATTGAGGGTACTGAACGGTCTTGTAAGCGATCGCTTTTATCTAGCTTGGTATTTGTGGAAGTTGATCTGAACGTCTTCGAACCAAGCTGTTCCGAGGAAACAGCAATGAATCAGATATCAGCTGTGGAGACACATCGCGCAACACGAACACGGAAGAACCGCAAACGCCTGCTAGAACCACTGCGATTTGTCAGACTATGCACAAACGGCTCAGGCACGCACTTCTCCTCCTCCTTCACTTGGCTCGTGATAGGACGCAAATGGGGTTCTTGAGAACTTATGTAGGGGGTCCTTACATGAAGGTTCCTGCTGTTTAGAACGGGTCCCTTGTTTCCACATTTAAGCCACTCTGCTTCATCTAGTGTGCAAGACAGCCATGCGCAAAACGTAAAAAAGGGCAGTATCTCGGACTAATGATTCCGGTATAGCCCGTGTATGCCCGTGTTGTTCTTGTGGGATACCAGAACATGCAGGTCTGTGAATTCCACTATAAGCCTCTCATGTTGATAGACATGCATGCTGCATCTCGAGAATCAAAGTTCGAGTCCTGCAATCGTCCTGCTATCCTTAACTACGCTTTGCCTTAAATACTGTTTCGCAGGCTTTTCTGGCGGGATTTCCGATGCCCAGCGATTAGAGTAAGGACCTCAAGTGAACCTCTAGGTGGGAAATACCTTTAATGGGCATTGCTCCTATGCGCTGGCACGGCCTGCCCTGGGCCCCAATGTTGAGGCCACCATGCACTGCAGCTTACACCCAGAACTCTGACACCCCTTGCCAGCGCCTTTCAAACTCCCAACCGCTACATTGCAGCGAGCCCAAGACCAGTCAACTCAGCACTACAGTATCGCTCACGTCTGATATTTGAGGGATGAACTGTTTAAGACAGCACGTGCAGTAAAGATCCTGGTATGTGGAATAGGAGGGACCCCTGTTTCTTACAACTCCGAGCTGCAGCAGCGGCCCTCACACCGAAGCCCTGCCCTGTCCAGGATCGCGTGCATTTTCGCAAAAGCCTCACGCACGTCCTGGCAAAGCGGATGATCAAATCGGCTTGGCGGAGCCAGGGCAAAGCACACAGCAAGGCCACGAATTTGTGCCAAGTGCAACTACAGCAATTATCTTCAGGGGCAATGATGGGCAATATAACGATCATGGATGCTCGCTGAAGGAGAAACTCAAGGGCTGAAGCAGGCTCTGGGCGAGCGAAAAACAGCTGGAATGGGCCAGCAGACTCGGTAGGCACACATGGCAAGTTAGTGAGTGCGTGTGCAAGGCTCTCGACAAGGTAGTTCCAGCGTTCTGCCTCTACAGATATGTTTAGGACTGCAATATGTGCAAGCGTGCGAAATCCGAGTGCCACCGTCACGTGACACCTCCTTACCCGTGCACGCTCTGCACGGGCGTGAACGGACCTGCACTCTTGACGGCCTCATGTGCTCTGTTGCCGGTCGTTGTTGCTGTTGTTGTTGCTGCTGCTGCTTCTGCTGCCGCTGCTGCTGCGGTTGTGGTTGCGGTTAGCGCTAGCCGAAGCGGTTGCTCTTGCTGTTGCGATTGCTATTGCCGCTGATGTTGTTAGTGTTCTTCTTCTGCTTCGTGTTCTTGGCATGCGCAAGTGTGTGGTTGGCAATTTGAGTCGTTAAAAACACACGAGACTCTGGCGAAAATTTGCGATTTGATTGACATGGTGTTTATTGGTTCTGCTGGTCGCCATCTTTCCGTTGTGCGATGTTCGATGCTTTGCAAGAGTTGAAAATGGGTTCCCGTCGAGAGCTTCTTTCGCGGGCTTCGGTGCGTTTCGAGGGGTGGGGGGGGGGGGGTTGTCCCATGCAGCGCAGAGGCCGCAATTACCTCTATATAGTTGCAGTCCAAAACCAGCGCTTTTCGTCAGAGCCTGGTAACGTCTTCCCTGGGTCCATCTTCAGAGTCCCTACATAGGTGCTGCGGGTAACATTATTCTTGCAAGATCTTGCAAGTTTCGTTCTTCTGATGGGTTGTGTGTGGTCGACTGGAAGGCGACGCGAGGTACGATCCTTTGAACAGAAATAACAGTAGACACCGACAAAAGACATGGAAGATCATTAATATAAATGAAAACCAGCAGACAAGCCTTGCTACAGCAAAGACGTTTGCAAATCATCTGGGCACCACGCCAGCAGCATATGCAAGTTTCGCACCTTGCGCATTGTGGCTGACGGGGGCGACATACCACGAACTGCAGCTTAACATGGACAGTGAACGGTTTGCCGCACCTTCACACAACGGCTCTCTTCGGCAGGTTAGACTTTCGTTGCTGGTCTGTTCCCAAACATCCCCCGTCAACCCCTGCCCCCCCGGCTGATGGAATGGATCACGCCTTTTTAAGAATGGAATGCCACTAAGCCCTGAACAACAATTGGGAAGGACCTTCCACCCAAGCTGCCGATCGATTTTGCTGCAGCGAAGTGAATGTGGCAAGTAGGCATGCTCATGCAAGCAAAGCTTCTCTAAATTGAACGACGAAAAATCAGATTGGTGTAGTTAGTTGCGACTGCGATTGCAAGCGTGCTTTACCGAAGCTGACGCAATTGTTTAGCTTGACGTTATTATGCTCAACCCATATGCATGATGCCAACACAGGACATTTCCACACTGTCTCTGTCTGTGTGTGTGTTTGTGTTTGCGAGATGTGGCTGTGTTGCTAGCACTGCTGTCGTAGGCGCTCCTTGTATTGCCATCCCACAACCTCCCCGATCGGGCACCAATCTCCACCGGCTCAAGTTCAAAATCTAATGATAATGAGCCGGAACACCCTACAGAACACCCGAATCAAAAAAATCACGACATGTTCTAATTTCGAAACAAAGATTCAGCCTTTACAAACCTTAGCCTGACATCATCAATCCCTGATGCACTGTCAGATGAAGCCTGCTGGCACATTGTGGCCCAATCTATACCTGCCATCAAGCCGGGACTCAAAGGCCGTTGCACTTTTTGCATCTGTTCAGAACTGTTATGCAGTGAAGCTGACAAGCCAAAGTCAAATTAGTGACAACTTTCCAACACCGTAGCAGTGCGTTTTGACAATCGCATGGATGGCTTGACACCCGAAACAATGGGAATCTGCTTGCGGTGAGGCTTATGGGCTTCTCGATACCAGCGAATTCCAGATAGATACATGTGTGTATGTGTGTGTATTTAATTTACTATACATATATATATATATATATACAGTTAATTATATACATATACACACATATTTATCCACACACATGCAAACAAACACATGTGTAGTTGTGCAGACATGTGCGTGCAGGGTGCCAGCCTTTACATATCCAGTGAGGCCTGATCAGGGCCGAGCCGTCTTGCTTGCGCTTATGCGAGGTCCAAACAATGCACCCGAGATGCCAATCCCCAAAGCATTACTCAGCCACCGAAATTAACCCTGCCCCCCAAGCCGCGCAGCCCTGAAGGCACGGCAATTCAGAACCCATCGGAGATCGGCTATGGGAGTTCAACGCTAGCGGCTTCGAGCCTAGGGTGTAGGGCTTCGGGTTAAGGGTTCATGTTGCTTCAGAAGGTTCTCCAGGACAGCTGAACAGAATCGGTGCTCAGCGTGCTCAGTTCTATGAGTTTTGCAAGGTTTGTATTGTATAGATGTTTGTAGGGTTAAGTTTACGGTCATAAGGCTTAGGGTGTTCTTGCCGGTCGGTCCAGGCTTAGGAGTGTATAAGGCAGGAATTGACGGGCATTAGAAGAGTCTTAATTACAAAGGTTCTATAAACGGAGGTCTGTCAGGGTTTCAACAGAGCGTCGTTAGCTTTCGATAAGCGGGGTTTAGACTGAAAGGTTTTCCAGGAATTGGGGGCGGTTTTTTCAGGAATGCGGGCTGCTATCAAGGGTCCAGCAGGAGGATGCAGGTAGCGGGCGAGAGACCGTATAGATAACACTGTATGACTGAGTTTTAGGGGGATGTTTAAGGCCGCATAACGTCATCCCACCTTTGAGGCCCTGATAAGATACGAAGCCAATCTAACATTGTTCGTACCAGCAAATTCAACAACAAAACCCAAAACTCGATCCATCCATATCTGAACAGCAAACTTCGAGCGATGAAATATCTACAACGTTGGACGAACTGATCAAGCAAAAGCCCAGTACTACACGGTCCACCTCCGCTGCACTGGTCATTGCACACTGCCCACTCCTTCAGCAAAGGTTGGGGTGTGGCCTGGGGATTTTTATACTTACTGTACATGCAATACAGAATCACAAAACACCACTGAATTACTCAGTCCACTATATCAAAGGCTCAAAACCGGTGTGCGGGTTGGCTTCGGGCTCGATGTCTCGGCTCAGTTCCGCATGTAGCATCAAAGGCCCTACAAGTTACCGCAGCCGGAGAAAGTGAGCAGGGCCGGCAGTATCGTGGCAATGGGGAGAGAACCAGCAATGCCAAAAGCATCACAACACTTCATCATGCACATGTACAGCAAGTACTGCAAGAAGCATTGCAAATAGTTCTTTCGACAAACCCATGCAGCCGTGGCAGTATTGTGACGGCAGTGACAAGTAGCAGCAGTCACGCAACAAATCGTAGTTGCAACGGTTCAGCGGTTGATACTGTTGTTCATCTTACTAGTCATCTTACCGGTGCTGGTGCTGGTGCCGGCGCTGGCGCTGGCGGTGGTGGCGGTGGCGGTGGTGGCGGTTGTGGCGGTGGTGGTGCTGGTGCTGCTGGTGGTGGTGCTGCTGCTGCTGCGGCTGGTGTTGGTGCTGCTGCTGGGGCTGGTGCTGGTGCTGGTGCCGGTGCTGGCGGTGGCGGTGGCGGTGGCGCTGGTGCCGGTGCTTGCTGGTCCTGGTGCTGGTGCTGGTGCCGGTGCTGGTGCTGGCGCTGGCGGTATCGGTGGCGGCGGTGGTGGCTGGTGGTGGCTGGTGGTGGCGGCGGCTGCTGGTGGTGTGCATCATGCTCATGCTGCTGCTGCTGCTGCTGCTGCTGCTGCCACTTATTGTTGCTTGTTGTTGTTTGTGTTTGTTGTTGTTGTTGTTTGTTGTTGTTGTTTGGTGTTGTTGTTGTTGTTGTTGTTGTTGTTGTTGTTGTTGTTGTTGTTGTTGTTGTTGTTGTTGTTGTTGTTGTTGTTGTTGTTGTTGTTGTTGTTGTTATTGTTGCTGTTGATGGTGTTGGTGTGGTGTTGGTGTGGTGTTGTGTTGTTGGTGTTGGTGTTGTGTGGTGTGTGTTGTTGTTGTTGTTGTTGTTGGTGGTGGTGGTGGTGGTGGTGGTGGTGTTAATATTGTGGTGCTGATTGTGTTGGTGTTGGTGTTTCTGTTGGTGTTGGTGGTGGTGGTGTTTTTTGGTGGTGGTTGTTGGTTGTGGTGTTTGTTTGTTGCTGTCTGCCAATTGCGTGTTGTTTTTGCTTGCTGCGCGTTTGGTGTTGCTGGTTCATTCTTTGTCAATATGTATCGTTTGTTACCTGTTCCTTATTGCTTTCTACAGGTGCTGAGCACCCAGTAAGCACCGGGCCAACAGAGCAGCCACGGCGTTCGCCTTGCAGATTGTGACTGTGGGCAGGTTTAGTTTGGCCTCAGCATCCCCTCTTTCTCCAGCATCTTGGCCTTTTCAATGCTCCCATCCTTCGGCGCAAGTTTACGGTTGACGGCCGGTATTGCTGTACTAAACCCAGTCAGACTCCAAACTAACCCCAACACGAAAAGCCCACAGCAAATCGGAGCCTGAGGGTCAGGATTTTCGATTCTCGGCCATGTCAAGGTTACATCCAAGCCATCCTCTCTTGGCCACACTTGTAATCCACTGAACCTTGGTCTGCAAAACGTTGGGAAACAAGCCTGAAACATCTAAAGCCTGGCATATACATACTCTAATATACTCCAATACCGAAGATACTCTATCTCAAAGGCACGGGTACATTCAATAGCCTCCCAAGTACCCACCGCATCGTCACTCGCCGATCCGCCTTACTTCTGAAACCTGAAATGCTGAAGGCATAACACAATGACGACGCAACACCACGGCCACTCCAATCGGCTATGCCCTGAACCTGACCGGTTTGTTGCCCCCTCAGTGCACGGTCAAGCCTGGCGCCCAATCGCTCGCACGTCAATGAGGCCGTCCTGGCGACCCGAGAAATGGAAATTCTTAAGCGATGCTGTTCCCTCCTAGCGGAACCTCGCATGAACTCCTCCTACATCTGCAACCAGCAGTCACCAGCTGATGAAAAGCACCGGAGGGATAGCATCGCCTGGTGTTGTGCTGCACTTTTGGGGTCCGCGGTTGAGCTTGGAATTGATATATCTTGGTGTCCGGACGCAGATATCGATATGTGCGACAAACCTCCTTGAGTTTCAAACCCCAGCCTCCACCATTCCGCGCCTCGCTGGCTGCGGAGGCTCCTGAAACATTTTGTGGGCAAGGACCCTTGTCGGGTGTGGTTTCAAGCTTTGGGGTCAGGGTTACATGGTGTCGGGTTAAAGCGGGTTGCCGCCACTTGGTCCACTTCTACTGAGGCCCTCGTCTATTTTTAAGATGGACTGTGGCTCCTGTCCACCTGAGACAACGACCAAGTTGACAAGCTTTACAAAAAAAACAAACAAGTCCATCAGGGTGTTGTCCGACAAAGCAGGGGTTCTCATCACTGTACCGACTGCTGTCGAGAGCCCTGAACCGTCCACCTCACGCATTGGAGAGGCCCAGCAATGCAGCAAGGCATCACCCCTTGTTCGACAAGGGTCGTTCTAGCATCTTCTTCCAAGTCTCTCGGAATAGGCTTGGGTGCTTGATTTCTACGGTTCACGGCGTGGGGCTAAACATGCCTGCATTCGCGAAACCAGCGAAACCCCAAACTGAAACTTTTGACCCGTTTCGCAGGAAATCCGCGTAGATGGTTGGCAGTGGCGGCATTGCTCAGCACTGAAACTAGCGCCGATACTGATCGAACTATCAAACAGCTGCAAAAACGATGAGCCAAGTTGAGCATGCATCAGAGGGAATGAGGAAGTTTGCAAGCACATCCATGTCTGCAAGAGCCTCTTGGTCGCGACTGCCATGGATTGAGGCTGCAGGATTGAGATTAAAGGGTTTGGAGTTTAAGGTTTATTGTTGATTGCCATCACTATCAGCGTCATGGTCAAGATGTGTCCTATCCAGTTTGTAGGTCTTCCCTCTGTGTTGCTGCGGAGAACATGAACTTTTCAAATCTTCGCAGCTTCGGTGACGGCTGAGTCTGCCGCCCCCTGGCAGCCTGAGCTTCAATAAGATGCTTGCCCGGACATGGTCCAAGGGAACAAGCAGTCAGAGGGACCTGCAGGATCAAAACCCACGAAACAATAAGGTTCAGCGCACGTGCAGGCCTTGCTGACACTTGTGGGGGAGATTTCTCTTACCACTGTGCCGATTTTCGGACTGGTACAGCTGCGACCCTCTCCTCTGACGCATCAACAACTGCTACTGTAACGGGCTACTGGCAACTGGCATGTGTATTTGGCCGGCAGCTGGCATTCGGTACTTCAGCGGGCAACGGCCCTGCCAGTCTAACTCCACGAAAGGATAGGCTGACAGGGAATGTACCAAGAGTATCCGAAAGTACATCATTCATATACGAGTCTCCACGAAATTGGGGTCTGCATGACACTTGTCTTGAATCATGACGCATGGTCCTGGGCCTGGTACTGCGAGTTGAACTCGTGCCTTTAGGGTTTGTAGGCTTTGCATGCATGCCAAGGGCTTTAGCTCTGGTGGAGGGCGACCTGAATGGATGTCTAAGGCCCTGTTCACAAAACCCCACCCGAAGCCACCACCCTAAACCCTAAACCCCAAGCTCCTGGGCTCTACAAGCTTGAAACCTCCCACATGCAAGCTAAGGCTCGAACAATTAAACTCTCTGAAGCCTTGTGAAAAACACTCCAAGCCACCCTAAACCCTAAACCCTAAACCATCAAACCTGCAGGCCCTGAACCACTGAACCCTGGTTTGGGGTTGAGGGTTTCCCGGAAGCATTGATCCTGAATCTTGGACGCTCTAAACCCAGCTGAAGTCTGAACCCCTGCAAGTCCCTTGAAACATAGGGGGTAGGAAGAATTCAATTGATATTAAGACGCCCTTATGGCTACTGCCGCTACGCAGTGATCGCAGCATAATGTGCCCATTACAGCATCATGTGCCTTAAGACCCTTATAGGCCTCTATCCTGAAACCTATCGAATCCTATCTAAGAAACCCAACAACGCATTCTCCAAAAACAGGATCCTTATTAGCAGGACCCCAAAATAAGGTACCCTAAACCCTAAGCCCTTAGAGATCCCCTACAGAGCCCTTAAAGGAAGCCTAGGTCTAGGACCCCAAAATAAGGTACCCTAAACCCTAAGCCGTTATAGATCCCCTACAGAACCCTTAAAGGAACCCTAGGACTAGGACCCCAAAACAAGGTAGCCCCCATTTTCGGACACTCCCATTTGGGCTACCCCATCAGTCTCAGGCCCGCAAAGCTCGGGACTTGCTCTAAATTTGGGTTTAGGGTTTAGGGTGTAGGGTTTAGGGTTTAGGGTTTAAGGTTTAGGGTTTAGGGTTTAGGGTTGCTCTAAATTTGGGTCTCCTCCTTTTAGGGCCTTGGCTCGGGGGGTTCCGGATCTAGGGTTTAGGGATCTAGATGTGGCTCTGCATGTTCAGGCTTGCTCGGAAATTTTACCCACACTTTAGAGTCTATCGATCCCATCATGACCGAGCTCGATTTAGGGTCTAGGGGGGTTACAGCGAATTCGATTCTTACTTTGGGTTCGGAAGTATGGTCCTTCCTTTGCCGGGTCCCAGCAGAGAAACAGCGTGAACTAATTTCTGGAAAGGTGCAACAGAACACATCATCCAGAAACAAGCCAAAACAAGTAAAGCAAGAACCCAGTTTAGGCCTCGATATGTTCACGCTTTGGAGCATACCTGCTACGTCTTACTTTATGCTCTAGGGCCGAGGGTCTGTGTATTTCAAGGCCTGAACACTGAAAACGAGCATCAAACACCTACCGTAATCCAAGTCTGGCTTCGGCCCGTTCCAAATTTTGCTCTTCCCTGTGGTAGGATTTCCCTGGCGCGGGGGAACTACTGAAACAGCCTGCAATTGTGCTGATGGGGTTGCTGTAGCGGGAAGGCAGCGCTGGAGGAAGCCCCCACCAAACTACTTGCAAGACATGATGTTGTCACTCGCTTGCAAAGCCCCGCTGGATGCGGCCCTGTCAATGAGCAAGAGAATGAACATACGGACCATTCGGATGCTTGTAGAGAGTGGTGACTTTTTGTGCGTCTCAACCCTAAACTGCTTCAGGCCTGTGAACTCTAGGCGAATGCTGTTGCACATAGTTTTGCACTCGGATCTGCCTGAACCTACTGAAGCAAAAAAAAGTGCCGCATACGATTAGGGCTCTGGGCTTCGAGTAATGACTGCAAAAGAAGCTCCTGGGGCCTTAGGGCTGGGGACGAAAGGTTCAAGGGCTCGTTCCCAGAGGCTCCAATATCCCTTAATTTAGGAATATACCTTAAATTATAGTAGGATCCAAAATATGATTTAAGGATTATTCCCTAATTAAGGGATATTGGAGTCTCGGGGTTGTTTCGCGCCGTAACGAATTTTGGAATACTCGGCCCTCCCACTTATTGATCGAGCGCGTCCGGGCACACTGACTGCACAAATGCAGTGCTTTCGATGGGGCCTCTGTGGTTAATTAAAAATCTAAACCCTGAAACCAGAAGCTCTAAAGACTCTACTCTGAAAAAAAAGCAGCACGGACATGATCCATAGGGGCCTAAGACCACAAGACTAGTACCCCTACGGACTTCTAAGAATAGTTGCTGCACTTGTCAATAACTGGCATCACTGATCATTATTCTTGTGTGTCGGTGGCAGTCATTTGCAGGCTTCGGTAGACGAGGGCTCAGAAACCCAAGCCCAGCAGAAGACCGCGCTATCGGCAAATCCAAGCTAGAGCGTTTGCGGAAACCATCTATCTCCCGAAACCTGAAATGCCCGTCAACCTGAACAACTCTTCATTGCTAAGAAGCCCACTTCAGAAGCCGAACATGCTTCACAAGCATAAACGGCCTCACGTAAACACCGGCGTGTTGTCTTCCGCACCCCCTGGGGTGGAGGCCTCGGGAGAATTGCTGTCAAGGTCTCCGGCTCGCTTCTATGCAAATTAAATGCAAGCTACAACTATTTGTACTAGTAAGCACTACAGTCAAAGCTGCTAGTGGTACTTCTGTCTGGCAGTGTAAGAAACAATAACAATAATCTCGGGAAGACTGCCAAGTGTGACATCGCAATGAAACAATAACAAATCACAAGAGCAAGTGCGACCGCGGAACGATCCTGACTACTTACTACTTGTCCCTCTTGATCTCTAACAGTCGCGTAAAACTACCCATTTCGCAGGTCTTAATATCGGGGCCTCAACATTTCGAACAGGGTTTTGGGGCCCGTTACAGTGTACCTATAATGATAAGGATTTTGTATAGTACTGTGCAGACTTCTGGTTGCTAATCTGGCGTTTCAGGCTGAAAGATTTGGGAGCCCAATACCCCTTAATTAGGGAATATACCTTAAATTATAAGGGGATTCACATTCTGATTTAAGCTATATTCCCTAATTAAGTGGTATTGGGCTCTCTGGGTGTGGGCTTCTGGGGGGATAAAGGTATCCTGGCTTTTTCTGCTAGGCACTGTTGTCACACTTTTCTTGAAAGAGTCAGGGCCAAAGTCGCACTCGGAGAAAGAACGAATTGGGAGTTTCCGAAAATTGGGGGGGGTACCTTATTTTGGGTCAATTAGGATCCTACTATTTAGGGTACTATATTGGGGTCCCCCATTATCGGAATCTCCCAATTAGTAACTTTAGTATGTAAATCGGAAACGTTAAGACGAATCCTTCAAGGCGTCTTACAATCCGGGCCGTGTGATGCATTTGCAAGCCCACTTCGCGTCATGAAAGCATCTTCAGGGTAGTTCCTTCGTTTCACATGAAGTCCTTCTCCCTTGGAAGCCTTCCGAAGCAAAATGAAACCATCCAAGGTGAACTAACTGATAAGATGCCTCCGTGTTCTAGGACAACTGGGATTACACCTCCATGCTTGCGGCATAACTCCCAACTCCGAAAGAAGCATCGCATGGCCATACCAGTGCGTGCACCTGGAAACCGCTCATCCTTGCTTGAAAGACAGCGAAGCTCGGAGCTTGAGCTCCGCACAATGCTCTGGCTTGGCGATCATCAGGAGGAGTGGAATCTCACGTTGTGCATTAGACGGGTTGTGGTCCATGTCTGGGTCAAGTTGCCTATAATCATGCCACCGGGCTGGAGCCGCAACAGCTGAACTAAGCGCTCATGTATATGGCTTTCACGTGAACTGGGATATGTGCGTGTACCAGATTCTCCTGACTTTTCCTTATGTGCCGTTACTTGTCGTTGCTTCCAGCACCATGACTCATGTTGAGAAAACGGCCACCGCGTCGCGAGACCTTTGAAGGCTTCGCGAATGCTAGCCATGAGCGTTCTGATCAAGGGCATGCTGCCTTCGACTGTCCATCACACCGGAGGTAAAGGGTTAATGTCGTGATGTCTCTGGCATCAAAACGAAAATCATGTAACTTAAACTACTTCACCCCATTGATTTTGCGCATTGCGCAGTCTTCATGCGAACCCAAAGCAACAGAAAAGTGTAGGGCCCGGACGACGGCTTGTTAAGGTGTCACGCGCAATCCCCGGCAGATCTTTTCAGGCACGCGCCAGCTTCGAATTCCAGCGGGCTCATAGGCACCGCTTCCGGTGATTCAAGAGAGACTCCAAACAACAACCGTATCATACGAAACCCAACACTGTTGATACCTCATCTAAGGGCAGCCTTGCAGCCGCGGGTCCCGGTCCTTACTATCCGAACCCCATGCCTCTGATACGGTTCAGGATATTCATTAAGTAGCGATTCTCACGAAAAGACTTAACATGCAGGCCCCTGATGATAAACCTCCTATCTCTCAGGTTCGACATCATGGGACTTTTACATATTAGTAGATAGTCTTGGATGATTAATCACCGGAACGGGCTTGTGCTCTCACCCTGCGCGGGCAGAGCACCTCAGCATCCAAGTCCAAACGGGGTTTCAGGACCTACGTAAAGGATCAGGATCCCTGGCAAGTAGCGTTTATAAGTAGGGCAACTATGGTTAAGATTAGCTAACTCTAGTAGTCGGACAAAGCAGTAAAAATTAGCAGTGGCAGTTTCAGATGTTGTTGTTGCTGTTGATGAAGCTGCTCTTGGTCTTGCTGTTGGTGTTGCTGTTCGTGCTGGTGGTGTTGGTGCTGGTGTTGGTGCTGGTGTTGTTGGTGTTGTTGGTGTTATTGGTGTTGTTGGTGTTGTTGGTTTTGTTGGTGCTGTTGGTGTTGTTGGTGTTGTTGGTGTTGTTGCTGGTGGTGGTGGTGGTGGTGGTGGTGGTGGTGGTGGTGGTGGTGGTGGTGGTGGTGGTGGTGGCTGGTGATGTTGTTGTTGTTGCTGCTGGTGATGGTGGTTGTTGCGTTGCTGGTCATGGTGTTGTCATTTTTCTGCTGCTGCTGGTGGCGGTGGTGTGCGTGCGTGTGTGTGTGTGTGTGTGTGTTTTGTTTTTTGCTTTTGTGTTTGTTGCTGTTGCTGCTGAATACTGTTGATGTTGTGGTTGTTGTTGTTGTTGCTGCTAGTGTTGATGCTGCTGCTGATGATGATGATGTTGTTCTTGATGCTAAGGCTGTGAATGTTGTTGTTGCTGTTGTTGGCAGCGCGTGCGTCTGCCGCCGCGTGGGGCGGTGAGATTTCTTTGGTTGTGGTCGTGGTTGCTGTTGTTGTTGTTGCTGCTGTTGCTGCTGCTTGTTGATATTTGTTGTTGTTGTTGTTGCTGTTGCTGTTGCTGCTGCTGGTGTTGTTGTTGTTGTTGTTGGGGGTGTTGGTGGTGTTGTTGGTGTTGCTGTTGGCGGAGGCGGTGGCGGCTGTGGTTGTGGCGGCAGTACTACTAATCGTAGTAGTACTAGTCGTCGTCGTCGCAGTCAGAGGAGGGGAGGCACCAGCAGCAACATCACCAGCAGCAGTAGTAACCAGAAGCAGAATTGGAAGAGGTAAAGGCCGTGGCAGGAGTATCCCGTTTGCCAATCGTCGAAGTCCACTGCATCCAATGCTGTCACTGCTGTGGCATCTGCCTCCACATTGCGAAATGGTCATGGGCGCTGAAAGAGCCGGAGCAGGATCGTGTGCAAGCCCCAAGGTCGTCAAGAATCTGGGAACTGCGACTTCGGCGGTGTTGGGTGAAAACTCAATTCTACAGTCTACTGCATTTTCCAAGAACTACTCGGGTGTGGGCGCGTTCTGTATCATAGCAGAAGTTGTCGTCGGATCAGTGCTGTGTTGATGCTGCAGTGGTGTTATTTCAACTGAGAAACCTCACTAGGGCCAGAACATCCCAAACAAGGCCTCGAGGGTCACCAGGACAAAAACCCAGTGCCCTCATCTGAAACCCGGAAGCCCCGCACACGAGAGGAAGAGCGGTCAAACGTAGCCGGGGGCCGCGCTACGGTTCCGACGTAGCGGACCGTAACCTGGCGTGCTCAGATATCGAGCCCGGACCACTTTGAAACTCGTAGTCGCAAGCTAAAGTTGCTTCCACTGAATAAGCCAGAGGACCACGTCAACAACCAGCCTGCCGACCGGCCCAACAACCAACAGCAAAACCAGAAGACAACAACAGCAACACCAACACTACCACCGACAACGACAAGATCTCGAAACACAGCAAACACGACGAACCGTGAAAGCGACAGCAACAAACAACAACAACCCGGGTGGGCCTAACTAGAGTTTTGGGGCCCTACCTGTGATCGTACATTTCGGGCAGCCGGGAAATGTACGATGGAGGGGTTTGGCAATGTACTTCCGGCAGGGGCCCCGGTTGTACATAAACACGGGTTTTCGGTGCCAAATCAAGCTTTTGTTGGTTCAAGTTTCGCAAACCTTCTCAAACCGAGCGTCTCGGCCGCTTCTCCCTTGTGCACGTCAGCATCGCATGGGCTACCACGTTTTGTGTGTTTTCTCCAGTCTTGTGTTATCTGCGCTGTCTCTTGCTCTTGCTCTTTCTCTCTCCCCCCTCTTGGTCTCTCTCACTCTCTCTGTCTCTCTCACTCTGGCTCTCTTATTGTCTCTCACTCACTCACTCACTCACTCATTCACTCATTCACTCATGCACTCGTTCGCTCACTCAATTCATTCTCTCTCTCTCTCTCTCTCTCCTTCCGTCCTTCCGCAAGGGTTGAATGGGCGAGTTAAGCCCCCGGGGCTTTAGGCCCGCCCGTTTTACGGGTTGAATCTCTCTCTCTCTCTCTCTCTCCTTTCGGAAGGAGGACAAGGACTGCAAACCCGAATCCAACTAAACTTTGCACAGCTTGCGC
>CAJNDT010000018.1:0-197500 GCA_905221615.1 Symbiodinium sp. CCMP2592 | reverse complement strand
ATGCAGCTGGGGGTTCTTGAAATCAGGAATACCTTTTGTCAGGGTCCTTCAAGCCAAATACCTTGCAAAAGAACTACTGCTACAAGTCTCGGAGGAAAATTTTAGCATAAACCTGAGATCCCAGACTCTTGCCTGTCGGGCTGGTAAATATGCCATTTCGATATGCATGCAGGCAGCCTCTGCAAAGAATCACCCTTCGAGTCCTCCCATCGTCTCAGTTTATCTTGAAACCCTGTTCTGCCTCATAAAAAAACTCACATGAACCAATCGAACTTCGGATTCGGAAGTTCGTTCTGCACGGCGGCAGCTCATAGAAGCAATATAGAACAACTGGAATAGGGTTTGGGGTGTGCTTTAACTACCTCGACTACATGTTGCTGATTAGAGTTGAGATTTGTCTATAACTTGGAAATTGTATCTCAGGGAGAAGACAGATTGCTTGTACACACTGTTGGCTTAATTTTAATCCACCGACCCCCTGGTGAACTCTTGTGACCCTACACCACGCTTCATCAGCTCTATGCTGAGATGGGGGACTGGATACTGTCCATCAATCAGAAGCCTGGCGTCATACGAAATGGCGTTTGCAATGAGAGTTTAGGTGGGTGTATGCAGGGGCTCTTAAGGATGCTGCTGGGTGTTTCTATGGAGCGTTCTTCTGGGGATCCGGGCAATGTACGCTTCAGGCTTCGTTATGAAGCTGTGGGTTATCCATATTTAATACGAACACAGGACAACCGTCCCTTGCCTTTTGACCCTCGGTCGTGCAGTGTGGCCACACGCGGCAGACGCGTGCGGAGCTCGGAGGTTTGGGAGCAGCTACCCATAGGCTCCATAGTACTTCCCTTTTTGGATTACCTTATAGGATTCTGAATATGAACCCCGAAAAGGAACTACTATGGAGCCTCTAGGTAAGGTAGTCCTGAGGTTAAGCTTCACGGGCTGTTCAGGTCGGATGCAGAACCATTGCCGTCATGGCTCCATGCACGCATGCCGACAAAGCTGTCTCGCACTTCTACCGCTTTCCCCCGCAAGAGCTTGCTGCATCTATTGAAGTAGATGATGCGCCTACTCGGCTGGACATTTCTCGGAGCGGTTACATTCTGAATTCTGGTCTGCGAATCGGCTCAGCAAGACGAAATTCCACAAGAAATCACAAATTCATGACGCGGTTGCTCCAAAAGGCCACCCGCGACGGCAGGCGCCCGTTCTTACCACAGCACATTCTCTATGATGGAGCATATTGAGTAGCATAGCGGAGCCGTGTGTAGAACTACAAATGCTGCTGTTGTCTGCATTGCCGTCTGTACCATTGCTGTTTCCGTGCAAGTACCTCGCCACACATCTAAGTTAACCCCTGAACCCCAAATCCGAAGCCGGCGGGCAGCGACCCTAATGGCTGAACCCCTAAACCCTAAGCCCTAACCCTTAAACCCTAACCCCTAATCCCTAAACCCTGGCCCCAAACCCTCATCCCTAAACCCATTCATTTCTAGCCAAGGTCTGGACTGTCCACGGCCATTCCGCGCAGCCCAGTCAAACTGATGGTTGTTGGGTTAAGGGTGTAGAGGTTCAGGGGTTTAGGGTTTACGGGTCTAGAAGTTCGAGGTCGAAGGTAGGGGGGCTTCACTTTGGTGAGATTTCTTTTTGCAAAGGATCCCTAGTCACTCTGTCTTGGAGTCTTGGTCCGTACAACTCCGGCTTTCGTAAACCCCGCATCGAAGGGATACAGGCCATGACTGCGGCTTACTTGGGCTTCAAGGTCCTGGGCCAATGTGGAAGTTTCCGAAAACAGGGGACCCTAATATAGTACCCTAAATAGTAGGATCCTGATTATAAGGACCCCAAAACAAGGTACCCCTAATTTTCAGAAACTCCCAACCCTCATGGAGCCCTTTAAAGGAGCCCTTATAGTACCCTTATAGGAACCCTTTAAAGGAACCCTTAGAGGCTTCATGCACAGGAGAAGGCCGGGGCCTTTGGTGCAGGATTCACAGAGTCGGGCTTGCGAGTCAAAGCGTTTCAAGCTTCCTTCAGGGCTGCAGAAGATGGGTAATGTAGGGGCCTGAATTAGCATAGGGTTTTGGGGCACATCATACTATAATCATGGTAAGGAATCCCCAAAATAGTGTTGGCAAATTTTTCTTGCCCGTATATGAATGCTCACAGTATGCAAACAGCAGATAATTACTCTGGGGTCCTCAGCTGTAACGAATCAGAGCCTCAAAAATTGACGGAGGCTGTTGGGGGCTACTGCATTCCCAGTAGATAAGAACCATAACGGGGCACTCTTACTCTCCCTATTCAGACACCCATAACATGTTTCTGCCTGAGTGTTGAGCTTCGCGCCTGCAGGGTTTACGATAGAAAGGGTGACATTTAAAGACGTTGACAAAACCCCAAACCCTGAACCCCAAAACCCTAAACCCCTAAAACCCCAGAAGCCTAAACCCCAAAACCCCAGAACCCCTACGCCCTAACCGTAGCTTCGCTACTGGGATCAAGGGTTTGGATGCCAGGGCTCAGAGACTGATGGGTTAGAAGGGGCCCCCACCCTGTAATAGTGACCATAAGGATTATATAGGATTACATTAGGGCCCTAATTATTATATTCCTCTTATACCACTATTACAGGGTGGGGGCAGCTTCTAACTGATAGGGTTTGGGGGTGGGGATGCCCTCGGCCCAAACCATTACTGCGGGGTTCAGGGTTTTAGGGTTCAGTGCTCAGGGTTTAGGGTTCAGGGTTTAGGGTTCAGGGTTTAGGGTTTAGGGTTCAGGGTTTAGGGTTCAGGGTTTAGGCTTTACTGTGAAGGGCCTGAGGAGCTGAACATTTGAGCTCAAAAAACCGATCCTAATTGTAGAAGCCGGCCTCTCAATGCTGTTCAGGGTTTAGGGGTTTAGGGGTTTAGGGTTTAGGAGTGTAGGGTTTCCTCACGTGTTGGTTGACTGGAAGGATGCATTGCTGATTTATAGGGCCCCTACTACTTGTGCTGTCTATACTCCGCTGGAGCCTAAACCCTAAACCCTAAAACCCAGACCCTCAACCGTAAACCCCTCACTGCTGCCTGGCCTGCTCGGAGTCCCAGCATCGCAGGAGGTTCACCAACTCGGCACGGGCAGCCTGGCACAGAACATGATCCCCCTTACTTCATAGGGGCCTTAACAATCATAGTTGGGTGTTAGGGTCCATTGTACTATACTGCGGGTAATTAACTGTTTAGGCCCTTGTAGTACCTGAATCCCTAAACCCACTGTATAGGTAAATTGTTTAGGCCCTTATAGCACCCTAGTCCCTAAACCGATGGGGTTTTTAAGGTTCAAGGTATCCTACTTGTCGGGTATCATGGGTAACTAAAGGTTAACCTTTTTGGCTATATAGGATTATATAGGGACTAGACTACCCAAAAAAGGTTAAAGGTTACCTACTCTACTACTAAGGTATAGGAGCAAGGAGCGAAACCTCCGAAAGTAGACATAAAACATTCGAGTGTGCAGGCGGCAAGTGAAAAAGCCCGCCCAAAAGCAACGAAGCAGGTAGGGTGTAGGAATTAGTTTTGAGGGGCTTAGGGTTTAGGGATTAGAGTTCAGGGGTTTAGGGTTTAGAGTTTAGGGGTTTAGGGCTTAGTTTAGATAGATTCAATACGAAGAGCAAACTTGGTACACCCAAACCCTAAACCCTAAATCCACTCTGCATGACCGCTTGGGCGCCGGGCCAACAGGCCCTCCAGCTGCAAGGCCTCTCAACGGCTACGGCGGCCAGGGTGATGGGAAGGTTTAAGATTCTTGGGGTAGGGATTCCTTTATATGAACTCTATTATGGGAACCCTACTCCCTACTAAACCCCCATAGGCATGTGATTTGGAGCGTTAGTTTGCTGACATTGCGGCGTGGTCGAAGTCCGAGCCTTGCACCGCACTAACAAGTCGCATGCAACAGCCCTCTTCCCAACAAGCTTTTAGGGCTTAGGGTTTAGGGTGGCTCGCCGAGTTTGACAGGATTCTGTTTCACTGCTCAGGTGCTGAAGAGAGATGCCAGTCCCATGCACAGCACAAGCCTTCCTGAAAAATCTTTCCCGACCTAACCCCCTAAACCCCCAAACCCGAACCCTAAACCCCAAACCCCTGAACCCGAAACCCTAAACCCTAAGCCACCCCCCGTTACTGGGGGAAGATGCTGAAATACTGAAGGTCCTGCATCCCTCAAAGTCACCGTCAACGTTATAGGCTTTTGGGGTGCAGGGTTGCCTGCTTAGCACCGTGGTAACCAGGCTTTGTCCAAATCCGAAACACAAAGAGCCAGAAGCAAATCACCATGAGCCTCTGCAAATCCTGGCATCTCCAAATCCTGTGACTGAAACCGCTAAGTCCGAAGCCTATCCGAAAATGTGTCTCCCCACTGCGCTATCAAGCCTGTCGCGCAAGGTCCGGCTCTTGGAGACAAGGAGGACCTTGCGCTCCAGGGTGCGGGTGTGCTGAGGGCATTGGTCACTTGGAGGGTCGGGGGACTTAGTAAGTAGGTAGTAAGTAGTCTTGGGGTTATGGTACTTATAAGTCCCTAAAATAACCAGTTACTAAGTCCCCCGACCCTCCAAGCAGGGGTGTGATACTCCAACGCGTTATGCCGGACGCCGTTCACACTTGAAGCGCTGACATGCTGCATCATGCTGAGAACTCTCACCACACCGGCTTGTAAGGGTCTGAGATGCAAAACACTTTTCCCCCCGCCTGAGAAATCAATTCGTAAGTGTATGGTTCAAGTTCTCCGTTTGTAAGTCGTTGCAGCACCACGCAAACTTGGTGATACGCACCTTTCTGTCCACCGTCCTTATGGTTTGCAAGCCGAGTGCGACCAGAACCCGGGCATTTCATGCAAGAACCGTTGAAGCTCCTCGAATATGAAAGCGGTGCTGCTTTGAGACCTCTCTCTAGCAGGCTAAAGCCTGTACTCTGCTGCCTAAAGCGAATCAGGTTCACACCCTAGGAGAAGGAAACCTCTCTCTCTAACACACACATGCTGGCACACACACACACACACAGACAGAGCATCTGCCGTCAAGGAAAGATCGGAAAAGTCTGAAGCCGAATTACACACTGACATCTGAATCTGAGGGCTAGGTCGATGAAAACATCCCGTCAGACAGTCTGACATGCCTGGAACACTTCTGCAGAATCGGGAGGCAGTGCAGGCAGGCAAACAGCTGACATGAAGCTTCCAAGTGAAGTCAAGTATTGCCTGCATCCCAGGTGACGGCATACTCCTGCATCAAGTGCTTTGGGATGGTGAGGTTAGTCTGGTCTAGGTTTTCTTGAGCTTGGAAACTTGAACGTTTGGTGCACAAACCACATACTTCAGCACAGAAGGTATGAGCTTGGGATGCGGATGTGTGCCAAGCAATACAAACGTGGCGACTTTAGTCGAGCGGGTCTTTATTCGGGTGCTCTAGGGCAGTGGGACCTCAGGGCTGATGCGCTCGAAAACTAGAGCACTCTACCGGCTACCCAAATACTTGTATGACTTTGCCATAGGCCTACGGCCAACGTAGGACTCCTAGCAGAACGTGTACTCCCAGAACAAAACCGTGATCAAATGAACCGTTGTAGCAATCACTGCAAACACTCGCCAGCACCAGCCGTGGTACCTCAAGGAAAGAGCAGATCTGTCGTCGTTCGTCGTACAACTATATGTTGTGGCTGTTGCTCTTGTTGCCATGACACGGGAAAGTCGCCACGCAGTGACAGTGGCAGGCCAGTCCTCTTGCTGGCGTTGCCGATGTCACCATCATTATCATCAGCATCACCATCATCGTCCTCATCAGCATCACCATCACTGTCAGCAGCATCACCAACATCATCTCTGTCGTCGTCATCATCATCATCACCACCATCATCAACAACACCGGCACCATACCACCTTCCTCATAGCAAACATCATCAACTACAGGATTGGCGCCTTCCTCAATACCAAATTCTGCCTCAGAACCAGCATGATGACAAAGACTTCACTTGTTATCATCATTACCACTATTGAATAGGTATTGCTCACAATTGCACGTCCTTTTCAGGTTCGCCACCATAAACGAGCAAACAGAACAAAATCCAGTCCTCTGTTACATGTGCTTTGAACCCACAGCTCGGCTGGGCATGCTTGGTTTCGGAAGCCCTCTGCACTCGAAAACTCCGAACCCTAAACTTTCAACCCATAACATCATCTTATGACCTGGAAAACACTCCCTTCCACATGCGACCAAAACAACACTTATCAACCCTCAACCCTCCCAGCAGCATGGAACGACAACTTCGGGGAATCCTCCGGAAGGGCGCACAGCTTGGCCATGATGTAAGACCTACAACCTCGTAACAATGCAGGATACACGGATGCGCAACCACTACACAAGCTACGATGATCTGTAAGACAATGCAAGGTTATGACCAGGCAAGGGCACGACAGTGAGATCACGTAAGTTGCAAATGCTGTTGCTACCGCCGGTGCAGCGCATGCAACATGTCCGCTTGTGCTGTCTGCGAGGCAGCCTGACAACATTTCCGTCTGGTATCAACGGTATGACCAATTCTGCCACTCATCGGGACATGCGTAGCTCTTCTGCTCCCAAATGTAAATATTAAACTGCGAGTGTACGTATCTCTGTGTGCGTGTACATACTTACACACACTATGCAATTCCACGGAAACATAGATACAGGCATGCTCTTTGTGACCTACCGCGAACCTTGACTTTTCAAATCTTCGCAGCTTCGGTGACGGCTGAGTCTGCCGCCCCGTGGCAGCCTAAGCAATAAGATGCTTGCCCGGACTTGGTCCAAGGGAACAAGCAGTCAGGGGAGCTGCAGCATCAAAGCCCGTGAATCAACAACGTTCAGTGCTCTCTCCGAAAAGGTGCAGGCCCTGCTGACACTTGTTGGGGAGATTAGTCTTACCATTGCGACAATTTTCGGACAGGTACATCCAAAAAACGGGCTGCGACCCGCTCCCCTGACGCATCAATAACTACTGTTGTAACGGGGGTACTGGCAACTGGCTGGCGCACTCCGAGTGCTTGGGGACTTGATCTGAACTTTGGCCTCCTCTCTTTAGGGCTTAAAATGGGAGTTTCCGAAATGTGAAGTGTACCTAAGGGTTCCTTTAAATGGGTCATTAGAAGGGTACTACAAGGGCTGCTTTAAAGGGCTCTATGAGGGTTTAAGAGTTTCGGAAGATTAGGGGTAGCTTATTTTGAGGGTCCTTAGAATCTTATTTAGGGTATGATATTAGGGTCCTCTATTTTCGAAACCCCCACATCTTACTTTATGCTCTGAGGCCACAACTGAAACAGATTGCAACACCGCTGACGTGGTCTTCGCAAAGGGAGTCCCGCGCTAGAGGAAGCCTCCACCTAACTACCTGCAAGACATGATGTTGTCACGCGCTTGCTAAGCCCCGCTCGATGCAGCACCGAGTCATGAGCGAGAGGATATCCAGACTATCGCCGAGAATTCTCACCCACCGGGCAGAGACAATGGATCTTCGGCCCTTAGACAAGGGTGGGCGTAGGTGTGGCCCCCCTGTGTGCATCTGAACCCTAAATCGCCTTAGCCCTGAATGCTTTCCATTTAGTTTTGCGCTGGCTCTGCCTGAACCTACTGAAGCAGACGAAGCTGCCGCATCGACGCGGGGAATTCGACACGCGGAAGGGCGGAGAGAGATTCCAGTACGTCTGGGCGAAAAGTAAGACTAGCCGTACTCAGTACTCGCAACAAGTGTAATTAAACCGTATCGAGCCCGCAACGAATTCTGGCATACTCTCCCCACTTCTTCATAGGGCGTGTCCGGGCACACTGAATGCAACAAATGCAGTGCTACCGTTGGCGCCTCTGTGGTAAACAAACCCTGAATACAGGAACCAGAAGATCTAAAGACTCCACGCTTAGAAGACAAAGCGCCAGGGGCACTATCCTCCTGCACCCTCTTCTTCAGACAAAAGACCTCTACCATCATTACTACGCTTGTCATAGTGCAACTACCCCGGCTGGTATAATAATGCATTATGGTGTATCATTATAGTGAACGTCGTGATCACGGCTCTTCCTCTGTTGCAGGCTTCGGTAGACGAGGACGAAATACTCGGAAACCCTACCCTTCAGAATCCCTTAATAGTAGTTATATGGTAATAATATGATAGTAATATGATAGTAATAGTAGTTATATGATAGTAATATGATAGTAATATGGTAGTAACAGTAGTTTGCTATCGGCAATACCCAGCCCAGCTGCACCTCTTGCAGAAACCAACCCATCTTCCGAAATCTGAAACACACCGTTCGCCTGAGCAACGCTGCAGACACACTCCCAAATGCCCTGGTAGCTTTCAGGTTCACCTCAAAAGCCGAACATGTTTCGCAACCACAGATGGCCGCTGCAAAAAAGGTCGCCTCACGTGAAAAATGGCGCGTTGTCCTCCGCACCCTGTGGGGTGGAGGATGCCTCGGGAGAATTGCTGCTTAGGGTTTAGGGCTGAGGGTTTAGGGTTGTGGTGGGCGCTTCTGTGCAAATTCAACGCTGCTACTGCTACAGCTACTGCTTCGCAAGCTGCAAACTCCTACTGATTGCTGATCCTCCTTCTCCTGGTCCGCGCGTCCTGCTTGTGCTTCTACTGCTACTCCTACTCTTACTTCCACTTCTACTTCTACTCCTACTCCTCCTACTCCTACTCCTCCTGCTCCTACTCCTACTCCTGCTCCTGCTCCTGCTCCTGCTCCTACTCCTACTCCTACTCCTGCTCCTACTCCTACTCCTACTCCTACTCCTACTCCTACTACTACTACTACTACTACTACTACTACTACTACTACTACTACTACTACTACTACTACTACTACTACTACTACTACTACTACTACTACTAGTACTACTACTACTACAACTACCCTCAACCCGAGCCTACCGAACGCCGACCCTTGGCGAACTCTTGTCAACCCTAGACTACCTAACGCCGACCCGTGGCGGACCCTTGTCAACCCTAGCCTACCTAACGCCGACCCGTGGCGGACCCTGAACTTGAGCCTACCTAACGCCGACGTTTAGGGTTTTGGGACCCCGGGTACTATCCAAAACGATAAACTTCCCCGGGCATGCATAAGCCGAGCACCTAAACCACAGCACCCTAAACCTCCAAGCTTCAAAATTTTCTGCACCCAGAACCCTTTCCATCCTGAGCTGCCCGCCTGCTTCGCGTTCGTGAGCGCAGCGAGCCTGCAAATGGGAACTTTCGATCGCGGGCAAAGAAACTTGCTCTGCTAAACTCCACTAAAAAAATAATTTGATAAAGTTAGGGGCTGTGAGGGGAGATGAGTACAAGTTTAGTCAGACCCCTATTCCGGTCGCTAACTTCTTTACCTCTCAAGATCATCATTCTGAAGTCAGAAAATTCTTCAACTTGTCGCATGGCATGGCTGCAGTCACTCGACTCCCCGCTAAACCTACACCCAGAATCCTAAGCGGTCCTAAACTTTACATCCCACATACCAACCTGGTCCATGGTTGGGAAAATATCAAACATGACAGCTTCTATTCCTTCTTGGGCTTCAAGTACCCATAAAACTGCAAAATGTCACCCAACTATGACAAAGCAACCCAAGCGAAACCTAAACCCTGTACCCTAGACCCTAAACCCTGAAGCCCTACACCCTAAACCCTAAATCCTAGACCCTAAAACCTAAAGTCCTGCACCCTAACCCCTAAAGCCCTACACCCTAATCCCTAAACCCTAGACCCTGGACCCTAAACCCTAAAGCCCTTGAAAACCCTAGAAACCCTAAACCCTAAAGTCCCAAAAGCCCCTAAAGCCCTAGAAACCCTAGACCCTAAACCCTAAAGCCCCTAAAGCCCTAGAAACCCTAAACCCTAAAGTCCCTAAAGCCCCTAAAGCCCTAGAAACCCTAAACCCTAAAGCCCCTAAAGCCCTAGACCCAAGCGGTCACGGCTGGGGAGCCTGATCTCCTGCTGAAGGCTGTCCGGTACCCTCTGCAAAGACAGGTCCAAGTCCTGAAAGCGGTTTAGGGTTTTTGTTACCTTTCTCCGGTTTAGGGTTTAGGGCTTGGGGTTTAAGGCTTAGGGTATCGGGCTTTCGGTGTAGGGTGTAGGGTGCAAGAAGAGCTAAGGGCATTTTAGAACGACGGTTTTAAAGAGGCGGGGCTCAGGGGTGGACGCCTCTTCATCTCAGAAGCTAGGGCTTGTTTTTGGTGGTTGGGCTAACGCCTGAGGTCGTTGCAGGGGTCGGTGCAATTGAAAATAAGGAACACCCCAAAACAGTACTGGTAATTATTTAGGCCCCTATATTAGGGATTTGGAGCGCAAAGGCTTCTAGCCTAGGTACTGCCCCCATACAGTAAGAGTCTATGATAGTGCTACTATTAAGTTTAAGGTCCTAATATCTATATTATGAATATTATTCAACTATTACTGAGTGGGGGCCGTACCCAACTTCTAGCTCTGTGCTCAGGGTTTAGACAAACGTTTTCCGAAATAGCAACATGAGCCATAGCAAAACCAAAAGCATGTGGCAAAGACAAGTCATTCTCGACATACTCGCATCGTGCCATTATCACCGAAAAGAAGACAGGAGAGTCAGTGTATCCGAAACTACGACTGTCCATGGCAGCTATCAGAAACACCACAGCATCTCATGCTACTCTCTCTGATCGAGAACTTCGATAAAACGTCTCAGACGTACTACCACATTTGATGTAATCCTTGTCTGTGGAGAGTTTCAGGAAAATTGGGGGGCCTGAAACAAAAAAAGCGTGACTGGAGAGTTCAAACGCACGCTGAGACCAAGGGGCGACGGTGAGGCCCGCCCTTCTGATGCACGCCAAGATCCTAGGTGTTTGAAAGAGGTTCGGTGGGGGGCGGCTCACGCAATAGTCATATGAATTTTCGCAGCTAGTATCCGTGCATGATGGCTGATAACATTTAATAGTAGAGCTTCGGGGTGCTGCTGTCTATACTTTAATACCGTAAGGCTTCTGGGACCCACCTGTCGGTAATGCCAATCAACTATGATGTTGGCTCTAGTGGGTTTATCTCAGACTGCTCTTCCAACAAGCTTTCATGGCGTTCCACAGTGGGCAGCCGACCCCGCAACCTAAAACCCAGAACGCTTTCCCAGCGTCGCTTCGGCACCGGCGGTGCTGATGCGATTCCCGGCGAGGTAAAACTGAACCAGCGATCCTCAGATGCCCAGCTGGGGTCTCGAAGGCAAGGGGCACAGAACATTTGGGGCTTTATAGAAGTCTGCCGGGATTTGCTGGAGTTTGGGATCCGCCAGGCAGATAGCATGCTGGCCCCGAAGAGCTTCAAGCGATCTGAAACTCCCAACCCTCAAATGGAGACGGGCCTTTGTTCTCGGGGGCTTTCTAGTATGCGGACGAAGAATTAGCATCATGCTGGCGACATCTTGTAACCCTGCAGTCGACCATACAGCCACCCATCTTGAGATGTCAAGCGAACTGCTGAGTAGAGAGACGGCCTCAAACCCAGAACATCCAATCCTAAACCCCAAACCACAATGTAAGTCTTAAACCAGACAGCCCCAACCCTAGGCCATAAACCTCAAACTCGAGGATGGCTCTTCGGAGAATGCTGATCCGAGCAGCGATTCTCCTCCAGCGCTGCAGCCAGATGAAGCGCACCCTCGTCATCAATGACGTTGTGGCACCTTGAGCTTTGTGGGGTCTGCAATGTCCTCTTGCTATACGGATCTATCTGATGCGTATAGGTCATGTTTCGCGCACAAAATTCTACCCACGGCACTTGTAGCAATAATTCTAACTCGTTATGCTCGCAGGAAGGTGGGTATCGCAACTTTCTCGACAGAGAATTCACAGGCAGTTACTCGGAGTGAAGCTCAACAGTTCTAGTTGTTTTCTGTGCATTGGCGATGTGGTTTAGTCATGTATGTTGCCGAGTGGCAGGTACAGGTGCGTCAGCGTCACATTCTTCAGCAGCGCCTCTCGTTTCAGCTGATGGCAAGTCAACACTTCGGTCCCTGTTTCCACCCCCCACAATCGATAAGCACCGCACTAAAAGTGACGATGTAGATGTAGCAAAATGGCATGGCCGAGGCAGGATATCACGGCAGTTCGGCTCACAAATTGGTGCTGGCAGTCACAAGCTTCCCCCGACCTCTGCAATGCGGGTAATGCCCGCCGACGTGATGCCGTTGTAATCCAGCCTCACTCACGTCCAGGTATCATGCACAACGTGGCTCGCACAGGGCAGTCTCATGTGCTCGTGTTCTGGGATGTGCTGGAACACCTTCCTAGACTCTTTGACCTTTCTTTTCTCCGCTCCGCACCTCAAGAAGAACACCAAGGCTAACAGCGAGTCGAGCCACAAGAATTTCAGCAAAGGCTTTAGGGTCCATCAGGATTGCGGCACATTAACGCTGAGCAAAAACCAAACCCAAACCATAAAGCTCCAAAAACCATCACCCAAATTCCACGAAACTTAGAGTTGCTGTCTCCATATTTCGTTTATGAAGCCCCAGCGTCAAGACAGCATGAAGAAATCCTGAAACTAAACTAAATTGAGCTCCTGTACATTAAAGGCCGTGAAAGCTCAACCCTGTGACATAGCCCTATGAACACCTTCCTTAGACAAAAAGACCCTTGTAAATCCAACTCGCATTCCCTATCAAGCCGTCGGAAACGAAAGTGCTGAACCGTGAAACCTAAACCTTTAACAGTTCCCAGAGAGCCCAATTCCCCTTAATTAGGGAATATAGCTTAAATCCTTACATGAACCCCCTTATAATTTAAGGTATATTTCTTAATTAAGGGGTATTATTGGGGGCTCTGTGGGTTGATAGCAACCCTTACATTACCGCTTGCGGCAACCCTTTACGGAAACCCTAAATCCTGAGATCCCTCAGCACCCGGCTCGAGCTTCGTCAGCGAGGTGTTCTCCGCCAGGGCGACAGCCAGTTTCTCGGCGCCTTCTTTTTTTTTTTAAGTTGAGTTCTCGGCGCCTTCATCTTTTGAGGTTTCGGGCGTTAGGATTGAAAGTTCAGGGTTTAGGGCGTTAGCGTTTTGAGGGCGTAGGGTTTTAGGGTTCAGGGTTCACGTTTCAAGGTTGTTCGGTTCAGGGCTTTGGGGGTTTAGGGTTCGGGGCTTCGGGTTCCTGATCATGAGGGTAAAGGGTTGTAAAGTTGTAGAGTTGTAGAGTTTTCCTGCAGGGCCGTCAGTGGGTAGAACAGCTTTCTCTGAGGGTTCTCTTGGGGCTCTCTATAAGCGGCCTGGAAGGTTTCTATCATGTTCTGGATGCTCAAAATAATGCTTTGGGGCATATCCTAACACTATACAGACAGGATTCATATTACAGACTGTGACATTGGGGACTTAGTACTTCTAACAATCCTTTTGGTGCCTAATATCGTTTTCTCATATGATGGAAGCCGAAGGAATCGCATGGCTGGGTAATTATTCCGATACCTATGTTGCTTGGCAAAGGAAGCTGCAGCTAATTGGGCTTTGGAGGATCTGGTTTAAGGTGCTTCTGGGGTTTGAAGAGGAGGGCCGACCTCAGCCCCAAACCACCTACCCCTTTCAGGACTTATCTAAAGAAAACATGATAAAGAACGCTAAAAAATACTCAAAAAGGATGTTGTATTGGTTGTGGCGGGACTGTTTGTTTTCTCCGGCTTCGGGACGTGAAATTTGGGGTGGCTGCGCTAAGGGGCTGTGAGGCTTACTGCTATCATGGCTTCAAGCCTAAGGTCAGGATGTAATCTAGGGGCCTTAATAATTCGAATAGGGTTCTGGGGCCATAAGGAACCCCCAAACTAGTATGGCCCCTATAGTACTCAAAACCCAGCCTGGAACACGGCAAGTTTTGGCCGCAGGATGGGCCGGCGAGTCTCTGTCCGAGCGCTGCATGAGCAGCACTGTGCAGAGCACATGGAGTCAAGGCTGAAATCTATACAAGCGGCTTAGCGCAAAACAGCCTCGAATGACTCAAGACGTGTCGGGCTCGAACCTCCGTTGCGAGCGATTGCTATCTCTACGATTCCAAACTCTACGAAGCATGCATTGCAAAGCAAGCACCCACTCAAAAGTCCTTTGCCCGGCTACGTCTCGAAATTTCACACAACAGCTTCACCTGCTGAGTCCAGACCTGCTCAGACTATCTTTTAATTTCCCCTGGCAGTATGTACAAGGCTTGGGTGTAAATTATACCATAACTGTCGTAGTAATGATAACACTAACAATCAACCCCCAAAACGCTGTTCGAATTCTTAAGGCCCCTACACTTAACCGAAGGCATGCAATGTCAATGATTTGCGGACTCAAGCCGGGACGCTGCTGTACTTGCATGCAGCTGCTTCACCAGCCACCTCGCAGACGCAGCACCAAGTGCAGGGTCGATTCCTTTTGGATGTTGTAATCCGAAAGGGTACGGCCGTCCTCCAACTGCTTGCCAGCGAAGATCAGGCGCTGCTGGTCGGGCGGGATGCCTTCCTTATCCTGAATCTTAGCCTTGACATTGTCGATCGTGTCACTGGCCTCAACATCCAAGGTAATCGTCTTCCCTGTCAGGGTCTTGACAAAGATCTGCATGCCACCTCGCAGACGCAGCACCAAGTGCAGGGTCGATTCCTTTTGGATGTTGTAATCCGAAAGGGTACGGCCGTCCTCCAACTGCTTGCCAGCGAAGATCAGGCGCTGCTGGTCGGGCGGGATGCCTTCCTTATCCTGAATCTTAGCCTTGACATTGTCGATCGTGTCACTGGCCTCAACATCCAAGGTGATCGTCTTGCCCGTCAAGGTCTTGACAAAGATCTGCATGCCACTCGCAGACGCAGCACCAAGTGAAGGGTCGATTCCTTCTGGATGTTGTAATCCGAAAGAGTACGGCCGTCCTCTAACTGCTTGCCAGCGAAGATCAGGCGCTGTTGGTCGGGCGGGATGCCTTCCTTGTCCTGGATCTTAGCCTTGACATTGTCGATCGTGTCACTGGCCTCAACATCCAACGTGATCGTCTTACCCGTCAAGGTCTTGACAAAGATCTGCATGCCGCCTCGCAAGCGCAGCACCAAGTGAAGGGTCGATTCCTTCTGGATGTTGTAATCCGAAAGAGTACGGCCGTCCTCCAACTGCTTGCCAGCGAAGATCAGGCGCTGCTGGTCGGGCGGGATGCCTTCCTTATCCTGAATCTTAGCCTTGACATTGTCGATCGTGTCACTGGCCTCAACATCCAAGGTAATCGTCTTCCCTGTCAGGGTCTTGACAAAGATCTGCATGCCACCTCGCAGACGCAGCACCAAGTGCAGGGTCGATTCCTTTTGGATGTTGTAATCCGAAAGGGTACGGCCGTCCTCCAACTGCTTGCCAGCGAAGATCAGGCGCTGCTGGTCGGGCGGGATGCCTTCCTTATCCTGAATCTTAGCCTTGACATTGTCGATCGTGTCACTGGCCTCAACATCCAAGGTGATCGTCTTGCCCGTCAAGGTCTTGACAAAGATCTGCATCGCTGCTGCAAGTGTCGAATTGAAAATGTCTCGGGTACGCGCGGTACAAGAAGTCCTGTTCACTCTTGGGCCACCGTGCCGAGAGAAATTGGGTTTCAGGACTTTAGAAGGTGATGGACTCTAAGGTTCGAAAAGGACGGCTTCCACCCACGGGTCTTGGCCAGTGATGTATTTGAAACCCCTGATGAAGAATTCTGTTCCCGGAGAGCCCGATACCCCTTAATTAAGGAATATACCTTAAAGTATACAGAACATCACGCCCTGGTGGCGTGCTTTTTCGTGTGTTCGTGTTTTCACTTGCACTCTCAGATGGCAGGCTCAGCAAGCTCTTCGTTTCCCGCAACATTGTTTTAGCAGCATACAACATTTTACGACGTGTTCTGAATTGACAACAAATTCCACCAAACCATTTGAAAATGTTCGGGCATACCCGAACACCGGTCCGAGAGAGATAAAGTTATGGGACAAACTTTCAAGGACATAAGGGCATGGCCTTAAGGTGTGGCTCTAGGCCTCTAGGCCTTGGAGTATGGAGGCCTGGAGCCCTGGAGCCCTGGGGGGGGGGGGCGCCAAAAAAAAAAGAAAAAAAAAATCTTGTGTGCAAAATCTCTGGCCAATTTTTTTTTTTTTTTTTTTTGGCGCCCGGCCCCCAGGGGCCATCCGGAGGGCGCATGTCTGTAAGCAGAGGATGCCTGGAGCCTTCGGCCTTTGGCACTCCCAATCCAGCGTTGCTCAATCATTTCAAGGTTTCCAGTATGCCACCAATCCTGTCCTGTCCAATGAAACATCCCTCTGTCAAGACTTTACGCTTGCTAGTGTTGTCCACCACCTAGGAAAGCGGCTCCAACACCTGAAAACTGTGACAGAAGTATGATGGGTAATTCATTCTACACAGTAAAAGTATGATGGGAATAAGATCCTTGTACCGGGACCCAAGTTCAGAAGGAGTTATTGGGCCTCGAACCCAAATGCATATGATGGTCCTAACCGTCTCAAGAGATGCTGGGTGGCGAACCCAAAACCTTAGACTGTAGAAGATATTGGACCCTCACCCAGAAACTTAGACAATGCAGTAAAAATTGCAAGCTACAATATCCTTGTTACATTTGAGGCGGAACATATATAGTTACCTGGAAGCCAACCTTGGTATATAGATGTTTGTACCAACATATATATGTATGTATCTATATACACGTCTGTGTATGCATGTTGGTATATGACATGAAGGCATGCATACACACCTGCATATGGATGTGTAAGCTTACATACACACATGCTCATGCTGTTTCCATGTTCATGCTTTTCCCATCCTTATGCACACATACATATATGCTTAATACATATGTACATACACGGGTATATACGTACATACATAAGTATCACGGAAACATGTGCAATATTTCTGAAATAAGCGAGCATATGTGTATGCAACAATGAGGCATTTAGGCAGCCATGCACTGAAAGGAAAATGGAGGGCCGCAGGCTCCTATCCCAAACCCCGAAAGGGCATGGTGGGTACAGGATGCGGAATTTCAAATCTGTGTGGAAGCACGTCCTCCACACCTGTACATATATACATCTACATATACATGTAATATATGTGTGTGTACATATGTATATATGCATAGATATGCACGTATACAAGTTCATGCACTCTCGAAGCCTATGCAACCATATACAAGTTCGTGAACTTTGGAAGCCCATGCACGCGCACACACATGTATATGCATAAATCTATCTCTATATAAATATGCACATATAGATAGGTTTTTTTTGCGATATACGTGCAAGTACCTGGGTATGTAACCGCAAGGCCACGCTGCAGTTGCACACACGATGTAAATTGGAACCTTGCAAGCATATTATGGGTGGATGACACATGTATACATGCATACACACACATATAACTTTGTGTGCATCACGGAAATGGGTAATTACATTGTCTTTGGGATTTACATGGAAGTGGGTGGATGATGGCGAACAACAGGTCTTCAATAGAATAACTGATTAACATGCCCTATTACACCGTAAGCTAATCCTTAAAAGGTGTGGCCCACCCAGCCAGAAATGCAAATCACATTAGGGGATGCTGGGAGACCACCAGAATAAAAACCAGAGTCTGAACACTTTAGTACATATCACGGGCTACACTTATCCACGAAAGATATATAGTGTGTAGCGAACCTGAGTACCGAAAACGATGACGTGTGTCCAGAGCATCCAAACTCTACTGGAAGACATTGGGCTGAAACGCAGTGCCGCGCATGGATGTAATGAGCCAAACCCCCGTAGAAGTTCGATGAGTGGCGGAACCACAACTGGATCCTCAAATCGATGACTGTTTTCCCAAATACAGGCAGACTAGAAGATATTGCACTCTCAATCCGAGGCTTCAATAGTAGATGACGGGGTAGCAAACCTTCAAAGGTGGCAAACCCCTCAGAGCTTTATAAGTGTAGCCACGGCTTCAGATGCGGTTGTATATACACATCGATGACGGTCTGCCTGTCAATATAGTCGCTTTTATGCTGCAGCCCACGCCACAATTTCAATCCCTAGTTGAAGACATGATATATACATTAAGTTACAGGTCAGCATTCGTATGCACATGTGAATATACACATTTCCATAAACACGCATCCATTAAAGCCAGATGCATATGTGGATAGACACCCAGGGGTTGTGATGGATTCTTAATGATTTTGACATGATATGCCAGATCACGCACCTCAACTTCAATGGAGATGCTGGATGGCAAACCTCCTCCCTCTTCCCCAACAAACTCCTACTTCGTGACATGCCCAAGACTCAAAATCAAGGGTGCATGCCTGGATGAGGCAACACAACGCTTAATATTCTGGGTGCATAAACTCGTGTGAAAACCTCTAAATTACCGAGAAATACACGCCACCAGGGCGTTGCACTCTCCAGAACATCACGCCCTGGTGGCGTGCTTTTTCGTGTGTTCGTGTTTTCACTTGCACTCTCAGATGGCAGGCTCAGCAAGCTCTTCGCTTCCCGCAACGTTGTTTTAGCAGCATACAACATTTTACGACGTGTTGTGAATTGACAACAAATTCCACCAAAGCATTTGAAAATGTTCGGGCATAACCGAGCACCGGTCCGAGAGACATAAAGTTATGGGACAAACTTTCAAGGACATAAGGGCATGGCCTTAAGGTGTGGCTCTAGGCCTTGGAGTATGGAGGCCTGGAGCCCTGGAGCCCTGGGGGGGGGGGGGCGGCAAAAAAAAAACAAAAAATCTGGCGTGCAAAATCTGGTGCCCTTGTTTTTTTTTTTTTTTTTTGCGCCCCCCCCCCCCCCCCCGCCCCCAGGGGCCTTCTGGACGGAGATCCGGAGGGCGCATGTCTGTAAGCAGAGGATGCCTGGAGCCTTCGGCCTTTGGCACTCCCAATCCAGTGTTGCTCAATCATTTCAGGGTTTCCAGTATGCCACCAATCCTGTCCCATCCAACGAAACATCCCTCTGTCAAGACTTTACGCTTGCTATTGTTGTCCACCACCTAGGAAAGCGGCTCCAACACCTGAAAACTGTGACATGGGTTACTGATGACACTCATACATGACAGAAGTATGATCTGAAGCCGTGGCTACACTTATAAAGCTCTGAGGGGTTTGCCACCTTTGAAGGTTTGCTACCCCGTCATGTACTATTGAAGCCTTGGATTGAGAGTGCAATATCTTCTAGTCTGCCTGTATTTGGGAAAACAGTCATCGATTTGAGGATCCAGTTGTGGTTCCGCCACTCATCGAACTTCTACGGGGGTTTGGCTCATTACATCCATGCGCGGCACTGCGTTTCAGCCGAATGTCTTCCAGTAGAGTTTGGATGCTCTGGACACACGTCATCGTTTTCGGTACTCAGGTTCGCTACACACTATATATCTTTCGTGGATAAGTGTAGCCCGTGATATGTACTAAAATGTTCAGACTCTGGTTTTTATTCTGGTGGTCTCCCAGCATCCCCTAATGTGATTTGCATTTCTGGCTGGGTGGGCCACACCTTTTAAGGATTAGCTTACGGTGTAATAGGGCATGTTAATCAGTTATTCTATTGAAGACCTGTTGTTCGCCATCATCCACCCACTTCCATGTAAATCCCAAAGACAATGTAATTACCCATTTCCGTGATGCACACAAAGTTATATGTGTGTGTATGCATGTATACATGTGTCATCCACCCATAATATGCTTGCAAGGTTCCAATTTACATCGTGTGTGCAACTGCAGCGTGGCCTTGCGGTTACATACCCAGGTACTTGCATGTATATCGCAAAAAAACCTATCTATATGTGCATATTTATATAGAGATAGATTTATGCATATACATGTGTGTGCGCGTGCATGGGCTTCCAAAGTTCACGAACTTGTATATGGTTGCATAGGCTTCGAGAGTGCATGAACTTGTATACGTGCATATCTATGTATATATATATATATGTACACACACATATATTACATGTATATGTAGATGTATATATGTACAGGTGTGGAGGACGTGCTTCCACACAGATTTGAAATTCCGCATCCTGTACCCACCATGCCCTTTCGGCCTTTGGCACTCCCAATCCAGTGTTGCTCAATCATTTCAGGGTTTCCAGTATGCCACCAATCCTGTCCCATCCAACGAAACATCCCTCTGTCAAGACTTTACGCTTGCTATTGTTGTCCACCACCTAGGAAAGCGGCTCCAACACCTGAAAACTGTGACATGGGTTACTGATGACACTCATACATGACAGAAGTATGATGGGTAATTCATTCTGCACAGTACAAGTATGATGGGAATAAGATCCTTGTACCGGGACCCAAGTTCAGAAGGAGTTATTGGGCCTCGAACCCAAATGCACATGATGGTCCGTCCTAATCGTCTCAAGAGAGACTGGGTGGCGAACCCAAAACCTTAGACTGAAAGTCGTCATTGGCTTCCAACATTCTTGGACATCGTAGAAGATATTGGACCCTCACCCGGAAACTTAGACAATGCAGCGAAACTTCCAAGTTACAAATAGTTGCTGCATTTGAGGCGGAACATATATAATTACCTGCAAGCCAACCTTGGTATATAGGTGTTTGTACCTACATATATATATATGTATGTATGTATCTATATACACGTCTGTGTATGCATGTTGGTATATGACATGCATACACACCTGCATATGGATGTGTATGTTTACATACACACATGCTCATGCGGTTTCCATGTTCATGCTTTTGCAATCCTTATGCACACATACATATATGTTTAATACATATGTACATACACGGGTATACGTACATACATAAGCATCACGGAAACATGTGCTATATTTCTGGAATATGCGAGCATATGTGTATGCAACAATGAAGCATTTAGGCAGCCATGCACTCAAAGGAAAATGGAGGGCCGCAGGCTCCTATCCCAAACCCCGTATGGGCATGGTGGGTACAGGATGCGGAAGTTCAAATCTGTGTACAAGCACGTCCTCCATACCTGTACATATATACATCTACATATACATATATATATATGTGTGTGTACACATATATATATATATATATACATAGATATGATATGCACGTATACAAGTTCATGCACTCTCGAAGCCTATGCAACCATATACAAGTTCGTGAACTTTGGAAGCTCATGCACGCGAACACACATGTATATGCATATCTATATATATATATATATATATATATATGCATATGCATATATACATAGGTTTTTTGTGATATACATGCAAGTACCTGGGTATGTAACCGCAAGGCCACTCTGCAGTTGCACATACGATGTAAATTGGAACCTTGCCAGCATATTATGGGTGGATGACACATGTATACATACATACACACACATATAACTTTGCGTGCATCACGGAAATGGGTAATTACATTGTCTTTGGGATTTACATGGAAGTGGGTGGATGATGGCGAACAACAGGTCCTCAATAGAATAACTGATTAACATGCCCTATTACACCGTAAGCTAATCCTTAAAAGGTGTGGCCCACCCAGCCAGAAATGCGAATCACAGTAGGGGATGCTGGGAGACCACCAGAACCAAAACCAGAGTCTAAACACTTTAGCACATATCACGGGCTACACTTATCCTCGAAAGATATATAGTGTGTAGCGAACCTAAGTACCGAAAAGGATGACGTGTGTCCAGAGCATCCAAACTCTCTGGAAGACATTCGGCTAAAAAACAATGCCGCACATGGATGTAATGAGCCAAACCCCCGTAGAAGTTCGATGAGTGGCGGAACCACAACTGGATCCTCAAATCGATGACTGTTTTCCCAAATACAGGCAGACTAGAAGATGTCGCACTCTCAATCCAAGGCTTCAATAGTAGATGATGGGTAGCAAACCCAAAAACTCTTTCAAAGGTGGCAAACCCCTCAGGGCTTTATAGGTGTAGGAGTGTAGACATTCCTTTCGCCACGGCTTCAGATGCGGTTGTACACATCGATGACGGTCTGCCTGTAAATATAGTCTTTTAGCATTTATGCTGCAGCCCATACCACAATTTCATTCCCGAGTTGAAGACATGATATATACAATAAGTTACAGGCCAACATTCGTATGCACATGTAAATATACACATTTCCATAAGCACGCATCCATTAAAGTCAGATGCATATGTGGATACACACCCAGCGGTTGTGATGGATTCGTAATGATTTTGACATGATATGCCAGATCACGCACCTCAACTTCAATGGAGATGCTGGATGGCAAACCTCCTCCCTCTTCCCCAACAAACTCCTACTTGGTGACATGCCCAAGACTCAAAATCAAGGGTGCAATGCCTGGATGAGGCAACACAACGCTTAAAATTCTGGGTGCAAAAACTCGTGTGAAAACCACTAAATTACCGAGAAATACACGCCACCAGGGCGTTGCACTCTCAAAGTATAAGGGGATTCAAATTATGGTTTGAGCTATATTCCTTAATTAAGGGGTATTGGGCTCTCTGGGTTCTGTTGGAAAATTCCAGAGCATTCGGATCCCCAGTGCCAGTGGTTCTTCACTAGGTCACTACTTGGAAGGGCAGGGGACTTAGTAAGTAGGTTATAAGTAGGGTTATAATTGGGGTAACTCCACTTAGGGTACTTATAACTCTACCCATAACCTACTTACCAAGTCCCCTGCCCCTCCAAGTAGGTTCTTGCATTACACCTTGGACGGCCGTATCTAAGCAGCTTGGGCGATTAGGTCATGCTGCAAGCACTACCATCTGCTACACCATTCGGGGTAGGACTTTTCGGCTTGCTGTCGCGACTTTGCTTCGGGTTTCAGGGTTGTTCATGCAGCTGTGGGTTGGGGAAATGGGAAATGGGCTTTGGGGCTTTACCTACAGTCTCCATTGTAGTTCCTTTTCTTGGTTAACCAAAATCTCTATTATAAGATCCTAACCCTAAAATTGCTTAACCAAAAAAGGAACTACAATGGAGACTATAGGTAGGTTCCGAGATCTGGGAGCTTTAACCCCCGATCCTGTCACGCCAAACACCCAAACCCTTCCAGTAAGTCCCATAAAGTTGGAAACCGGATTAAGGCTGGGAATTCTTTTACATGACTCTTAAGGATGAATTTCCAACTTTTCGGCTTCTACTGTAAACCCTCAAGCCCTAAACAACTAATGTAGCGGCATATGGTATTGGGGCCCATTGTACTATTAACTATAAGAAGGCACGCCCGAAGTAGTAGTGGTAACTATTAAGGCCCTATATCATAGAACCCTACTATAGATCTCTTATAGACCCCTATGAGGATCCCTTTAAAGGAACCCCCCAAAATAGTATTGGCAATTATTAAGGTCCCTATACTAAAGTTCTGAGTCCCTCAACTTCCGCCTGCAGAACACTGAAATCCCGAGACTTCTTGAACAAAGGGCTGGTTAAAAACACAGAAAGCAATGGTAACTACGACAACAGCAACAATCGCTACAACGGAACCACAGAGAAGGGCATACCTGCGACAATGCTACTAGCAAGAATCCGCTTCTAAACCTGGGTTTGCGCCGGACGGACGGTGCGGCTGGAGCTTCCAATCTCTCCAATCATTCCGTCGGAAACGGTCTGACGAGTTGAGGGTTTAGCGTAGTTCTCTCAGGACCCTCCCAAGCAGTGGACCCCTTGCCCACGCCGCGCTCAGTAAACCCAAGATTCGCCTGCGTCCCCAATCTTTCGGTACCTGCGCGATGCATATCGCAGTGGGTGGGGGGTGCTAGAGATCCGTCTCAAGATGTGCTGCGAAGGAACTTCAACAGGCAGGAAATTAGGTCGCGGTTTTCGTAGCTGGTTTTGGACCTACAGGCTACAGGACTTAGGTGTGACAAAGGTTGAGGACAACTCCTTAAAGCGTCCACGCTGCCCCCTTTAGCTCAACTCTACTCAACCTTCTTCCCGGTGCCCGTCATACCCAAGATAAGAACTGCCTGCTGCTAGCATCAACAGCCATAGTCGCAAGTAGAAACCTACGAGTAGCAGAACACCAAACACCTGAACCCTAAACGCCAAACCACAACACTCTTAGTAACAAAGAGGACAGTTTTGAGAACAAGGGCAGCACCAATGAGTGAAGCAGCCCTCCTTTTACGAGAAGCTGCCCCACGGTATCTGCAGCTCTTGCTTTTCTGACATGCAGAGCTCGAGCGCATACATGTGTACATCTACATCTAGATCTACAGCTACATACATATATGTAAGTATATCCGCCGACCCACCGGGAACCGTGACGGCGTCCAGAAGCTTTGGAATGTGCGCTCGAGGGTGCTACATTTTCAGTATTTGTAGGTGGTTAGAGAGAATAAAAAAATCTGCCAATGTGTGCTCGACCTCACCACCGCCACCGCCCTCACCACCCCCACCACTCTCACCACCCTCACTGCCGCTACCACCCATTGCCGCCACCGCCCCCACCGCCCTCACAACCCCCACCACCCCCAATGCTCTCACCACCCCACTGCCGCCACCGCCCTCACCACCGCCACCGCCCCCACCGCTTTCACTACTTCCACCGCGTTGACCGCTGTATTTGTAGGTGTTTGGAGAGTATTTAAAGGCTGACAATGTGTGCCCGGATGCCCCCGCACCCACACCGCCCCCACCGCCCTCACCACGCGCACCACCCCCCACCGCTCTCACCACCCTCACTGCCGCTACCACCCTCACCACCGCCACCAGACCTAATTTTCATATCGCCTTTCAAGGCTACACCCGAAAAACCCAGCCCAGACCCAACCACTCAAACCTAGGCCCCATTAGACCCAGCCCAAAACCCGACCACTCAAACCCAGACCCTATTAAACCCTGAGGCCCTAAACCCCTAACCGCCACGAACAGAAGCTCGCACACATAGGTGGCACCCCCCCCCCCAGGCACCCACACCGCCCCCACCGCCCTCACCACCCGCACCACCCCCCTCTCACCACCCTCACTGCCGCTACCACCCTCACCACCGCCACCGGACCTAATTTTCATGTCGCCTTTCCGAAAAACCCAGCCCAAACCCGACCACTCAAACCCAGGCCCCAGCCCAAAACCCGACCACTCAAACCCAGACCCTATTACACCCTGAGGCCCTAAACCCCTAACCGCCACGGAGGGCGCCCTAAACCCCTAACCGCCACGGAGGGCGCCTAACCGCCACGGAGGGCGAAACCCTAACCGCCACGGAGGGCGAAACCCTATTGCCAGCCTACAACTACTACCCCGCCCCCCACCCTTTTAAAACGCCGGCCTCCCGCTGTCGATTTGTGCATGTCATCTTTGCGCGGAGCCATGCTTATCTTCTCCGTGTCGTTCCAAGTACTTTGGTACCGTACCACACACTTCTCGATTCGTGCGTGTCATCCTTGCGCAGGAGCCATGCTAATCGGAGAATTCCCTTGGGCATCCTACACTCTAGTATACTATAGAACTGTTACAAATAAAACACTATGACATGTAATTTTCTAAACCCCTGATAGCGAGCACTCTGGCAGAGCGACAGTGAAGTCTCCATGGGGGCTGCTCGTCCTCTTGCCTCCTTCTGGGGTCGGCGGCATTGGCGGCAGCCATTAAATCGGGCAGCGCTTCACTGCCCTGTATGGACTGAGCTATGGCTCAGACGAATGAGCTTCGTCTGCGAAGCAGAAGCCACGACCGACAGTGCCGCCGACCCGCCCCGGACCCCGCATCATCGGACCCTCGTTTCTCCCTCGGGCCGCGCGGGGCCTGGCCCGAAGGCGTCTCGGAACGCGCACGCGTTTTGTAGCCATTCCCCGCAGTGTGGCGGGTTTCGGGGCCGCCGTGGACGACCCCAGGCCGGCGAGCATCATGAGCCCTCGGGCGCCGGCAACCGGCGCCGGCGGCGCGACATGGGCGCGAAGTCATAACTCCCAAGTTTTTGAGTGGGTTGCGGAAGCCGCCAAAGGGCGCGCATCATGAGCATCAGCGGGGTCCGGCGGACGGGGGGTGCGGGCTACATGCAGGGCCGACGGGGGCTGAGAGCCTACGATCACCCACAAGTTGCGCACTTCGGGCCTACGTTGCACTTATCTATATACCGCGGGTTTCTGACAACAGCTCGCGCTGCCCGCACCTGGGCGCAGCCCCTAAATAGATATACACGGACATGGGACTGATACAGCATCCCTCGAGGGACCGTGGTAAGGTTTTGAGGCGGAATATTGAGCATCACTCTTGCATGCTCTCTCGGCGAGGCCTCAAATCGAGACGCTTTACCTTCCTTCCCGACCTGAGGCGCTGGGGTCAGGGTTCTGCTGAGCATGCCGAAGCCCCGTCACTTTTGTAAGATCTGCCTATCTGACTTGCTTAAACAGAACCCTAGCCTTCTAAAGCCCTACACCGCTGCACCAGAGCAACAAACCTGCACTGTGTGATCGCGATGACGGGCTTGAGGAGACTTTAGGGTTCTGGGCACACCTCGCCCTGAGCCGGTACTAAAGGGTTTAAAGGGAACTCCAGAAAGTTGGAATATGGTTTCAGGGTAGGATACCTTATAGTTTACCATAAAGGGCTTAGGATAATCATATTCCAACTTTCCGGCTTTTACTTTAGGGTTTAGGGGGAGGTTGAGAATTTGGAGGTACGAAAGGGGCACATGGCGCCTAGGGATTGTAGACAGTTGTTGTACAAATGTCTTTTGATCGGGGTCTTTGTGACGCTCCACGCACGTCTTTATAGTGTGGGTCGTTGAAGGTCTGCTTGAAGCAGGACCACCAAGAATGCAGCTATTCCTTACTTATAGCAGGTCCTATCCGAAAAAGGAGCACGTAGTGTGGCGATTTCGATGACCGCCAAGCAGAACTGAACATGTCATAGAGATAGCTACCATAGAGAGGACTGCGGGCTTGAATGGTCATGTATGCAATTTGGATGAGTATGTGTCTGATCGTGCCTGAGGAACAAGAAAGATCACAGTAGAAACTTGTTGACCAGTCCTCGGACCCTTGGCCCTAAGACGCTTCCTTAAGCTTTCAGGGAGTTTTGGGTTTAGGGTTTAAGGTCCTTGAATGTCAAGCTTTCGCCTGATAAACGGTGAATCTCCCCCAAAGCTCGGTGGCAGGCGAAAGGACCTCCAGCGCGTGCTCCAAACTGAGCGCGACGACCTGAACTCAGCTAAGCGAGAAACGGGATGTTCAAAATTCAAGGTTTCAAGGCTTTCGATGTTCATATCAAAAGCGTTCAAGCTGTAGGGCTTTAGGGGTTCAGGACTAAAAGGGCGCAGTGAGGTGCTTTTTATGCCATGTAAGCCGTAATCCCTAAACCCTAAGCCCTCAACCTTATCACCCTCACCCTCACCAGCTTAAGCGGTCACGCTCGTATTTAAGCCCCGAAATTCCTAAACGTTCCCTTTTTGCGCCAGTAAATCCCCATAGATCCCCTATGGGACACCTATACAAACCCTTTACATCGCCAACGAAAGTTCTGACCCTGAGGCTCCATAGTAGTTCCATTTTGGGATTATCCTATTATAGGATTCTAAGTATGAACCCCAAGAAGGAACTACTATGGAGCCTGAGGGTACACACATAATGTCTGAGCCTTGTTGGAGGCCTTTGCCGGAGTGGCGGACGCTTGGCGCTTCAGCTGCGTCTTCGGCATGATGGGCCGGATGTGGCGTTGCCCGGCGAGGGTCGTGATGCTTAAGGCATGTGGTTTAAGTTTAGGGTGTCGCGAACTTTACACAGTATTGATGGGTGTCAAAACGGCTAGTAGCGGCTAGTGAGGCTTAGGGTGCTCTGATTTGGGGCTTCGTAGGATCTTAGGGTTCAGGCCTTACGTGTTTTGGGGGCTTGGCCTGAAGGCAAAGGAGCTCGATAAGTTTGAGTGTTCAGGGCTCGAGGCATCTGCCTGTTCTGCGATAAGCCCTGTTTGACATTCTACCCGTACATACATGTGGGGATCAGTGGGGTTCATGCTTATGGTAAAGGTATGTTGGCCTGCTTCTGAGCTGGAAGTGTCAGCTTTCGGCATGCACCCGACCTTCACGTTTCACCCTTGACGCGCATACGTGTCTGTTTGAACAGCAGCATGAGATTGGTAAGACCAAGCGCAAGACAGAGGAAAACCGAGAGCGAGCAAAGCAAATATCGACATTTCCAAGCATGGTATCGAATCACATCGATCTTGCGAACAGTCATGGAAACAAGCGTGCAAGATTGGCAAAACCAAGCACAACATAAAACCAAGTGCAGATCGGTTCCACCCTTGGGATTGAACCGGTTCAAGCCGATCTCGGAGAGTTCGGGTTCGATTATAGCCCACGAGAACTTGACCCTCTCCTCCGCAAGTATTCGGCAAAAAGGAGCCCCATCGCGTACATGTTTTGTCTTCTCGCTCGACGCGTCAGGGTGCGGCACTGGGCGTGGAGTTTATAGGGGCGCCAGCTGCACCCCCCTAAACCCTGAACCCTAAACCCTAAGGTTAGAGACCTCCTCACCGGCCCACTCGTTCGCACTACTCGGGCTGCCCGGCAAAACATGGAGTCTTTCGCATCACAGGGCTCGATCCCTATAGTAACCCTTATAGTAACGCTGTTGCTAGTAGTATATGGGTGGTTGTCAAAATTTTGGGTCCTTAGTATAATACGGCACCTAATATTCAGGGTACCCAAAAAGGGACCATAATTTTGACAACCACCCATATCCCTTACCCTAAACCCTAAACCCAAAAACCCTAAGTGTGAATCTGCCCAGGTGCGCCGCTCAGACGCCGCTACCGGCGGCACTGGGAGTAGTTTGCTTGTACACACCACCCATCACTCCTACCGCTTTTGGGCTACAAGCCTCAGAGCAAGAGGGTGACACACACAAATCAAGAAGTGTACAACTGCACCTGGCAATACTTTTCTCTTGCTGTTGTGGCTGTAAAAGAGTTCGCTGCGTACTCCGTGCGAGGGCTTGTTGTTCTCACACGGGTCATGAGCCCAAGCGACGCAATGGCTTCACCCGCCTCGCGTAGTCAAGAGCCCAACCCTTTCTGGAGTGAGGCAGCTCAAGAAGCCCACCGTAGGATGCAAAACCCTAGACCCAGCCGTGCGGCGAGTGAGTTGTCTGCTTTCTCTGTAGAACCAGATTATGCCACCATGGAAGATGTACAAGATCCAGCCCCAGGCGATGTTTCTGGTGCCACTCAGCCTGTCATTCCGATTGAGTCTGAACTGGTAGCGGAACAAGTCTTGGACCAACCAGCTGCTTCTTCGGGTGAGCTTCGAGCGGTTCAATTCCGGGATGGGGATCACTCTTCCAATGAGGAGTTGGTACCGGACTATGAGAGGCTCGAGAGCGCACAACAGTCCCAACCAGTGGATGCTGATGGGGGTATAAGGGGATCTGTGGAGTGGACACGGGAGTTATCGCAAACTGCTTCGGGTGAGCCGATGTCCGATAACGTGGGTAGTGTGGCCCCAGGGCCCGGAAACCTCGCGCCGGAAGCTCTCAGCGCCATGATGGCGCAATTGTTGCAGCAGCAGATGGCCCCTATGCTCCAACAGATGATTCAAACTACCGCGAATTTGGAGAGACGGCTCCAAGCGGTGGAGACCTCGAGGACCTCCAGTGCACGGACCTCCCATGATGGTCGGGATTGGACTGCCTCGCCAGGTGAGCCGTTTGGCCCCCTGAGTGCCCGTGAGCCTTCGGGTAGAGTCTCAGTGAGTCAGGGTAGGGATGCAGGGAGTGTTCATCGGAGCCCGGGTGGGACACGAGATACTGCTCTCACTGGCGATGCTCGTTTGGAACCTCTGTCGGATGTTGCGGGGGGTGGGGACGGGCATGAACAAGGGTCACGACTAGGCATGTCGACTCTGAACGCTCCAGCCCAGCAGGCTTCGGAGGTGATTCGTGAAAGTGCGAGTCGTTGGCCTACGGTAAGTGGTGTCCTTAGTGCAGGGGCTCGTGCATTCTCTCCTTTTCAACGCGTAGTGGAAGTAGCTCGAACTCGAACCCCCAGCCCTACTCGCAACAGCGACTCGGCTCTCAGGCAACCGAGGAGAGAGGTACGAGAGACAAGGCATCATCCGGGTTCAGAACCCAGACCTCGTAGACCTTCGGAGCCGATTCCCCATGCCCTGTCAAGCCCTGCATCGGCACCGGCCAGGACCCAGAAGGCTATTGAAGATCACTCTAGAGCTGAGGTGCCTAGTCTTCCGCGACGGTCCGAACCTTCAGTGAGCAGGGAGTTGGTGAAGGGGTCCGAGTGTTTGGGGTATCCTCCTGGTTTAGAGGTTGGTTTTCGGGCGAACGTTGGGTCGCAGCCGGTCGAGCGTTGGACCCCACCTCGCCGTCCTACCATCGTCTATCCTCGGACTCCAGGTGGAACGGAAATTCGCCCCCCTGCCTCCACACCTCCCCTGTCGCCGAACAGGCCTCAATCATCTCAGGTTCCCGAGGCTCCGCATCATGCTCCTAAAACTGCCCATCCTTGCCCGCCTGTCTTCCCATCCTTCTCTCATCATGCCTCGGCCGTGGCGTCTCAACCGGTTATGTTGGAAGGAGGGTTCGGAACTCGGGACAAATACTCACCAGGAGACAGGGTTTTCTGGACACTACCGGTGTTGGGCCCCTGTGATGAAACGGCAGCCCTTAGAGCTTCGGATTGGATGGTGCAGATAAAACCGATGATGTGTGACCTTTGTTCGGGTTCCGGCGAGTGGTGGTCATTGGTGGTGAGGGCTGCAGAGGATTGGTACACTTGTTGGCAGACAGCCACTGCACTTCAACGCGGTGCATTAGTACCGTCTTTGCCGGAGAACCTTGCAGATGCACGTTTTATCCGGTTGGAGGCTCGGGCGTTTGGTATGTTAAGGGACGCGGTTACAGATCGTGTTAGGGAAGAGCTGATTAGCAAACGAACGCTCACCTGCTATGCTCTTCTTTGCACGATTTTGAAGACCTACCAGCCCGGTGGGGCCCAGGAGCGTGCAAGACTTCTCGATGCACTTCAGTATCCGGGTAAGGCCTCCTCTCCCCAAGATGCCGTATCAAAGCTACAACTCTGGCATCGCTGGTTAGGTCGAGCAGGCTCCCTTGGGGTTCAGAGACCAGACGCTTCTCTACTTCTGAAGGGATTGGATGCTCTTTCGGCCCCTTTGCTTGGCCAACACTATGAACTTCGTTTCAGAGTTAGCTCAGCGAGACAACAGTTGCAACTCGATCATATACCTTCTGAAGCTGGGGTCCTTGAGTTTGCAAGGGTGTTGCAGTCTGAGTTCGAGGTTTTAAGTTTGGCAATTCCAGAGAAGGCATCACGAGTCGCAAGGCTTGGGGAAGGCGATGGTAAGGAGAAGGGGAAGGGTGCCGGTAAGGGCAAGGACGAGGTTAAGGGTGATGGTAAGAAGAAGGGTAAGCCTTGCAAAAATTGGATGACGGCAGGTGGTTGTAGATTTGCGGCTAAATGCACGTTCGCGCATGAGCCTGCGGTTACGATCCAGAGTGGTCGTTGTTTCCGGTGTTCCGCTGAAGGACATCGGAAGGATGCGTGTCCATACGGGGACACCGGAGCGGAAAGCTCCAACAAACAGGGCACAGGGGCGGAAGCTAAAGCGAAGGCCAAGGCGGCTCCTGGTGTCCGAAAGGCTGGTGTAGGCCAAGGTTCGGGGGACCCGTCCGGGGCTGCAGACCAGGGCGAGTCTGGGAACCTCAGCGGAGGACAAGCGCAAGCGGAGCTCCTTCGCGAAGCCACTGAGGCGCTTAAGGCCCTCGCATTGAAGGCGATGCGGGATGTGGCACCTGCTCCATCCAGTCCGGTTGACGGTATGCCGCGGTGTACTGGTCGTTGGTTGGGTGGTGGAAGTTTGGAGTTGCTTGAGGGTGGCGGTGAGCCAAAGGTTTGTACTGTTGTGCGTTCCACTTCTCCGGTAGGATTGCTGGACAGTGGGGCCACTTGCTGCATGAGGCAAGCACTTCCGGGGGAGCTGGAAGGCTGCACGAAGCGCACGGTGGCTTTGGCGGTCGGCTCGACGGATCTACATGTAAACTCTTGCGGCACGATTTTGACGAGGGAAGAGGTCATGCCAATAGTGTCGTTGTCTCTGTTGGTTCGGATTGGCTACAAGATTCGTTGGAAGTCTGAGGGCAATCTGGAGTTGCGAAGCAAAAAGGGGCTGCGCGTTCCGGTTTCCACCCAGTCTGGTTGTCCTGAGGTTGGCAAGAGTTGCGCGCTACGCATGATCGGTGAGATTGAGGGTTACTTGCGGCGTGTGGAAGGAGTTCGCCGGGTGGCTCCAGTGGTACAGGGTGACTTGACCACTGATCCTTTGGTTGTGTTGGATCAGATCCGTTGCCAGAGGGATGCGGGTGAAGATACGTTGGGTTTGGTTAGATGCTGGCTTGCTTTAGCGTTTCCAGAAGCCCCAGCAGATCTACTCGACCGTGCAGCGGTGTCCGCTACCGTCGCGGGCATAGACTCACCTTGGAATCGGCGGCGACGCAGACAGCTGTCACTTGCCAAGGGGGGCATTCTTCTGAACTTGTTTGGGAGTGTTGCTAGTGGTGAACTTCGTCAGGTTGCTCAGGCTCAAAACCTTGAGTTGTTGGACGTTGATGTTGATGAGGATCCTTCTCTAGAATGTACTTTTGCTGGAATCTTGGGACTTGCTCTTGAGGGTCGGATACGGATTGTGCTTGGAGAACCACCATGCCGTACGTTCGGCGCCCTTTCGCACACAACCAGGTGGTCCTCCAGTCGCGCGTGATCGGTCCGGACCGGGACGATGGGGAAAAGTGTACCTCTCAGAGGCTGAGTCGGCGAAGGTTCAGCATGACAACATCATGGTCATCAGACTCATGTCCATTCTTCGTGTGGCACATGCTGCTAATCAGGCCTTAGGCCGGGGTCCCGTAGGCGTAATGATTGCACAACCACGTGATCCCATGACATATGTAGCATGTGACGCTCCAGACTTGTACCCGTGTTTGTTTGCGACCTTGGAGTGGCATGAGTTGCAAAAAGAATTGGGGTTGAGCTTGATTGCTTGTGACCAGGGAGTTTTAGGTTGTGGAGGCGTGAAGCTCACTCACCTGGCGACAAATCTCAACTTGGGTTGGCTTACTCCTGTCACCGCGGGAGTCTCGCAGCCACATGGTGATGAAGCCGGTTCGTGCGTCTCGGTTGCATGGTCGCCTTGGCCTCCGGGTCTTGTGTATGCAGTCCAAGTTGCCGTTCGAGAGTTTTTTGCTGAAACAGCGGTGAGGGCCATGAGTGAAACGGACAGGGCTGCCATGAAGCGGCACGTTGAACGCGGTCACTTGCCGTATTGGAAGCGTTGCAGAAGTTGCGTCGAGGGGCGTTCCAAGGATCGTCGCCACGTGCGTGCTGCGGTTCCCGAGGCAAATGTGTTATGCGCGGATCTGGTTGGGCCGTATGCCGCCGGAGAGGACGAAAAGATCGCTCGGGTCCGTTATGCGTTGGTGTGTGTGCTTGTACTTCCGGACTTAGAGCGCCTGCAAAAGCAGGAACATCAAAAGCAGGACTCGCTGGTCGGTGAAGGTGAAGGGTGTCTGGAGGCTGCGGGTGCCGGGTTAAGCGACCTAGATGATGGTGATTCTACCGAACCTGGCCCAATAGAGCCTGCCGACCCTCTACTCAGCCCAGAGTCCGAGGAACCTGGGCCTGACGGATGGGAGTCGCCAGGTGTGGGTTTCCGGGAAGTCGTTGAGGATTCATGCGCAGGTGAGCTTGAAGCTTTGGACGCCGTTGGCCGCAACCTGTTGGAGAGGCTGCCTACTGTGGAACTGACATTCACTGAGGTTCTGGGATCAAAAAGGGGGCGGGAAGTCCTCACAGCTCTCCGGCGAGTGGTCGCTAGGATTTCAGCTCTCGGATACCCGATCGTCCGCCTAATGACGGATAGTGGAGCAGAGTTCGTGAACCGTGATTTGTTGGCTTGGGCAGCGTCGCGCGAGATTCAGGTTAGCAACACAGGTGCTGACGACTTTCGCCGCAATGGTAGGGCTGAGAGGTGTGTTGGTATTCTAAAAGGAATTGCTCGTACACTACTTCGCTCAATCGAGCTGCCTGACAAGGCTTGGCCCTTTGCTTTCAGATATGCTGCGGAGCTTAGGCTTCGGTCTGCATTGCAATATCTAGGACATCCGGGAACTCTTCCTTTGGTGCCTTTTGGCACTTCGGTTTTTGCTCGGCAGCGCTCCTGGAAGGTATCGTTGTGGGAGGCAAAGGTGGTTCAAGCCATGGTGTTAGCTCCTGCGCGTGATGTGGCTAATGCTTATTTGGTTCAGACGGTGAACGGTGAGTATTTCGTTACTTCAGTCTTGTTCCGGGATGTGCTGACATGTCCGAATCCACCTGCTGTAGTGAACGAGGACACATTACATGATCTCGAGCCACCCTTTCGAGCCCCTCAGCGTCGAGTTCGTCGTAAAGTACCCGAAGCTGCCCCCATCCCTCAGCCTGCCCCGATAATCCCTCGAAAGCGGCTTCGTGAGAAGACCACCCTTGCTGCTTTGAGAAAGCACTTCTTCACGGAAGATGAGCATGCAGCCATGCTGGCAGATACTGTGCCGTTTCAGCTACATCGTGCGATTGAGTTTTTGCTCACATCGTCCTGGGTGCAGTCGGTGCCTGCTGCATCGCAAGGATCTACGAGACCGGGTATGCATAGTGTTTGGGGGTTGTATAGGCACGGGGGAGTGATAGGGGTGACGAGGGCTTGTCAGGAACTTCCTGGGTTCGGACGGTTGTTGGTGACATTGGCCCGCTTTATTTGCGCTGAGCAATCCTTCACTACTGTAGCTCTCACTCATGACGGCAATGTTCCACCCCATAGGGATGTGAGCAATCTCCCCCACTCCAACCTGCTGTATCCTTTGAGTCTTCCGAAGGGGGGTATGTGCTTATGGTCACAGCTTGGGTTTGGGGATGTAGTAGAAGGACCGATTGAGGTGAGGACAGTTCCTCACGGTAGCTCTGAGGCAGGGCAGTTGAGATGGCTTTTCGTGCAGAAGCCGATGCTTCTGGATGCGCGTAGATGGCACTCAGCTCAGGCATTTCAGGGCAGTCCGCTGTTGCTTGTTGCCTATTCTCTTCAAGCCATAAACCGGGCAAGTGACGCAATCTGTGATGACCTTCGTAAGCTCGGTTTTCCGTTGCCCCGCCTTGATCCTGCTTCGTTGCATGTTCGCGGTCCTGAAATCCCCACTACTGATGCTGATGTTGCTCATCAGGGGGGAGGGTGTGGGATTGATGCTGGAGGGAATCTTGATGCTGATTTGACGGCAGCATTGCGAGTGAGTCGCCAACCTAGCTCGAGAGCTGGCTCGTCGACTTCAGGGCTTTCAGGCTCCAAACGAGTCTCCTTCGGGGTTCCACTCGACGAAACCATAGGTTTTGCTGAGGGCAGTTGTACATCAGAGGCTTTGAAGAGTTTGGGTTCCAGACACTCTCTTCGGATGTGCTGGTGTTGCGACAGGGCTTGTGCTGAGTGCGGTGAGTTCTTTACCACTGAGGAGAGTCCAGAAGGGATGACTGCATCAAGCTATCACGGTCATGTTGAGCTCTTGGATGGTGTGAGGGCGGTAAGTGACCTCGAGGATTGGATCGAGTGTGGCGATCTGTTTCATAGGGTCTTCAGGGTTGAGGGTAGGCTTCATGCTGCTTCCGCCTGTTCAGCTGACGATCGCATCGTTGATTACACGTTGTGTGCGATTGAGCTTCCGTGCACGGGTTCGTTTAGCGAACTGTCTGGGTATCGTAAACAGTGGTTTGGAAAGGGAGTAGAAGAGCTTGATCAACATCAGTTGGTTTTGAAGGCGTTGATGCGTGATGAGCGGAAACTGCTAAGGCATGAGACCGAGGATGATGCAGGAATGTGCGCGGCGCCCGCTACGGCTGCGCTGCTCACTGACATTGCGTCGGAGGTTCACTGCCTGGAGCGCGAGCTTGTGTCGTTGCGGGCAGGTTGGTCGGAGCCAGAGTGCGATGCCTTGCGAGCTTGTCATGTTGGGGGTGAGCTTGAGTCGTTGAGTGCGCGTGGTGTCGAGCGTGAGCTTGAGTCGTTGAGTGCGCGTGGTGTCGAGCGTGAGCTTGTGGCATTGAGAGCTTGTCTTGCAGAGCATGAGCTTGTTGGTTGGAGAGCGTGCCCCGCGGAGCATGAGCATGCTGTGTTGAAGGCTTGTCGTGTCGCTGCTGTCGCCGAGGCATCTGACCACCATAGGGTTTCCGATGAGGTTCCAGCTCCGTTGCAAACGCGGACCTACAGCAACGAAGAGGTGTTTGCCGAGTGGTCGGAGCCTTGGATCGAGTGCACTCGCAAGGAGTTGTCGTCGCTGCTAGATGTTAAAGGTGCTTTGGCCAGGACTACCGAGGAAGAAATCCAACGTTGGGTTGAGGAGGGGGCAGAAGTCACCCGAATCCCATCAAAGACGGTGTACACGCGGAAAGCGGTAAGTGGACGCCGCAAATGCCGTATCGTGTTATGCGGTAACGCTTTACCCGCCAACCTTGATGAATCCTCCTTGGACCGTCGACTGGCTACTTACGCCGGGGGTGTTGACATCAGTTTGTTGAGAGTCCTCCTAGCCGAAGCTGTTGAGCACCGCTATCATCTGGCGGTTTGGGATATTTCCACGGCGTTCTTGAACGCCCCGTCCCGTCCCAGAGATCTGAAAGCAGCTCACCGGGGAAAGAAGCAAATTGTGATCGCAACACCGCCAAGACAACTGGTACGTCGAAAGCTGATCCCCTCCCACGAGCTGTGGAGGGTATTGTTGGCCGTTTACGGGTTGGACACAAGTCCTCGTGACTGGACGCTGTTTCGCAACGAAACCTTGCGCGACTTGACGGTGCTGGTGGAAGGCGAGGTTCTTCGGTTGAAGGTATGTGCTGCTGATAGCAATATCTGGTTTGTCGTGCGGCTGGAAAGTGTTGACGCGCCCCTGAATGTCGGTGTGGTGTGTGGCTGGCTAGCCATATACGTTGACGATTTCTTAGGTGCTGCTCGGCGAGTCTATGTCGAAGCGATTTACCACAAGATCAAGGGCATTTGGGACAGTGGTGAGTTGGAGCACGTTGTGTGCCGGGGGCAAGGCGATTCAGTTCGATTCAATGGGCTCGAGCTGCAATGGGACAGCGACGGAAGCGGGTTGTACGTCCATCAGTCATCCTACATCAAAGATCTGGTTGGGCGATACCCGGAAGTCAAGTGTCAAGCTGTGCCCCTGCTGCGTCCGCTTTTGAGTGAAACGGCCGAGGATGACATTGAGGGCCACCTCAAAGCTTGCCAAAAGGTCTGTGGCGAGCTCCTTTGGCTGGCCGTGAGAACACGACCAGACCTGGTGTTTGCATGCTCTCGCATTGCATCTGCGATGTGCAAACGTCCACAAGAGGCCTACGGGGCTGCGCTTGGTGTTGTTGGATACTTGAAGACTACACCTGTGCTTGGCTTGTTCTTTACCACGAAGCCGAGTGCTCATTGGGGGGAGGCCCGCCGTGCCGTCCAAGCCTCTGGGCTACTTGAAGTGCATACCGATGCGGGCTTCGCGCCCGAGGGCCTCCGTAGTCAAGAGTGTGTTTGCATTTATTGGCGCGGTTGTTGCGTATGTTGGGTTTCGACAAGACAAAGCTTTCTCGCCCAGTCGACTTGTGAGGCGGAGTTGGTCTCTACCATCTCCGGCTGCAATCTCGGCGACTCCTTGGCCGTCCTCTTGAACGAGTTGTATTCCAGCCAGGGTTTTCGAAAGATTCTCCTGAACGACAATGCTGCTGCCATCGGCATCCTAGCTGCGGACACCAACAGCTGGCGCACGCGTCACCTCAAGATCCGTGCAGGGGCATTGCGGGAGAAGGTTGCTTTGTTTGAGTGGGAGGTGCTGCACCTCGATGGTCAGCATAACACGGCTGACATCGGGACCAAGATCCTCCAACAGCCTCGAGTTGAACGCCTGCGGGACCTGATCGGCATGAGTGCTGTAGAACCTGCGGTCAGCACCCCTGCATCTGCAGGGGTTGCTAGAGTTGCAAAAGTGTTGGGCGCGCTTGTCTTTAGCCTTTGCGTTGAACCTTCGGCTGGGGTGCGTGATCAAGCTGAGTTTTCGGAAGGCCCGTCTTCATGGATAGACTGGATCCTGTTTGCATTGCTGGTGGTGTGGACAATCGCAGTAATTGCAGTGTGGGAAGTGTTGAAGGGTCTCTTTGGGCAGGCCACCAGACGGCCGTTTGAGCCTGAACCTCACGAGGAACCGGAAGGACCTGAAGAAGCGGATCCTGAAGATGAGCCTCCGCCGCTTGAGCCGCTGCATCTTCCCGAGCCCCCACAGACGCCCCACGATCTGATTCACGCTAGTAGGGTTGAACGACCTGCTGTAGCGCCTCATGCTCCTAATAGGCCCCCTCTGCCTGTTCGAAATCCTGAGCCCGACCCTGAACAGGTTGCTCAAGAGATCGTTCATGAACTGCATTACATCGATGACACTGCCCAGTTTCGAGTTTCGTTGGACCCTCAACCTGCCTCTTGGTTGTATCCGGCACCGCCGTTGCGCCTGAGAGTGGGTTGGCCTGACCCAGTCCAGCTCACTTTTGAGGACCTTGCTAGAAGCAGTTCGGTTTGGGGTGGGGATGAAAGCGCGTTGTTTCTGTTGCCGCCCGCTGACCAAGCAGACTTTTTTGAGTCTCCCTCTGCTGGAAGGGCGGTTGTGGTGACTAGGTGGCACTCCACTCCGAGGGTCCGAATGTTCACGCCAGTGCACACGACCACACCTTTCCGTCTTGAAGTGTTCACCGGGCTCCGACGAACGCTGGTGCAGTATCTTGATGGTCGAAGATCAGTCATCGATGATGACTGGCGCGTCAGAGGCGCTGGACAGGCGTATCTGCAGAGCCGCTGGCGGGGTCGCACTGAGTTACAGATTGATGTTGATCTGCTTAGCCCCCGGGAGGCTGCTCAGATCCGTCGTTTAGCGATTGATCAGAGAAACCTGCTACGCAGGTAGTTTTTGTGCCGCCATTTTGGCGAAGTTTTTCGATCGAAGACCGGTCGAAAAAGGGGGAGAGTGTGAATCTGCCCAGGTGCGCCGCTCAGACGCCGCTACCGGCGGCACTGGGAGTAGTTTGCTTGTACACACCACCCATCACTCCTACCGCTTTTGGGCTACAAGCCTCAGAGCAAGAGGGTGACACACACAAATCAAGAAGTGTACAACTGCACCTGGCAATACTTTTCTCTTGCTGTTGTGGCTGTAAAAGAGTTCGCTGCGTACTCCGTGCGAGGGCTTGTTGTTCTCACACGCCCTAAACCCTTATAGAACCCTCATGGGACCCTCAGCCCCTGTCCTCCTCCGTTAGTGTGGAGGGGCCTGCTGAGAGTTTGGTAGTCCGTCTCGGGTGTGTACGGGGACTGCGAGGATAAAGACCATCATGAAGTGGTGACGCTGGCAAATCCCAGAAACCGCAGAAAGAGCAGCAAGAATGAGATGAAGTCGTAAAGACGTTTTAATAAGGGAACGAACAAGGATGATGAATATACTCACAATTGATGACACGCACCACGACCATCATCATCATCATCGTGACCACCACCGTAAGAATCATGTCAATTTTCTGCTGCGTAGTCTTCATCGTTCGCCCTAAGCCCTGAGCCCTTAGCAGGTTGTTCGGACACTCCGTGGCGGGCCGGTCTCAGCACGTGGCCGTTTGCCGCCCTTTTCCGGGCCAGCTCGGGCTGTGTTCGGAATGAAAAGGCGGGGCGACTGGGCTGGTAAGAACAAGCAACACTCCATTATGAAACCCAACACCGGAACACTAAGCTATTTCATTCCGCACACTGCCTCCTCCCAAGCGAAGCGACGAGCGGGTGGAAGCAACAAAGCCATGCTTTAGGACTCAGCTCATGGTTGGGAGCTGAATTTGGGACGTCCCTCTCTGCTTCGCCTCTGTACCTCCCTGGACCCCGACACCCGTGCTGCGCAAATGCAGCGAAAAGTCGAGGATCAGCATTTCTTCGGCTCCCTGGCATAGAGGATGGAGACTTGTCGCAAGTATCGTGACAGTCGTCACAATTGTCCGGATCATGCATCGCCGGTGACATGACTTTTATCTTCGCCATGATGATCCTGGCTCTCGTCCTCATCCTCACCAGCATACTCCTCATCAGTATTACTCATCAACATAATTATTCAACACCAACATCATCTTAGCAGCATTAACGATACGGTTCATCGCTATCACCAACAGGAAAAACAAGACCAGCAGAATATTGAAAGCTGCTGCACAACATTACACAACCACACAGCAAACGAGCCGCAGTCGTGCCAAATACTTGATGCATGTCTACCACCTAAGCCTCCTCTTAGGTTCTTCAGCGCTCTCAGGCTTACCAACAGAAACTGGTGTTAAGCTAGGTCTTTCGTTCGATCATAGCCGAGCAAGCATAATCACGTAAGTTCGAATAATAACTTTTACGGTTTAGGGCTTAGGGTAATAAGTATGGTTAGGGCCTGCAGCTTCGAGAGCTGGCGTCGAAGTCTAGATTTCTAGACAAGCCTACCAGTAGCCTTCAACGTGACTCCTCCTAGGATTTTGATTGCCTTTCCTGGAATTCGAACGTCGTCGACCAAACGAGTCAGAAGCTTGCACCCCAGGCCCCTAAACCCTAAACCCTGATTCACGATGGATTTGAGGTTGAAGATGAGACCCGGAACCCAAGCCTTTCTATCAAAGAGCCAGGCGTGCCGCTGGCTACTGGAAGAGGTTGTCGGGGAGCGGCTTGGCCCGCGCTTCCGGGAAGCCTGCGTAGCAGAGGCCGGCGGCTATTATGGGTCAAAACCCTATTCTAATAATGTAAGGCCCCTATATTATAAAAATTTTGGTTCAGAGTTTCCTCTGCAGTTTAGGGGTTGTCCCTCATTCAAGGGGTTATGGACTCTCCGAGCATCATCATCATCATCATCGTCACCATCACCAACAGGAATACCAGCATGAGCACCCTGAGCGCAAACCCCAAAACCCTAATTTAGATGTGCCTGACATTGGCAGCCCTGGTTCAGCACTTAGGACGTGGGGCGATGAAAATCGGGCAGAAGGCTTGGAGTGGAGCGTCTGGGGCGATCTGGATGCCACGTGATCACAGTTGCAAGATAAACATTTTCCCTTCGAGACAAAACCCTAAACCCTAAACCCCAAACCGTGGGGGTCCTCAACCACGATCCCGAGACTATCCTGGATATTCTTCCTCTATAGAAAGGCTCAACCCGCAACTCCCTGCGAAAAATACCTCAGCCGAAACCCTGAACCAAAATTCTACAATATAGGGGCCCTAAGAATTAGAAGAGGGGTTTGGGGCCCAATATATATAATTACAAAACGGAACCCCCAAAATAGTGTACAGGTAATTACTTAGGCCCCTAGTAGTACCTTCAACCCCCAACCTCGGCTCGAAAAAACCAGCGCAACGAAAGGGTTTAATAGTGTTTACCTAGACCCCCAAAAGTAGGTAAAATAATGGCCCCAAAACCTATAAAGACCTATTATTCTACGTACTTTTGGGGTCCAGGTAGTAATGTGGCTTGATATCTTTTCAATGATAGGGGACCGCCATTCCAACAAAGGGGAAATCGATATTCAAACAGGACCACTGAAGCTAGCCCCGATTCCCTCGCAAACCCCCCTGCGCATGAGAGGCTGAGGAGGGAAGGCCTCTCGAACGATGCGGCGGAACTTCAGGGCCTGCACGTACAGCGAATCCCACAACCCCTCCACAAAACAAACAGCATTTCAGGCCCTACGCCCCTAACCGGACCTTACTTATGGTCCTCAACATGCGAGCCGTCACGCCGTATGCACCTCCCACGCCCGGCGCCGGAGGCGGCCGATAGCCGTGATAAGGAGGCCTGCGAGGGTTCTGCGACTCATGTCGAAAACGCCAGCATACGCCAGCTATCCGCTTGCTGCATTATATCACTTTCCAAACCAAAGACGCAGCGACATAGTCACATGTGACGCTTTTCGGGATTCGGAACTTGTGTTCTTACTTTTTAGGTTTTGAGGCTTTGGGTATCAACCCTGTTGAGCTGCATCCCGGTTTCAGATACTCAGTAACTTCTAGCCACTCTGCAGCAGATACAACACCGGACCTTCAACCCACAAGACCTGCGTAACCTTCAGTGAAGTCCGAAACCTTCTCTGAACATTCTTTCCCAACCCTCCCCTGCGAAGCTGATCCTGTCGGCCACAGCAACAGCAACTCAGGCGGCGACGGCGACGACGAAATCGACTAAGAGTTTGGGATTCGGTCACTTCCGATGCTCCTACGGAGACGGTCTTTTCCCTGTGCGCTTGGCAAAGACCTGCAAGGAAGCACAGGCCTGGGAGACCTTGCAAAAGACTCGGGCCCTTGGCCATCGGGCGGAATCACAAGGTTCCCAGTAAGGTTGGGGGTACAGGCTTTGCGCCTTGACACATTATATGCCATTACGGTTCAGAACACCGAACCCCAAACCCTAAACCTCAGCTTTAAACCGTACCATCGCGCTGCCTCTGGGAACCCCGTCATTCACAACTGCTGCCCGCCAGGGATTTCCTGAAGCGGGCACGCACAGCCCTGGGCCGTCGAAGCTGAGCTAATCGATGCCACAGCGAGAGGGATTTGGCTTAGGGCTTAGGGCTCAAAGTCTTAGAGTTCGGGGGTCTAGGCCGAAGGAGAACTTCCTTTCTTGCAAAACAGGACTAGCACGCAGACAAACATACGCAAATGAGCACAGATACCGTACTCTTGTTTACTGCGCAGGTTGTGGGGCTGCAGAATCTTGCCGCAAAGCAACGATTACAACACCATGTCCAACAAACATCCAAACTCGCACTCTGAGGCTGAAGCTGGCTAAGTCAAAACTCAATGCAAGAAGATGTCCAAGCAGATTCATGCTCGTGCGAATGTGCATGCGAGAACACATAGACACACACAGACCCTAAGACTCCATGTACCCATATAGTAGGTACTGAGGCCTTGAAGGGGTCTCTATATGGGTACTTTAAGGCTTCAGTACCTACTATATGGGTACATGGAGCCTTTGGGAGAGAGATTACATGCACAGCGGACCCTTGTGGAAACCAACCCTTCTCTTGCGGCGCATGCATGAAGATGCAATGCTGCGCTGCATTGCTCCACCAGCCTGCGCACCACTTACCTTTGGTTAGTAGGGAATGGAGGAATGGGGTACAATTAAAACTACTATTCACTACCCAGAGACTCCAATATCCCTTAATTAAGGAATATTCCTTAACTCATCTTAGGGATCCTACTATAAATAAAGGTATATTCCTTTATGAAGGGATCTTGGGGTCTCTGGGTACCAGCCTGCGTCTCTGCGCCCTGGACTCTGCGAACTCCAAACGCTCGCACGATTGGATAGGGTTTAGGGGTTTTGGGGTCTTAGGGTTTAGGGTTTAGGGGTTTTGGGGTCTTAGGGTTTAGGGTTTTTGGGGTCTTACGGTTTAAGGGTTTTGGGGTCTTAGGGTTTAGGGGTTTTGGGGTCTTAGGGTTTAGGGTTTAGGGGGTTTGGGGTCTTAGGGTTTAGGGTTTAGGGGTTTTGGGGTCTTAGGGTTTAGGGTTTAGGGGGTTTGGGTCTTAGGGTTTAGGGGTTTGGGTGTGGGGTGTAGGGTGTGGGGTGTGGGGGGGTGCAAGTCCGAGATGATCATAGGCGGTAGGATGGAGTTGTCCATCTGGGCGACAGTGTTGTTGTGTTTCTTTTTGCATTACACCTTAATCTTATCATAGACCTTCTTACCCTAAAACCCAAACCTAAACTTGGCAGTCCTAGCTTTTGTTCGAAGTAGGGTATGAAGCACAAGTTCAAACACGCCATCAGAACGAGACTGTGTACCTGAACACATTTGTTTTTTTGACCGGAATGCCTCTGGAGTCGGCGGGCTCACTGGTTCGCACCAGAGCCGGCACATTCAAAAGAAGAGGGATGCTAATACTTGCTGATGTATGTTTACGTTCCCCGTAGTATCCACCAATGTTTTAGGTTGCTGAGTCATGTCGTGCGCAAGTCACGAAAGTAAAATCGAGTGCGATAGATGTGATTAGCCATCTTGTCTTGATCCAAGAAGCTTTCCAGATCTCTGTGTGCTTTTCTAATGGCCTGGAAAAGTCGTGGCCTGGAGAAGCTTTCAATTGTCTGAGCCCCTCACCTAAGCTGGACCCTTCATCTACGTAAAACAAACCCTTTTGTAGAGGTCTGAGAAGCTGTCAGGCGTTTGAGTCTCGCATATCGGTAGAACAAACTCTTTTGAGGAGGTTTGGAGAAGTTTTTAGCTCTCTGTGCACTGTCTTGTGAGGTATGTATCAAGGCCTGCGAATATTGATGCATTAGGACATGTGGGTGCACTCCACTGCGATTTTTTTGTTTTTGTCTGCTCCGCGTGCTTGGTGCTTCTCATAGGTCCTCGTGCGCGGGGTTCGAGAATCTCTTGAACGATTGCAGGTACTTCGATTCCACGGTCCTGTTCCCAGCAGGCATGCCCGCTCGCGGTTTCCCACCACCAAGCTTGCTGCGTAGATGGGTCATTGAAGCCTCGTGTATGAATGTTGTGTAGGGATGCATGTCCCGCGGACTCTGTTCATGCTGCCTGCTCTTCGTGTCTTCGGGGGCTTCCGCACTGCTAGCCTCTCTTCAAGAGGATGGCTCGTTTCGAGGGTATCTCCCGTACCTGCAGCAGGAATGTCGTGCACGAGACGAGTTTTGCTAGATTGGATCCCGCTCCTTGTGGAGAAGTTGCATGAAGGCAGCGCCTTGCAGATCTTGTTTTGCCTACGGAAGCTTCGTGCTTAGAGTTCTTCCTATGTCGTGGTTCTTGATTATCGCAGCTGATCCGGGTGGGCCTGCACTTTCTAATATATGTCCCACCAGAGACCTTCGACCCGCCAAGTTGCTACAAGACCACTTCAGTGGCATCGCGAAGAACACAGAGAGTATACGAAGAGGAGAGATACCTGAGTCGAAAACATCTTCCGATCGCGTTTGGACCTGGCGAGCTCTTTCACTGCGCCAAGGTTGTTTGGTGGCGGTGTTGAGTACCGAGCTTCTCCACTCTTTCAGCCTGCTAGAGGTTCTGTGTCGACCGGTTGGGATTGCAGTGTCGGGGCGTTGCTTGGCCTCGGCTCGACTAGGAAGAGCTCCATGACGTCGGTGGGTTCCCTGGCACGAACAACAGTGTAGTAGTTAGGCTGTTCGTGTAATGGCGTGTCTGGGGGGCTGGCTGAGTCCAGTGTGGTGTGTAATCTTCCATCCTGGTACACAGGGAGGAGATGATGCTGATGCAACGCCTGATTTACTAATCGAAGCCCCGTACGCTTGAGTGGGTCAGAAAACGCAGATGCACATTGCTGGCCTCGTCGAGCTAACGTGAAAGATACATCCCATCTGTTTCAAAGCACCGAGGATCCGGCATATGAAGACCGCTTGCTCCGAAGAGCACCGAGGGTCATCGGTCAATGGAACGTCTTGATCGTCGCACACTTCCAAACGACCAGGACTACACGTGCCTCGCCTAATTTGGTGTCCTTCACGCTCAGACTCCGACCTCGCACGCAAAACCAGGAAGAGTTTCGGAGGCACCGTCAACAACACCACACATGGCACGCTGCAACGCATAGAAGTTGAACTGCATGCACTGCCTGCCGCCCCGTTCGTACAGGCTGCTACCGGGATTGGGTTGCGCTTGGAAGGCCGAGGCGTGGACTGTGACTGTTGTATCTCTTTCAAATTTCAGTCCTCGCTTTGAATGGCGAGCCGTCGAACTCGTCGTGGTAGCTGATGTTGTTGCCCATCTGCAGACAAAATGCATGCTGATGGTGTTTCGTTGCACGCTTGATAGCTGGAGTTCGCAGCGATGCCAGCCTTGCCGGCGAGTAGTCAGCGACTGTGCGACCCGGCGAGTGTTCTCACTTTGAGATGGGGCTGCGGTGCATTTCAGGATCTGTTTTGGGCATGGTGTGTTAGGACTTTTTGACTGCAGTGGACTTGCTGCATGGGCTATCGGTGCGTTCGCAGACTGCAACGACATGCTTGGCTTCGGTGGCTAGTTCAGAACTTTGCGGCTGGTCAGCTTTGCTACGCTCTGCATTCATGAGAACATCCCCCCCTTTTTTTTCGTCGTGTTAACCTGTGCAGTCAATGCGTGGTGCTTAGGTCGAGAGTTTCCCCTGGCGACCGGCGCCCTTGCTTTTTGACATTCAATCTCATCGTCATTGCCATCCTAGCTTTGTGGATCCTTTCGATGACCTCTTTTCCAGGATGAGGTGGCGGAGCGGGCCGATGACGCCAAGGAAGAATTGCCTCCAGCGGTGACGCTTCTGGCCGCGTTCGCACACAGCTGCCCACAGCTGGATGTCTTGCATCAGGAGGTCATGGACAACCTGCCAAGGCGGAGCCTCGTCATCGAAATGGAGAGCGGTTGCCGTGACGATGTTCTTCAAGAATTGGCCACAGTTTCTGCACCCAACACAGGTCGGAGCCGTCTGGCATGCCAGCGCAGGCAAATCCCGGCGGCTTGTCAGATAGCGGGCCACAGCTCGGTCATTCACCATGGCAGCTAGACTGAGGGTAGGACCAAAGCAACAGGCAACGAAGCTAGCCATTAGGCATGCTTGGGCAAAAGACAACATGCAAACAGCATATTACGCATTAGCTGGCACTGAGGCGTTGTTTGGCAGCCATTTCTTCTTTGCAGCTGTTGTACACTTTCAAACGGGAAACGTCCGTGGATGGCGTTTGCAATGCATCACATGGCATTCCCGGGGTCCATTGAGATCGAGTAATCTGGCCTTTGTCAAAAGGGGTGGCTGAGAGCTCACACTCTTGGTTCTTTTGTTCCTTCTTGGCTCTTTGCTCTGGCTCAGGCCCTGACTCTTTGTTCGACTTTTTGGCGGCTGGCCCTGCTGACCCTGATGCCTTCGGCGGTGGATTCGGCATGGCAGGGCGGCTGGGGTCGCTCGGGCGGCGAGTATGAGCTTTCCGAGCCAGAGTTCTCTCCATCATTATCATCATCATCATCATTATGATCATCATCATCATCATCATCATTATCTTGCTTGTCGTCGCCGTTGTTCTTCCCGGGCTTCTTCGGCTCCGGCGTCTTCTTGCCACCTTTGCCATAGCCATAGCCGTGGCTCGGAGCTGGCTCGGGCGGCTCTGCCGGCGGCTGCTTCCGACAGGACCATTCGTGTTGGTCCGTGTTGTGATTCACAGCGAACGATTTTCCACGGCTCCATTTGCACACGTAGGGCCGGGCCAACGTCCTTCCACAAATCCTTGCTGCCTATTCGTGGTATTTGGTCAAGTTGAGGAGGTGTTTGAGGTGCAGCGTCGTCTTGGGCTTCTTCATCGCAGGGCATGTAGGGCCTCGCACTGCAACACTGCCGCCGCTGGCCTTTTCATGACCTGATGGCGCTGGCTGGCAATTGCACCTGAATTACTTGAGCTAAATCCATCCAACCTGATGCCGTTGATGACTCAGACCATTGAGCATGCCTTCACTCCAAGCAATTCAACTGCGACATGACTTGAAGACACATGTCTATGCGAGCACGTGTTTGGGCACTGTTTGAAGGTTCCCGTTCGGGCGGATGGTTATCTCATGGCTACTGTACGACCACTGATCCACTGAGTAGTGGCTGTGCACCATAAATGCTGCTCAAATCGCAGCACTGGTGTGGGGTGTGGGGTGTGGGGTGTGGGGTGTGGGGTGTGGGGTGTGGGGTGTGGGGTGTGGGGTGTGGGGTGTGGGGGTGGGGGTGGGGTGGGGGTGGGGGTGGGGGTGGGGTTGGGGTTGGGGTTGGTTGTTGGCTGTTGGTTGTTGGATGTTGGTGGTTGTTGGTTGTTGTTGGTTGGTTGTTGGTTGGCGGATGTTGGTTGGTTGTTGTTGGTTGGTGGATTTTGGTTGTTGTTGGCGGTTGGCTGTTGATTGGAAGATATTGGTTGGTTGTTGTTGGTTGGTTATTGTTTGTTGGGTAGTGATGGGAGGTGATTGGAATAGAAAAGATTGGAGAAGCGGATTCATCGTTTTTTAATTTTCTTTCTTATAAATAATCTCTTGATTTATATTGTTCCATATTTTCATGTATGACATCAGCTCTTGCTTTTCTCTTCATATTTAGGCTTATATCAAAATCTTGCAATCAAATACTATCAGATAAAAAACAAGAGTATTTCCCACACAAGAAGTCTAATAATATATTCTTGTCTGAAAAATTTAACATCGATATATTACATATTGTCTGACAAATTTTACATTCATATATTACCCCACCCCCGCCCACCCCCGACACGGTTTTTCAAGGAAACATGGTGAGACACGGGGGGTGAAACAAACATGGTGAAACATGGATCCGAGTCCGGTGGGACCAAAACAAACAACACCTTCTGATACATTAGTTACAGAAGTTCCACTACCTTTTGATACATAAACTAAGAACATAACAAAAAAACATGTTTCATCAGGCAGGTGCCCACCGGACCCGTCTCCATCTTAGGGTACGCCAGTCCTCGCCGGCAAGGGGATTGTGGTCCCCAAACCAGCGAGGACCGGGGTCCCAGTCCCCCGTCTTCAGCATCGCCGCGACCTGGGCAGGAGTTTTGTTTGTTTGTCTAGAAAAAAGTTTTGTCTGGGGCCCAAACCCGGACCAGAGTCATCGTCGCCCTTTTAAAGGGGACGTGTACTCGTTGGTCCCAGCCTGAGCCAAAGAAAAAAAAGAGAGCGAGAGAGAGAGAGAGAGAGAGAGGGAGAGGGCGGGCCTGTTTCAGAACATTTGGGTGATGCTGCACCGGCTGAGACTGGATGAAACTGGCTGATACTTGCTGATGCTGGATGATATTGGCTGATCCTGGCTGATATTGGCTGAGCTGAAGCTGCATGATATTGGATGATACTGGCTGATGCCAGCTGATACCGGCCAACAGCTTGGCTGATCCTGGCGATGCTCGCTGATATTGGCTGATACTTGCTGATGCTGGATGGTACTGGCTGTATTGGCTGATACTGCCTGATACTGGCTGAAACTGGCTGATACCGCCAGCACTTTTCACCGGAGTGTATCCAAACACCCTATAAAGGCCTGGACAAATCCTCAACAGCGCGTTCAGAGTTCAGAACGCTGCAAAGCGATGAAGCCCAATACAGCGCTCCTTTTGAAGTGATCCGAGACGAGCTCCACTCTACCAGGCGTATGCCTTTGCCCACATATGGCCGTTGCCTACAACACACACGCACAGTTTGCTTCTGAGGCTCGAAAGGATCGTCGCCAAAACTAAGTGAGACGAAGCAGCTGTTCATTGCTTCATCGAGTTAAACCCTAAACCGTCCATGCCTTCTCCCGGTACTGGAACCTTAGTAGCTGGATTTTGTTACCGGTTTTATGGCATAGTACCTCACCATCGCTTATGGATGTCTTAGGGTTTAGGGTTTAGGGGGTTTGGGTCTTAGGGTTTAGGGTTTAGGGGGTTTGGGTCTTAGGGTTTAGGGTTTAGGGGGTTTGGGTCTTAGGGTTTAGGGTTTAGGGGGTTTGGGTCTTAGGGTTTAGGGTTTAGGGGTTTTGGGGTCTTAGGGTTTAGGGTTTAGGGGTTTTGGGGTCTTAGGGTTTAGGGGTTTTGGGGTCTTAGGGTTTAGGGTTTGGGGGGTTTGGGTCTTAGGGTTTAGGTTTAGGGGGTTTGGGTCTTAGGGTTTAGGGTTTAGGGGTTTTGGGTCTCAGGGTTTAGGTTTAGGGGGTTTGGGTCTTAGGGTTTAGGGTTTAGGGGTTTTGGGTCTTAGGGTTTAGGGTTTAGTGGGTTTGGGTCTTAGGGTTTAGGGGTTTGGGTCTTAGGGTTGAGGGTTTAGGGGGTTTGGGTCTTAGGGTTTAGGGTTTAGGGGGTTTGGGTCTTAGGGTTTAGGGTTTAGGGGTTTTGGGGTCTTAGGGTTTAGGGTTTAGGGGTTTTGGGGTCTTAGGGTTTAGGGGTTTTGGGGTCTTAGGGTTTAGGGTTTGGGGGGTTTGGGTCTTAGGGTTTAGGTTTAGGGGGTTTGGGTCTTAGGGTTTAGGGTTTAGGGGTTTTGGGTCTCAGGGTTTAGGTTTAGGGGGTTTGGGTCTTAGGGTTTAGGGTTTAGGGGTTTTGGGTCTTAGGGTTTAGGGTTTAGTGGGTTTGGGTCTTAGGGTTTAGGGGTTTGGGTCTTAGGGTTGAGGGTTTAGGGGGTTTGGGTCTTAGGGTTTAGGGTTTAGGGTTTAGGGGGTTGGGTCTTAGGGTTTAGGGTTTAGGGCTTTTGGGTCTTAGGGTTTAGGGTTTAGGGGGTTTGGGTCTTAGGGTTTAGGGTTTAGGGGGTTTGGGTCTTAGGGTTTAGGGTTTAGGGGGTTTGGGTCTTAGGGTTTAGGGTTTAGGGTTTAGGGGTTTTGGGTCTTAGGGTTTAGGGTTTAGGGGGTTTGGGTCTTAGGGTTTAGGGTTTAGGGTTTAGGATTCCGGGTTTTGGCTTCCTTCTTAACCCACCAAAACCTACTTTTTTGTGGGGTCCCTATAAATCCCATATTAGGGTTTATAATAAGAACCTGAAAAAAAGTAGGCTATGGTAGTTTAAGGTTGGGCTGATGAAAATAATGCATACGACGTACTGTGGGATCTACACTACGTGGGAGGATCTCCCGAGAAACGGGCCGAACCATGAAGCCCTCAAATCCCAAAACCCTAAAGGACCCCTAAACCCCAAACCTTACCTTAAACTACCATAGCCTGCTTTTTTGTAGGTTCTTATTATAAACCCTAATATGGGATTTATAGGGACCCCACAAAAAAGTAGGTTTTGGTGGGTTAAGGTAGGGTGTGGGTATCACTGCGAGGATTCGGGGCCTCTGCCTTTCTGGCTCTTCCCGCGAGGCTCGGAGGGCGACTTTCAAACTCGCACAACAGGCGCTTAAAAGTGGGTGGTTGTCCGAATTAGGGTCCCTCTTTGGGTACCCTACATATTGGGGTAACTTATTATACTAGGGATCCAAAGAGGGACCCTAATTTTCACAACCACCCAAGTGTCCTTTGCGCACCTTCTGCAAGGATAAGGTTGCGGGTTACAAGGCTTCACCTCGTCGCAAAAGGCGGCAAAATCGGCGGAAGGGTCTTTCGGGCTTCAAGCGGAACGAGTCTGTACGCTAAGGTCAAACACGTGAATCCTAAAACCTCGCATAAGAACTTGCACTTCATGTTCTGTAAGCTTAACCTTCAACCTTAAAGCCTTGAAATAGAAGCCGGAAAGTCGGAACATCAGTTGTCAACATGCCCTTAAAGCTAACGTGTAGGGAACCCTGGCACTAGTCATCCCAAACTTATGTTCCACTTTCTGGGCTTCACTACAGAGCTCCTCTAGTCTGAAGCCATTGTTCGCCAACCCAGAAAACGAACCCTGAGATGCAGTGTGAGATTCCTGTAAACCCCGATTAAAGCCCCCTGCAGGAACTTGAAGCCCGTGAAACTCCCCTTAACCCCTAAACCCCCCAAATACCAAAACCCTGAACCCTCCCCCGAAGACCCTGTCCGGTACCATTTTTGTACACTCCGGCGCCGGGCTCTCATCCGGACACCTGGGCGAAAACTGACAGAGATCTAAGTGCTTTCAAGAGGACTCCAGGGTGTTACCAGGGTTCTGTAGGATTTGGTCCTGCTTTATAATTAAGGCCGTATGCATTCTACAGAGGTTCAATGGGCTGTAGTTCACTGATCGAGCTTGGGATGTATAATGAAGCACTGTAAAGTTATGTTGCGCTCGAAATGCAACTATCAGAAACTCCCGCGTCTTCCCCTACTTCCTGGACGCGCATCCGTACTCTAACACCGACACTGTTAAACCCCAGGCCCGTCGCCCATGCGCTTATCCCCGCTGCCCGAGCACATAAAAGCATAATGAAAATGAAACACTTACTGAGGACCCAAAACAGCACCTAAACAACAGCCATAAGGTCCGGATATCCCATAGTCCTTTCTTTAAGCAAGCCAGTAAGGCATTAAACCCTTAACCCTGAAACCCCTAACCCTGAAACCCCTAAACCCTTAAACCCTAAACCCTGAAACCCCTAACCCTGAAACCCCTAAACTCTTAACCCCTAAACCCTGAAACCCCTAAACCCTTAAACAAAGATTACACTGAATGTCGAAGGTCGAGCTGCAAGTCCCACGGAGCGCAGCATGGGCGGCGCGCCGTGGCGCAGGACGACCTCGGCTTTTCCTTTTTGGGGGTTCATGGTTTAGGGTTTGGGGTTTAGTCTATTCATTTTAGGGGTTCAGGGGGTTACGACCTCGGCTCTGCCCTTTCCTTTAGGGGCTCAGGGGTTACGACCTCGGCTTTCCCTTTTTTTGGGGCTTAGTCTTGTGAAAATCTGCTGCCTGCTAACTCTGGATTTTTTCTTAAATATGCGTTTCAAATCTCTTTGGGGATCCGTTTTGAATCGGTTTTGGATCCGTTTGGCGATCTGTTTTCGATCCATGTTGGATCCGTTTTAGGATGCGTTTGGGATCCAACCCAGCCGGCCCCAGCCCCGCCGGCCCGGCAAACGGATCCAAAACGGATCCCCCAACGGACCCCCAGACGAGTCCTGCAGCGGATCCCGGACCGACGTTTGCCTCGAGAGGGATGCGTTTTTTTAATCCGTTTTCGATCCGTTTTGGATCCGTTTTCGATCTGTTTCGGATCCGTTTGGAGATCCGTTTTGGGGTCGCGCCGGGGCTGGGGCCAAAACGGATCCCCAACCAGATCCCCAAACGGATCAAAAACGCATTCCCCCCATGCATGTACAACGGATTATTAGGCTTCTGCACAACAACCCAGTGTTAGCAGAACCAGATTTTTCACAAGACTAGTCAACTATACTGAACTGAACCCTAGCAAAAAGTATAATTTTAGCTGTTTCTTAGGGATTATAATAACCAAAAATTAAGAACTATTTCTAAGTACCCCTAAGGTCAATCCTTCGGGGGTTCAAACGTTACGACCTCGGGCTTCCTTTTCTTCCAAGGGTAAAAGGAGGGACCCTTAATAAGGACCCCTAGGTATATAGCCTTAATATACCTATTATATACCCCATTATATAGCCCATTATAGGGTAGGGGTCCCCGTTAAGGGTCCCTCCTTTTCCCCTTTGATTTCTGGGGATCGGGGCTTGGTCTGTCTGCAGGGGCTTAGAGGTTCAGTGTTTTTTTCAAACATCCGCATTTCCAAGGTGTTCACATCAATTACAGTGGTTCAACAGGAAATTTACAAGGCTTTAGGGCCTTTCGGGTTTTTAGCGGTCGGCTATGGTAGGAAGACTGTAGTGCGTGGGGCTTTGAGGAGCCACTGCAGAGTGCTGTTTCGGGAATATTAACGAATTAACGGGTTCTACGGTGTCAGGTTTGCAGCTTTTGTGGGGATGCAACATGCTTTGGGATTCGGTTGTAACGACTCAAAGAACTTTCAAGCTTTAGCGGACCCTCATTAGGAATAGCAGTGGGTTTAGGGGCTGGTAGCTGGGTTCACAGGGCGTTAACCCAACTCCTTAAATCCTACCCCTAAATCCCAAACCCTTCGCCCCCAAAAGCCTACTTGCAGTCCACAAGACCTCGACGGGGAGGGGACAGACGACGATTTCATCGTAAGGAGCCTTCAACAAAAATCGAGGTCTGGGTTAGAAGTATTATAGACACTACAACCCCACACCCCTGCAGCCTCAGCGCAAAAAAACCCTCATCAAACGCAGTCCCACTTCCCAGACACGACAGAGCCCCTTTCGAGAAGCCGACCACCATCGAAACTCCCATCGCGACCACCAGCGTGGGCTGGAAGTCCGAGTGAAAGTAGGAGGACCTTTGCGCTTTCAGAAGAGTTCGGCGGTAAGGGCGTTTTTGCGGTTGAAGGTTCCGGGTGAAGGGTTCCATGAGGGTTACTTAGGAGTCTTCATAAGGGGTTACAGGTTCAAGGGCGTTGGCCAGGGGCCTGCAGAATAATGCAGGATCCTGCTCCTCAGGGTCAGGCTTTAGGGTGTAGCGCCTGAGAGTTTAAAGGTGCGGGGTTAAGGGTTTAGGGAGGGAGGGTCCACAACTCGCAGTCAACTGAGAAGATGTCCGGAGTCCTGTCTGTAGGCTGACAGTGAGGCGGCAGCAGATTTGTAACTTTAGGTCTTCGGAATTGGCTTTTGAAAACTCAGGCTTAGGATTCAAGGTGGGCTGCTAGGATTCGAGGATCTCCGATTCGGACAGCTTCGGCCGCCGGAGGCACCGTAGGCGAAGCTTTGTTCCACCTATCGCTTTTCAAGTTTCAGTGCAAAAAGCCGACAAGAACGCTAGCTGCGCTCGCCAAGCCATGCTCCCAAAGATCCCGCTGATGACGGCGACAACGAAGACGACAACACGAAGACGTCAAGTCTTGACCGCCCAACCCAAAGCTTGAACCGAAGCCACAACAGTCACTGTGTCACTCACCTCATCCTTTCGTGTAAGGCCGCATCATTTGAGAGTTTCCGAAAATAGGGGACCCCAATATATTACCCTAAAGAGTAGGATCCTCGTTAATTACAAGGTTCCCAAAGTAAGGGACCCCTAATTTCGGAAACTCCCAGTTAGATCTATTAAAAAGTCTGCAGTCCAAGTGCTGGAAGCTCGCGCGCAGAAATTCCCAAACGAACTGCGCGATGTTCCAGGCGGTGTTGCCCGGCTGGTACTCATGCCTGCTCAGGTCTCGTGAGGACAACAATGACTACGATGATCTCATATATGCAACTAATCAGCTCAGGTCTCGTGAGGATAACAATCATTACGATGATTTCATCTACGCAACTAACTAATCAGAAGCTTTCTGTCAAGGGCATTGCCCGCGAACTTGAAAGAATATGCCTCGAGCTGTAGCTATGTCCACGATGTTACGAGAGTTCCAGCATCGTCATGGCTTCCTGCTTCACAAAGCGACGACCACGTGCTGGAGCTTGAAAACCTTGTAGGCAGCAATGAGAGATGCCTGCAGGAGCCAAAGCGACCGGCATCGTCGCCACAGTGGCGCAGCAGGTGGCAGATGGCACCTGATTACGGCTAGGGGCTCAGGCATGAGGTTCTATAAGATTGGGGGTTCGGGTTTCGGGTTTGAACTGTATGGTGTAAGCTGTAGGGCTCTGGGATCTGAGGTTTAGGGTGTGCTCGCATATGCGTCGGCTGACTGCCTGCACATGAGTGGGAGCGGGAACAGCTGAGCAGGAACAGCAGCAGTAGTAGCAAGAGCAGTGTAGTGGCAACCGTTGTTGCTTTAACCACCCTACGCCGCATCAGACCGCCCACAGCGCGCCTTCCAGAAGGTGGCACCTTGCAAAACTCGAAGCTTCGGGTTTTGAGCTTTAGTGGTGATATAGTTATTACGCATCCTTTGATAAACTTTACTTTGCTATACTATACCAAACTAGACCAAAGCTTAGATTGGCCCGCCACGATTCACTTCTAAACGACGTGTTTGAACGTCGAACCCAGAATTTTGAATGCACTTCGCTAAACCCTTATATAACCTGGCGCTAAATCCTTGGCACCCATCAATTTTTTAGATGGTCCGAGTGTGGAAATCTTCCAAAACCGCGACACTCTAGCTGAATAGGCTCCTTCATCATCCCAGAGACTCCAACATCCCTTGATTAAGGAATATACCTTAAATCATTTTTAGGGATCATGCGTTTTCTTGAAGGTAGCCCTGCAATCTCGCGTAGGACCTCGGTGCAGTGCAGAAGAGTGACGCTGCTTATAGGGTGTAGGATTTAGGATTTCAGGATCTTTTGGGTCTGGGATTTAGGGTTTAAGGTTTGGAGTTTGGGATCATATTGTAGGAAACCAAACAGCAAAACAAGAAGAAACAAGACGATGCAAAACTAGGACAAGGTGTTGCAGCAGTGATGGTTGTGGCCGCCAGTCTTAACTAGCCGCTCACAACGAAAACGCTGCAAAGAACACGAAGCCCGTCATCCCACTTTTTTCTCCAGAGACTGCCAATATCCCTTAATTCAGAAATATACATATACCGTAAATTGTAGTAGGATCTCTAATAAGATTTAACGTACATTCCTTACTTAAGGGATACTGGAGTCCCCGGAAACGCTAAGTCCTATAGATCCCTTAAAGGAACCCTTAAAGGATCCCTTAAAGGATCCCGTAAAGGATCCCTTAAAGGAACCTTAAAGGAACCCTTAAAGGATCCCTTAAAGGAACCCTTAAATGATCCCTTAAAGGAACCGTAGGTATTCCGAGTCTCCGGGTCGGGGGGGGCTTTCGGGTTGAGCAGCTTCCCAAACCGGGGCCCGGGCCCCACTGCGATGCTTTTTCGCGTCTGGTCCTGAGGTCTTGGCGATGCGGGTTAAGGTTTACTAGTTCATTGTTGGGATAGAATTAAAAATGTACATTTTTATTCCTTATTGGGTTTAAGTACCCATAAAAATGTAAAATGTTACCCAACAATGACAAAGTTTAGTAGGGTTTAGGGTTTTAAGGTTTAGGGCTTTAGGGTTTTAGGGTTTAAGGCTTAGGGTTTATGGTTTGAGCGAGGATGCACCGGAAGGTTCACAGGACCAGGACTCGGGTTTGGTTTTTCAGATTCAGGGGGTTTCCGAACATAGGGGACCCGACATAGCACTCTGACTACTACTACTACTACTACTACTACTACTACTACTACTACTACTACTACTACTACTACTACGTGTAGCGGGGTTAAGTCGCGTCAGGGCGCGTTTAGTCACAACACCCCAAGGTGACGCTCGATCCGCGTTTAGTCGCATCACCCGCGTTTAGTCACATCAGAAGTAGCGAAATCCCATGGGCACACGGCACGGAGGTGGGTTTCAACACATGTAGCGAAATGAGTAGAAAGGCCGCGTGACGCAGGTATTCGTGGCTATTTTGCACGCACATCACCTCATTTCATCACACCAGAAATATCGAAACCCCATGTGGACGCCGCCCGGAGGTGGGTTTCAACACATGTAACGAAACAGGTGAGCTGCGCGCGTGCCGCAGGTATTTGGGCTTATTTTGCAGTATTGAAACATGCCAGAGGAACTCCTGCGCAGGGCTTGTTTAGTTCGCGAGTGGGGACTGCAACAGTGTATTTTGCAGGGATTTTCGGGTTCTGACTTGTGGTATAGATAGTAGGCCTGCGCGACGCCCGCGCGAGCTCGCGCGAGCGCCGCGCGACCTCCAACCCTACACCTACCTATCGACCGGCTGTCAAAAACTGTTCCATTCCCCATGTGAGCGCGCGATTCGGCCGGCAACCGCTCGAGAAACTTCATTTTACATACACTCGAGGCACACACACAACCAAAGTGATCACCCATGACATCACAGCACATCATAACCAGCCATTCTCCATGTAGACGCTCGATTCCATAGGGCCGGTCGAGTCATAAGTGGTTACACATGAACTAGCCATTCCCCATGTAGACGTTCGATTCCAGAAGCACCCGCTCGGGACACACGTCGAGGGCGTCACAGCACACCAAAACCAGTCATTCCCCATGTGGACGCTCGATTCCACAAGCAACCGGTGGAGGCACACATAAGTATTCACTGTGATCATCCATAACATCACAGCACGTCAAACCCAGCCCTTCCCCATGTAGACGCTTGATTCCACAGGCAACCGCTCGAGACTTTGGGCCAGCAACCGGTACCACTGGAATCGCAAACAGCAGCTGCACACTGGCTGAATCATTAGGTCTACAAGCATGTCCGAGGATGCGAACTGACACGTTTTAGCAGAATCCCCAACTGCACACTAGATCGATGCGACTAAACACAAGCCGATGCGACTTAACCCATGGACCCAGTACTACTACTACTACTACTACTACTACTACTACTACTACTACTACTACTACTACTCCTGCTCCTGCTCCTGCTCCTGCTCCTGCTCCTGCTCCTGCTCCTACTCCTACTCCTACTCCTACTCCTACTCCTACTCCTACTCTACTCCTACTACTCCTACTCCTACTACTACTACTACCACTACTTCTTCTTCTTCTACTACTACTACTACTACTACTACTACTACTACTACTACTACCACTACCACTACCACTACCACCACCACTACTACTAAAGCAGAGTCTTCGAAGTACTCAGGCGCTGGCGCACAGCATGGTCTGCACAAGACCTCCGTGACCTCAGAGACCGAAATATCCCCAATTCAGAAAAGTACCGCTTAGGGTTCCGTAAGGGGCCCCTTAAAGCGTTCTATAATATGCCCCTTAGGGTTCCACAAAAGGTTCCTAATGAATATACCCCTTAGGGTTCCGCAAGGGGTCCCTTGAAGGGTTCTATAATGTACCCCTTAGGCTTCCACAAAAGGTTCCTAATGAATATACCCCTTAGGGTTCCGCAAGGGGTCCCTTAAAGCGTTCTATAATATACCCCTTAGGGTTCCACAAAAGGTTCCTAATAAATATACCCCTTAGAGCTCTTAAGGGCTCCCTTAAAGCGTACAAGGGTTCTATAAGTCTCTTGGAACCTGCTCCCAGGGCTTCACAAGAAAATAATGCGGAGGCTTCTGGAAGGGCTCCTGCCTGTATGGCTTCAGGTTGAGGGTTGAGGGCTTATAGGGACTGTTTGCTCCTTTTTGTAAGGTGTTGCAGATTCTTGTTCTGTCTGCTGAGGATGTAGATTTTGTCAAGGCGTAAGTTTTCAGAATTTTGGAGTTCGTGGGAACTTCTAAACAGGTTGTCTGGGTTCGTGTCGGGATGTGGAGGTATTGCGCTACTTGGGGGCGTTGGGCCTGAATAGCTTGACACGAAGTCTTGCGGTGGTAGAGGTGTTTGTTTAGGGTTTAGGGATTTGCACCGGCCCTTAAATCAGTAGAATGGGCTCCTGATCACTTATTGAGGTAGCAAGGAAATACTGCGATGTCTCGCCGAACACCCTGCTCCACCCAATCATCCTTAGAGCAACTGATCGAACGTGGCGCATCACTTCTGCTAGGCTAGGTTCCTGAGTACCCCCTTTTTAAGTAAGGGCACCCTTTCTCCTACTCTTCGGTCTCAGAAAGGGGACCCTAACATGAGAAGGGCAAAAGGATACTACTCAGGAACCTAGTAGGGTTCCTCGGGGCCCTTTGGTGTACCCATACCCAATGTTGGAATACACGGCCGCTCCTGCAGTCGAGGAAAGAGCGTTCTGGCAATCATCGGGGCAACTCTTAGGCTCTGGTAGCTACGATGTAACTAGACCTGACTCAAAATCTGTCTACCCCGAGAACCCCAAATCCAGAAGTCTTCGTAAACCCTAAGCCCTAAACCGATATGGCCAGGCCAAAACTGAAATCCAAACATCACCACCCATCAGGTCCCCGAGGGCCCGGCCGTCGAAATTCCTTAGGAAAATCTGGCTGCAGCAGCATCACTTGCAAACGATAATTCTAACATGTAGGACTGCAGGATGTTGCAAAGACCACAACGCTTGATACTACACGATTATACCACATATCCAGGCTCCGTCCGAATGATCGAAGGATCGTGCTACCTCATCGGTACAGGGCCTCTGTAGAGGCTTCTGTGGTGCACTCTACCATGCTTGCGCTTGCGGAAGAAAGGCATGACTTTGCTATTTGTACAAACTGCCTCACATGTGTCCTGACCGTGGTAGCAAGAAGAATAAGAATATCAATAGTAACCAAAAGCAATTCATATTAAAGTAAAGTGCCCAAGGCCTTGTCAGCCCGAATCCTCGCAACTGGGTGCAGATGGTTTACGGCTTCAGGGCTATGGAGTGCCAAAAAGCCGTTTAGGGAGCAAGGCCTCAAGCGTCCCCGACGCCTCTGCTTGAAGGCTCGCGTGTAAATACCGCTGTTAGTACCTTCATCGGCGTTGCGCTAACTAGTTACACAAGTGCATACATGTAATTATCCTGATGAATGACCTACTTACAAAGCCCTCACATCCTTAAAGCAAGGTCGAAGCCCACAGATTGCAGGGGCTTGCTTCAAAACAATCTGCCTACAAGAGCCGAGCGGCTGAATCCAGTCACCCTCGAAGACCAGGGAAACGCTCCTGCATGCCCGAGCTTCCATGGCCAGCCGGCTTGGAAAAAGATTGGGTTTGGAGACCTAGGGCTTTGGGGGTCTTGGGGGCCTGACGGGGGATTTGAGATGGGTTGCTTAAAAGGCTTTACGAGGCATCTTTTCCACAATAGGGCGTTGCAGTTTCTTATGGCTTCGAGGGATGAAGGAGTGCGAGGGTTAGGGTTCCAGGTTTCAGGGAACAGGCCTTGGCTTCCGGAAAGGTCTGGGGGTTCAGGCCATTGGGTTTCAAAGATACACTAGACCCAAGAGTAGCCTAGGAATAAAAAGGGTGCCCTTTTTGGTTTAAAGGGGCTTATAAGGGAACCTGAACCCCAAAAAAGGGAATAAGGGCCTACTCTGGTTCTAGGTACAGCGGTTTCGGCCTAGGGACTCTTGGGGTTACGGTTTAAGACCTGCGACAGCGGTTCTTAGAACGTTTGGGGGTCTCTTCGCCTAGGCTTTGGGGCCACGAAGGGCGCCAGGGCGGAGGTGAATGCCGCACAATGTAGCAGAAATAATGACTGAAGAGAGGAATACAACTACAGAATGAGCAAGTTGCAAACAGAGTATATCGTGGCTTCGAAACCCCGACCCAAACCCATAGTAGTAGTGAAGCTAGAGGTCCTCTGGTGGAGTGCCTGGCCACCCAAAAACGAACGCTGTTGCGCCTCAAGGCGTCTGCAAGTTAGGAAGGGACCATCAACGGGTTTGGGGTCGTTTTGGTGTTACCAGTTCGAGGGCTCTTTTTTGATTCTGAAGTATGGGCTTCTAAGATTTTCTAGGGTTGTATGTGTGGTTGCTAGGTGGGAAACATCAGGAATCTGTGGGGTAAGGTTCCGCTGACCCTTACTGGCAGTTTGCTGCAGGAAGCCCACTGGCGTTGCTTGTGGTCGGCAGTGCAGCTTGGCGGTTCAGGGCGTGGGAAGCTGTGTTGCATCTCACCGGGTTTGAAAACAGCACAGCACACCTGCCTGAACCAATACGGCCACTGGTGCACTTTTATGAATGGAGAAGCCTATTGTATACGCATTATATGAGGATCGTCCAAAATAGTATTGGTAAATAAAGTGTTTAAGCCCCCATATTACTTTCCCTTTTAATGGTTGTGGAACAGTACATCATCTCATTCAGGACCATGCAGAGATGACTGGGCGGAGGGGAAGGTTCGCAGCAGATGCTCTTGCAAAACTTCATCAAGATCTTTCTCAGCGGCCATCGCACTGGATCGCAATATTCATGTCAGGCTAGGTCATATATCAACATGCGGCTACTTGTGGGCAGCGGCTGCGCATGAATATCCCGACTCTTTACGATCCTGTGTCCACGCACAGTAGGATTTGAGCTCGCCGCGGTCGCAGTCATAGCCATCTAAGGCATCTAAGGAGCTGCAACCGGGGGGCCAGAGACCCGGGTGGGACACCACAGGCGAAGGCAGCTGCATCGGCAGGTGCCGACCTGCCTTGATCATGTCTGTGGGTGACTGCCTCACTCTACTGGGGTGAGAAGGTCCGTGATGGCCATGACCGTGATGTCCCAAAAGGTGTGCTTCTCGTTTTCGATTGCCAGGATGGGTGGATAGCGAGCACAGTCGGCCGCTCATTTGTCCCAAGCAATACCGGGGGTGTCCAGCTCGAAAAAGAAAGCTTCAGCAAAGAACGCCATGGTTTCGACTTCCGGGGGCTGAAGAGCTACACTGTAGATCCCAAGATATCCAAGCCCTGAAGGCGCGGAGACCCAGAAAGAAAGCATATCTGTGAACGGTGGTTGCCCAGTCAACAGAACCATGATCCATAAACAAAAGGGTTTAGGGCTCAGGGCTTAGGGTTTAAGGGTTTAGGGTTCAGGGTTTAGGGTTTAAGGGTTTAGGGTTCAGGGCTTAGGGTTTTAAGGGCTGCTGGACTGGAGCTCGCTGCATGAAAGGCCCAGAGAGCGGCCTCGTGCTTGGCGAGAGAGTGGTACACGCCTGGCATGCGAATCTCAGCTCGGAAAAACGGGGAAATGCCATGGATTCTTCAGGATGAAGTCAATTTCGGCAGGGCAATGAGGGAAATCAAAACGTATCCCAGTTGGATACCTAGTTCAGCATGGACCGCTACGATCAGTCTCGGCTGTATGTCGCGTATCTCCACACTCCCAGCATTTTGACTCCTGTCTTCCGTCTTCCCCCACCCCCGCCTGGTGGCTGGATGGCAACCGCCTGCCGATCCTGAGCCGAGGGATTGAGATTGCTTGGAGTTTTTTGTGCCCTGGTTTTTGAAGAAAATGGGAGTTTCCGATAGGGGACCTTAATAAAGTACCCTAAATAGTACTGTAGGATCCTCATTATAAGGACCCCAAAATAAGGTACCCCTATTTTTCGGAAACTCCCAAATCGCAATAAAAGGTATTGGGAAGCGGGACCTAGGGTTGAAGGGTTCGGGTTTCAGATGTGAGTAACGGCATCATTCTCGATCACTTCAGCAGGTTCGTGGTGTTTCGGGATTAAGAATTGGGTTCAAGGTTTCGGGTGTAGGGTTGGGGCAGGAGGCAGGGTGCAACAATGATAGAATGCTGATATCGTCTTACCGGCTTGCTCACTGGTGCATGGCTTACAGCCTTCCATCAATCTCTCCAGTGGCTCTTCCGATGCACGGGCATTGCAGGATTTCAGGGCACTCGGACGGAGTTTTGCTTGGCTCGTGTGTGGAGTTAATGTCAAGAACACCGGTACTATAGGGGCCATGATAATCAGAATCGGGTTTTGGGGCATATTGAACTATAACTACAAGGAGGAACCCTAGGAATGATGTTGGTGAGTATTTGAGCCCCTATAGTATCACTGGCAACTTCGGAAGCCCCAGTGTCTCCCAGAAAGATCCCTGCGCCCTGAACCCTGAAACCCTAATCCCAGCAAAGCCCTGAAATCCTTTGCCCCCAAAGCCTCAAAGTCTAAAACACCCTAGCCTGGCGCCCTCACCCAAAGCCTCAAACTCTAAAACCCCCTACCCCCGAGCAAAGGCGAAATTTCCGAAGTTGAAACTTTGCGGCGGAGCAGCTGCCAAAGCTCCGACTACCAAGGCAATCCCACCTTCTCCGTGGCATGGCTAAGGATTTACGGTTAGGGTTGCACTACGATCTCTGGGTTGAGTCCCCAGCCGTCTAGCGGAGTTCTGCTCAGGGGTTTGGAGAATTCTGGATTGGCGCATGCCGCTTCTGAACTGTGGTTCCAAGGCTTGGACATGTAGGCGTTGCAGGGTGCAGGTGCAGAGAAGGGGCATGAATGTTTGAGATTGGGTTGCGAGTTTCGTGGTTCCATCTCCTAGTCGCAGTGGTGGTAGTCGTGGTCGTCGTCTTCGTCTTCCTGTTCCGCTTCATCTTCGTCTTCGGGACTTTGAGTTCTGCCAGCATTGTGTCCACTAGTATACAGGACACGCAAAACATGCCAGTGAACATTAATGGACTACAAGCCCACACAGTACTGGGTCGCATCCCCCCCATAGCATCCAGTGCGTTCGGACCGCTTATCAGCCAAATGCACGCATAAGCTCAGGTCACTTACCTCTGGTTAGTAGGGAATAAGAATGGTAGTACTAGTAGTTATAATTGTACCCCATTCCTCCATTCCCTACTAACCAAAGGTAAGGTCGGAGACTTTGCTGGGCCTGAACTGTGTTCACACTGCGAGCTCAGAGGCCTGAAGCTCCGACGATGAAACTCCTAAAAGCCTTGGAACCCTCATATTACTCATTACAGCCCCTAGACCCAAAACCCTAAAGCTTAGAAACCCAAAAGCCTTGGAACCCGAGTACAAATCATCAAAACAAGGCTTTGGCGCATCTCCGCCGAGGTGCTAGCAGTTAAACTGTCTAGACCCCACACTAGAACTAGAATAACACAGGTGATAAGAGATGCTATTGGAGATTGGTTAATCAGGGTCCTATATTCACCCCTCCCTGCTATATTTGACCCCCCTACAGGCTCCAAACGCTCGCAGTCCATACGAGGACTACTGTTCCCTTCCGCTTCCACTTAGCCGCCCTTAGAACCTGAATAGAGATGCGCTCACTTAATTTAGAATTCAAGAAAAATGCCCACTTAATTTACACTATGAGCAAAATACCCACTTAAGTTACATTATAATAAGAAAAACATAGTTCCTAAGAGCAGTGAAGTGCACCTCCCAGGGAGTGGCCGGTAACGACGACTTCCTGTCGGACATGGGTTCAAGCCAGCTTCTGTCACCCAGGCGTAAGGTTGAACACAGTTTAGGGGTTTAGAGGTTTAGGTTTTTCCTCTTTGTTGATGGGCCCTTTTCGACTGCAGAACAGTGAGAATTCCTGTACTAGGAAGAGCCGATGGTTGGGGTTTAGGGTTCAGGGTTTAGGAGTTGGGGGTTTAGGGCTTAGGAGTTTAGAGTGTCTTTTGGACAAGACTCTTCATGGTGCTTAGATTACAGAAAACAAGGAAGCCATGGTCCAGGATGCAAAGCTGAATCACCTCTTTTCCTTCTGCATTGTCTGTCGTTGGAATGCCAAACTGGCTGTCAGGACCAACCATTGTTTGGGGTTTATGTAGGGGTTTTGGGGTTTAGTCTCTGGGCTTTAGGGTGTGGGCTTAGGGCTGCAGATTCCGTTTTATAGGGCTCTTCTTCTATCAAAAATTCTGGCCGTGACCATGTTGTCCACCCTGCGCAACCTGCATTTGTCCAAAACTAGGCAGCACCGATAGAACCCTGTAAACTGCCCTCTGTCCAAACAGCCTCCGACGAGTGAAGCAGCACTTGACCTCGCTAACTTCGTCCCCGACACCCTTATTGTAAACTCCAAAAAGTTGGAAACCTAATTAAGGACAAATCGTGCTGGGATTCCCTATACCTTGCTCTTAGGGATTGAGGCTATCGGGTTTCCAACTTTGAGGCTTCTGCTGTACTCAGGCAACTGTACACCCCCGCATGCAAGGGCTGAAGTTCTGTCTGGACATCAAACACTACAAAACAGTGCCTTCGCAAACCCTACTTCCTGATATACGGGCCAAAGAATAAATACCAGTACTATTTGGGTGTTCCGTACTATAATTCCCCTGTATTCTGCGGGATCCCTTGGCGACGATCCTTTTGGCGCCCGGCCTGATCCCGTGGCAGCGACCGCACATGCTCCAGGATCTCACCTGGGACGGGTGATTGCAGGGCCATAGTAATTAGAATAGGGTTTCGGGGTAAATTATGCTATGTATAATAAGGAACCCTAAACCTCAAACCCTAAACCCCTCATTAGGGCCCCTACATTAAGCTTTTCTGGGTCTGGAACTTCGGCTTTTTTGTTGAACCCCTGTCTCCGTCTGCCTAAAGGGTCCTTCGACCCTGGACCTCACTTAGTGCGAGGCTAGCGTGCCTGAAGCAGCAAAGAGCTCAGGGTTTGGAGTCCAAATCTTTGACTTCAGGGTTTTCAGATCTAGGATTTAGCAGTCAGGGTTTGGGGTTTAGGGTTTCGAGTTTTTGGTTTAGGATTTAGGTTTCTTGGTTTAGGGTTTAGGGGTTAGGAATTAGAATTTAGGGTTTGGGGCATAGGTGCTGGGTGAATTTTCAGCTGCAGGGATTGAAGGGCTTCGTAGATGGAGGGTTCCTTGTCAAAGGCTTTCAAAAAAAGTTTTTTTCACACAGACCTTTGAGTCGTGGAGCTTACGGTGTTGTAGCTTTGCTGCGGGCTTTGGGGCGCGGGGCAGGGTTCAAGTTTAAGCCTGTGGGTCTTGATGGCAGGTCCCCCAATGTCGACTTTGCCGAAGGAATTGAAAAGAAAGGGGAAGGGCTTAGTCTGCATTTTGAGAATTCCTGTTTGCGTCTGTGGTTCGCTCGGCCCTCTTTCAAGAAAGCCAGGTCGCTGTAGTGCCACTGGTTGTCCGCCAAGCCCAACCCACCTGGCATTCGGCTTCTATTTCGCGGAGTTCATAAGGGATTACGTACTGTTATCAGCTATAAGACTTATAAGAGCTTCAGGATCAGCCCGAAAAGGTTCAACCCCAAGCAATGCAACTTGAGACCTTAACCGTAAATCCAAGGTCCTGTCATGCCAGCCCAGAGCTCAAAAGTCTCAAAGTGATAGTCACCATGGTTCATTCCTACACAAAAAGTAAAACACAACAAACACAACCAACAGCTGCCAACAACAATACGACGAAGAAACAACATTACGACGGCGCAACGACGCTGCGTATGAGTTTGACGACTACCGACTGTACTTACTTCGGCTTGCCAGCAAAAGAGCTCAGCCTAAACCAGCCAAGTTGAGAGTCAAGCGTTTATTGGGCTTCGAGATAGCAGCCACTTCTGAGGCTTTGGAGCCTTTCTCGTCTGCCTGAGTGACAACCGCATCACAGATAACTCCGAGCAAGTAGGGGGCGGGGGGGGGGTTTAGGGTTTAGGGGTTTAGGGGTTTCTGGGGTTCAGGGTTGAGGGTTTAGGGAGCAAATCCCAAGCCCTAAGCCGATAAAACCACTCTATTCCAAACCGCAGTGCCCGCCTAGGATGTCGTGGATGGTCCGGATGACCAGTGCCGCGGAGTCCCGTGGCCAAATCCTTCGGAGTCTTCGTAGCTTTGCACGAAACAAATACGCTCGAGTTGGTTTAGGGTTTGGAGCTTCGTGCCCGAAACCCCAAAACAAACCCTAAACCCCTTAACCCTAAACCCCTTAACCCCCTAAAAGGTCGCTTCAGGCCTAGTGTTTGGGGTCTGCAGTACTCGCGCTCGGCACACGTATGTCTGTAATTCTTTATGTATACAGTTTCTCTGCGCACTATGTTAATCGACTACAATCAGTATATATATATACATATATATATATACATTTTTTAATACATACATATACACCTCTCTCTCTCTCTCCCTCGCTCTCTCTGTGTCTCTCACTCTCCCTCTCTTTCTCCCTCCCTCCCTCCCTTGCTCTCTCTCTTTCTTTCGCCAGGGTTGTGGTGACGGGGTTTCCCCCCTTGCTCTCTCTCTCTCTCTCTCTCTCTCTCTCTCTCTCTCTCTCTCTCTTTCTCTCTCTTTTTCTCTCTCTATACACGCGAATAGGGTTAATGTTCAAGATAATGCAGAGCGTCAAGACCTTGAACCCCAAAAGCCCTAAAGCCGAAAACTTGAACCCCTAAGACGATAGCCTATAAACCCTAAACCTATTATTATCACCGCCGCGTTGAACCATGCAGGCACCCCAAAGTCTAAAGCCTCAACTTTCTAGGAACCCTTGCCTGATCGTCGGGAAGACGGTGGCCAGGATTCCGAGGGAGACCGGCTCGGTCCACCTTGGGGTGTTAGACTTCAGTTATTTAGGATTTAGGATGCGGGGTGCGGTTTAGGATTTTCGGGGCAAAGGATAGGGAGTTTAGGGTTTCAGGTCGTTGTGCTTTGTGTTGCTCTTCAAGGGCGAAAAGAATCTACCTTACTAAACCACCAGTACTTTGCAATGCAAGGCTTCTGGGGCGCCTCGGCCCTGCGGGCTGTGGGCTGGAGGCCAGGGGTTTTCTGGGGCTCTCACTCTGGTCCAGGATTTGGGACTCCCACTCTCCTTGCGGTTTAGGGTTTAAGGTTCAGGGTTTAGGGTTTAGGGCATGTTCAGGTAAGCATATGGGGATATACAGTCTAATGAAGGTATGTTGCCAGATGCTGAACAGTCTGGTGTTACGCCGATCATGCTTCCTGCGAGTTCCCACTTTATGCGTCCTATCTAGTCTACCCTTGCCTCCGACCTTCCATGGCTGAATGATGCCACGGGGCATGCGCAAGTTCTCAGCGTAGTCCGCAATTCGGCTGATGTCCTGGTCACGGAACTGCATATGCAAGGGATGATGTACTGGACAAAAGCATAGGCATCATGTCTGCTGCATGTGTATAACTTACTCAACGAATGTTGCACGCATGTTCGTTTGCGTGTAGGCCTACGGTGCCCTGCGAAAGCAAGGTCTATCACCACGACAACTCAACGTTCCCGTATGAATTCAAAAACTATGGGCCTCTAATTCCAGAAATTCCCGGGATTCCAAGGCCACAATACCTGGCTCCAAGGCTAAGAACCCGTCTACCTCCGACCCAGGGGGACATTGCGGGACCTCACTCTCTGGATTCAGTCTTCAACCTCTGGATTCCGAAGTCAGTCTCAACCCGATCGTTGCCCCAGCTGTTCATCAACGGTTGACCGACCTAGACGGCTGATGCTGCAGCCGTCTGTACGCGTTTTATTGTATATGCATATGATGCATGTGTATGGGGCATGCAGCGCATGTCTGTATGCAAATGCATGCGTCAGTATGTGTAAGGCTTGGGGACGGCTTGCGACCCCTGGGCATGTGGATTTGGGATTAAAAGATGTACAGATACGTGAATGGGAAAAAAACCCACACTACAGATGTCCATTGAGCATGCATAGTACCCGTCTGTGCGAAAATGCAAATTAATAATCTTTACTTATGCAGGCTGCAACCTCAACCATGTCGGTCCGTGCCGCTGACGCTGACCACCGTCAAGTTGCGGCAGGTGCCTTCCTTCACAGGCCAGCCCGGGAACGTAGGTTTAAAGACCCTAATATAGGGGCCTTAATAATCACCTATACTATTTTGGGGGGTTCCTGATTATAATTAGAGTATAATGGGCATCAAAACCCGATTCTAATCATTAAGGCCCCTATATTCTAGTACCCTTATAGATCCCTTTTAGTAATATAGAATCCCTTTAAGGGACCCCTTATTCTAAGCATTAAGGCCCCTATATTAAACCCCAAACTCCGACTGGACCCGAAACTGTGCGAGCTGTAGTCTGAACGTGATAGGCTTTGCTGCCCTCAAGCCTGAAGCTACGAAACTAAACCCTAAACCCTAAAGCCACGGTTTAGGGTTTAGGGTTTAAACCCTCTACAACATCTGTATAGAAGCACGATCAAACCGCTTGCAATTTTAGTTTACCCATAGAACACTCATAGGAGTCCTTAACAAAGCGCCCAAGCTCCCTTAGTTCCATTGCTTTAAAGGGAACCCTTCAAGGAACCTTAGAGGAACCCTAAGGTATCCCTAAGTTTCGGAAACTACCATTGCTTCGGAGCCTGCCAGGAGGGCCAGTAGCCCTTCTGGGGCTCGCAGCGGCGAACCTGGAACTCGAGCCATCGCCTGACAAAAGGAGATTTGCAGTTTCTATTTAAGGAGGTTCAGGGTTTAGGGTGTTTAGGGTGTTTTAAGGTTTTTAGGGTTCTGGGGTTTTTGGGTTTAGGGCTTTAGGATTTTAGGGTTTAGGGTTTAAGGCTTAGGGCTCACGGCTTGCGGTTTAGGGCTTGGGGTTTAGAGCTTAAGGCTTTGGCTTTAGGTTTACACAAGGCTGTATCGGGGTCTGAGGGCTTTGGGATATTCTGCTGGCCCAGGCTTGCAATCCTTGCCTGACAAAGGGGGGGTTACGGTTACTTAGCATCAGGGGTCCATGTTAAATCCCTACTGTTCCCCCTCAACCGTCAACCCTCAATCCTCTGGCTTACCTTTGGTTAGTAGGGAGTGGAAGAATGGGGTACAATGATAACTACTATTACTACCATATTACTACCATACCACTACCATATAACTACTATTACTACCATTCTTCCAGTCCCTACTACGCAAAGGTAAGGCTGCAAAGTCATCCGCCTCTGCTGCTCCTCCCGCTGGAGCTCGCGGATGGAGACCTCCATCTGCGGAAACCTTCCAGGCGGGAAGGCCCTCGGGGATTCGGACCAAAAGTGGAATTTTAGGGCTTACCTTCAGCCGGAATAACCTACCTCTCAGGGTTCCTTATTATGATTTCCTTATGTGGGTCCGTAAAAAGGTAGGCTATTCCGGCTTAAGGTAGTAATTAAAATTAGTCGAGCTCAAAGTTGTTCAGCAGGGGTTCGAACCCAAAGTGGAATTTTAGGGCTTCGTAGCAGTTAAATTAGTAGAGCTCAAAGCTTTCCAGGGCCGAGGCGCCCCCAAAACCCCAAAACCCAAGAGCCCTTATCCCTACTTGTCGGGTATCATGGGGAACTAAAGCTTAACCTTTTTGGTTATATAGGGGTTATATAATCCCACTCTCCAAAAAGAACGAATCGTAAAGCCCCAAAGCCCAAACCCTTGAAAACCCTGCTTGAGCTTGCAAGGATCCCTGACCCCTAATTAAGCCCAAAGAGGCAGATGCTAGAGGATAGCAACAATCAGCAGACTTGGTATCAATAAGCACAAACGATACCAGTAACAGCAGTTACTCCTCATACAACTGCAATAGTGATAGCACAGGTATCCGAACACTGCGATCATACGAATACCAAGACTCATTACAACCCTTAACCCTAAACCCACTTGGGAGTTTCCGAAAGTAGGGGACCCTAATATAGTACCCTATAAAGCGGGATCCTTATCATAAGGACCCCAAGATAGAGTACCCCCTAATTTTCGCAAACTCTAAACCCTTATAGATCCCTGATGGGAACCCTTAGAGGAACCCTTATAGATCCCTTTAAAAGGAACCCTAAGGTACCCCTAAACCCTAAACCCATACAAACCCAACCAGCCCCAAGGGGCAGATGCCGCAGGAGCTCGGGCATCGCGTTCTTCTCTGACGGGCTGATGTAGGCCCTGCTCGGACACTTAGCTCAATGCTGAGTGCCTAGGGGCCGCGGGATAGGGTTTAAGGATTTACATACTGTACGGGTGTTTTGAGTGGGGCTTGAAGGGGCTTGGGGCTTATGGGGTTTTGCGAGCTCTCTGAGTTTTTGTGAAAGGGCTCCTAGGATTTAACAAGGTGTCTGTCTGTGGGATTTTATATGTTTGATGGTTGTGTAGGCGAGGGCTGGTTGGTTCAATTGTTTAGGGCCTTAGCACTTTCTTGCGGCTCCTATGCTGAAATTCCGACTCGCCAGTAAAACCCTGAGAATTCCTATGGACATACAAACAAACTAATGAAATTCCCAAAAGCCCCCAAAGCTTCACGGTATGCCCCCAGCTGAGGCAACTCAGGCCCAAAGAGCTTAGCATCTGTCTCGTCTCACATCGAGAGCTCGCGGCTTGCAGACATTTTTCTGGGGTTTAGACTTGGTTGGGGTGAGTGCTTTTCTTTGCAAAGCTTCTGGAGACTATCGAGGCCTCAGTTGCAGTTCCATTTGTCGGCTACTTCAACTCTAAACTCGCAAAACCATGATCCTTGAAAGGAGCCATAAGCCCTAGGCCATCAAATCACTAGGCCCTGTACCATTGAAACGATCATAGCCATGCAAGTGAGAGGAGGATGGGTCAACTAGGCTCCGGACGTCAGAGCGAGAAACGCGTAGTCCACGAGCTGCAGTCCGTGCCAAGTGTGTCCGCACACCTCACTCCAGACATCAATACAGGGGCGAAAACTATTGGAGCAGGGCTTGGGTGTTGCTACACATTGTTACACTGAAGTTCTAGTCAGGAACCCTACGGAATTGTGTTACTAAGGGATGAAGCCCTGCAAACCCTAAGCCTGAAACTGTAATCCCTGAGCTTTAGCGCCTGGGAGGTCCTGCACGGCCTAAGCCCCACAACAAATTGGGAAGCTGCAAAGGTGGAGATGAAGGTAGATAGGATTAAGGATCCCTTATATCAGGACCCTTGTCTGGGATTACCCCAGCTACCTTCGCCCTATCCCCTTGAGGCCCCTGATAGAGGAATCACCTTCCCGCCTAAGTGGTCCAGATCCCTTGCACCGCTGTTCTGTGGCACGAAGCTTTACAGACCTCACCTCCACTCTTGGGTTTTTTACTTAGGGCTTTGGGTAACACAAGGGCTTTAGGGGGTTTTGGGCATTGGGGTCAGACAAAGGTTTTAGGGGCTAGGGCCTTGGAGGTTTAGGGTTTAGGGTTTGGGGTTGAGGGTCGGCTAGGGTTTGGGGTAAAACAGGGTTATGGGGCCACTTTACTAGGGCAAATTAGGCCACGGCACTGCGTATCGCCGTGTCTCGTTCGAGGCCAGGAATTCTGTCGGAAGCACATCTGTGCAGGGCGTGGGCTGCTCAGCTCCACAGATCCCTAATGTAGGGGCCTTAATAATTAGAATAGGGTTTTGGGGCCCCGTATACAATAATTATAATAAGGAACCCCCAAAATAGTATAGGCAATTACTAAGGCACCTACATGAGGCCTGAACAGTTGGTGATACTAGAATTCCTCGAACCCTACAGGCTTAGCACCGGAATTCAAGCCGCACACGCAATCTACGACTGCTCCCTGAACCCCAACCCCTGCAGGAATTCTAATCGATCCTGACATCTTAAGCCCTGCGCCCTAACTAACCAATACGATCGGTCCTGGGACACCTGAACCCGAAATCGAAACCCTACTACCATCGGTCCCCTTCCGTGTGGCGTGTCTCGCCATGGGCAGGCGATGAAGCAGAGCAGCGGTGACAGGTGATGAACAATGAGGAGGGTCTGACTGAAGGACTGACTGACTGAAACGAGATCAGGGACCCCAATATAGACCCTGCTTAGCAAGAATCCTCACTAAAAAACAACCGCCAAGCTCCTCATAGTTAGCGGCATGAGCAAGCTCGTGCTACTTCGTCTGACATCTCCAAGCTTCGGATCGTCAGGTCGTTGCTACTTTTGGGGTTCTGTCTTATAGTTATTATAGTATACTCCAACACCCTATTATGACTATTAAGGCCCCTATATATCGTTGTGGACTGAAGCTCGGTCTCCAGGACACCATCCTTGTACCCTAAACCCTGAACCCCTCAAACAAGGGTATAGGGCAGTATAGGGTCCCAGATCATGGGTATTTGGTACTTAGGGCCTAATACGAAACTTCTTTGGGACGGTCTACTTGGAGGGTCGGGGGACTTAGTAACTGGTTATTTTTGGGACTTATAAGCACCATAACCCCAATTAGGGTCCCTTTTAGGGTACTTATAAGTCTACTTACTACCTACTTACTAAGTTCCGCGACCCTCCAAGTAGGCTACTTCATCTACCTTGCCCCTGTGCAGCACTCCCGGAAACTTCGGTGGGAAGTGTTGGGTCCCAGCCTGCGGCGTCTTCATCCTCCGGCGCACCTTTGGCGCCGAGAGTCAAGACCTCCGAGTAGATACGGTTCAGGGCTTGGGGCTTAGAGGGTTTAGGGTTTAGGGTTCAGGGCTTTGGGGTTAGGGTTTAGGGGTTTAGGATTTAGGGTCTAGGGCTAAGAGGGGTCTGGCTAGTGGAATCCTCGGTGGTTGGCCTCAGCGCCAAAGCCCCTCTAGTTTGAAACCTGAAGGTTAGTTTACAGGATTTGTGCCTAGAGTGAACTGCTGATGCTGAGTCCTTGCAACATCAACTGTCTCATTCGATCTCGGTATTTCACTGATGGGTCTCTCTCATTTGCCAGTTTCCCCAATAGTATGCAGTTGGATTCTTCATGTAAGGACCCTCGGACAAATTGACTCACTCAGTTTCAAGAGATCGCCATCTAGATGCGACTAGCGTCCCGCAGCATCTGGACGCCGCCGCAGACCCCTACAGCCGCCCCGGCCCTACGCCCAAAAACCCACCTACTTCTCCAAGGGTAAAAGGAGGGATCCTTAATAAGGACCCCTAGGTATATACCCATAATATCGCCATTATATACCCATTATATAGCCCATTATAGGGACCCAGGGGTCCCCATTAAGGGTCCCTCCTTTTCCCCTTTGAACTTCGCACCAGGGTGCGGAAGCGCCGGCATTGACGATCTCGATGCTCTTGCGGTCTTCTGCGGCCTCGTGGAGGTCTATCCGGCTCAGGGGCTCCGGACTCTCAAAAGGGGAAAAGGAGGGACCCTCAATGGGGACCCCTACCCTATAATGGGGCTATATAATGGGTATATAATAGCTATATTAAGGATATATACCCAGGGGTCCTTACTAAGGGTCCCTCCTTTTACCCTTGGAGACTCAAGGTTAACCATAGGGGCCTTTGTAATGTCAACAGGGTTGTGGGGCCCATTATACGATGCTTATACTAAGGAACCCCCAAAACAGTATCGGTAAAAGTTGAGGCCCCTATATATATATATATATATATATTAGGTGGTGCAGTCGTTCGGCGGCTCAAAACGTAGGACTGCAGAGCCTTTATGGTTTTGTTCTGAGCATTGCCATTGAGGTGTCAGCGTCGGGGCTAGGTGAAGCCTAGTGACACCTAAGCACAACTATCAGACGGCTGTAAAAGTTCCATAACGATGGTTGATATGTTTCCCGAAGTTAATCCAGGCGTATCGGCAGGCAACTGCTTCACCTAAAAGCCTCAAACATCGAGAACAAATCATCACACCTGGAAACACTGGTGCTGAGAGACTTGAGGCGAGAATCGCCCTCAAGGAAGGCTTCTGTCTACTCAAACGGTTAACGCCCTGACGTCCTAAACCCCCAAAAGCCTGAAATCCCAGGTTACTTTCGTGCCTGCCACCAGACGAGGTCCTGCGAGAGACAGAGAAGGCTTTAGGGTCTATTTACTTGGAGGGTCGCGGAACTTAGTAAGTAGGTAGTAAGTAGACTCAAAAGTACCCTAAAAGGGACCCTAATTGGGGTTATGGTGCTTATAAGTCCCAAAAATAACCAGTTACTAAGTCCCCCGATAGTGACCAGGGAAACTTAGCAAGTCGGACCATGACTGTCCTCCACAGATAGCTACATATGCAAAACATTTCTCCGTAGACAATGTACAACCATTTGTACGTTACATGCATACAGAAATGTGCACATATGTGTTTGTACATATGTGTGTATGTGTATGTGTGTGTGTGTATGTGTATGTATGTATGTGTGTGTGTGTTACTGGCATCTACATATTCTATGCGTACATGTCGACATACAGATTGGTTTTGTAGAGGGTTTAGGGTAGAGCGTTTAAGATCTAAATGTATTGGGCAAAACCCTATTTACACCCTAGACCCAAACCCCTCCCAGAAGGCCCCAATCAAAGGGGAAAAGGAGGGACCCTTAATAAGGACCCCTAGGTATATATCCTTAATATAGCTATGATATACCCATTATATAGCCCCATTATAGGGACCCAGGGGTCCCCATTGAGGGTCCCTCCTTTTCCCCGTTGACCCAAGCAAGCCAGAGACGCCGGCGCCTCTATGAAAAAGCCGGAGCGCTGCTGCAAGCCGCCAAGAAGCACACAGCTGGTCCTTGGAGGGAGTTCGGGGTTTGAGGCCTTCAGGGCCAGTTTATTAGGGCCTTTAGGGCCGATAGGGCCTTTCGAGTTTAGGGTTTTTGGGCTTTAAGGTCTTAGGGTTTAGGTCTTCGGGGTTTAGGTTTCAGGGTCTACAGTTTAGGGTTGAGGGCGGGTTGGATTGAGGGGTTGAGGGTGTTCAAAGCTTGAACTCCGAACGCGATACCCTGCAGAACCCCTTAAGAATCCATAAGAATCCCATGAAACCCTAAGAAACCCTGCACTGACCCCGGGCTTTCCAACAGGTCTCATTTGGGAGCTTCCGAAAAGTAGGGGTACCTATTTTGGAGTCCCAGGGCTCCTTTAAGGGCTCTAAATAGGGGATCTATAAGGGCTTAGGCTTTAGGTACCTTATTTTGGTGTCCTTATAACAAGGATCCTACTATTCCGGGTACTATACTAGGATCCCCTATGTTCCGAAACTCCCACGTCGGCCGTGGCACAGGATGGACAAGAAGGAGCCGCAGATGAGCAGTAGAACGCGGACGGCCATCCGTCCGATCCTGGCCAGATTTGAGGGTAAGGGCTCTATGGTTTAGCTACGATTTCAGAGACACTTCTATGGACACTGAGGACGCAACGAGCTTGGACTTAGCCGAAGCCCTACACGAAGGCCGGGAATGCCATAATGCAATCCTATCTGGAAAGCGAGCATCTACCTGCAGGACTGTGCCTGCAAGAGATGTTTGTTGAAACCGTTCCTATGCCCGTTGCTTTAGGCAAGGTTCTCTCCTGCGGCACGCAAAATAAATAACAGGCATAGGTAAGACTCATAAGCAAGCTGGAAATCAAACATTCATCAAGACTGGAGGAGCCACTCACGAGTAATAGCATTACGGGAGCATACAGATCAAATCGCATGCGTCTCGTGGTCGGAGTCCTTCTCTCCACAAAATACGTCGTCCTCAAGACTTTGTGGCTATCCTTGGATGCGTCGAGAGTTTAGGGTTTACCACTTAACCTCGCGGGTTTGTACTCGGGAAGCAGGATTTGGGTCCTTGATACTTTCTCACATTCGAAACACGTAGGAAGCAAAGATATTGCCAGGCATTCTTCCTTGTCCGGACCTCTTTGAGACATGCATAGCAGCACGACGATTCTTGAGATCGCCTCCATTCCTGCAACGCTGCTGCAACCACCACCACCACCACCACCACCACCACCACCACCACCACCACCACCACCACCACCACCACCACCACCACCACCACCACCACCACCACCACCACCACCACCACCACCATCCCCATCACCATTCCTTCCGTTGCCACTCTTGCGGTCGCCGGAAGCCTGGATTCACTAGATCTCCGAGATCCAAAGAACCCAAGTTCCGTTTCCAGGTTCTCGCATCTATGTAGTCTATGGAGATAAGTTCTCGTCCATGACTCAGGATTTAACGCTCCGTAGCTTCATGTAAGCCCCCGAAGGTGCACAGCACCTGCAGACGGAGGAGCCGGGTTGAGGGCAAACTTGATGCTGGGATAAGCTCCCTCCCCGCCTCAGACGGCATCCGACTCAGGGGCGCGCTGCAATGCACAAACAGCATGTCCAGGTCATTTGTTACCAGTTAAACGGCTGCTTACGCCATTTTGGCTGTAACTACTCCTGACAGGCTCAACACCCGCCACCATTTTGGTCAAGGCTCTCGGCAGCTCGTCACTCTTGAGCCAGAGCCCACCATATCGCGCCATGCCTCGGGGTGCGAAGGACGGAATAAATTCGATGCAGACTCAGACAGAAAGCAGAATCGTTTAGGGTTTAGGATGTAACGGATGAGACCATCCATTCTACTCAGACTCGAAATGCACCCCGCAGTATCCAAAGGCCAGGGAGCGGAATGCCGCCCGGCACAGGTGTACCCAAGTCAGTGCGATAAGCAAAGGATGGGAACCTGTTTGCACCGCGTGGGTCCAAGATTTAGGCTCCAGGGTTCAGGGAACGAAGCTTGTCGAGTTTCATGAAGGCTTTAAAGGATGGGAACTGGTCGTCAATGTCGTTTATGGTTGTGAGCACTCATGCTCGGGGGTTTTGCTCTCTCTCTCTCTCTCTCTCTCTCTCTCTCTCTCTCTCTCTCCTTGGCCGCATGGGCCCCCCAAACCACAGCAAAAGAAGCCCAATGCTTTGGGGCTCCAATGCATCCCAACCGTACCCGTCACGAGAAGTGGAAATCTGAACGAAAAAACCGAAATACTCAACAATTGATGCAACCCCCAAGTCCTACGATGCAGACCTCGATCCACCCAGTTGCAAAGCAGCCTCCTCAGATTGTGGCTGTCAGGTTTCGCTGGCTGATGGACAACAAATCCTGCATCAGCCGTTTACATAGCTCCAATGTGCCAGGGCTAGTAGCGCAACGCAGGATTCTGACAACCAGCAGCGTTCATCCATCATCACCGCCACGGTGCTCATCCATACCAGATCAGGACAAAATTCAGCAGGCGGTGAAGTAGCCATGCATCTCCAGACAATCTTCATACGTGCTACGTTCTACAATTACTACTGTCTGCTACGAAGGGCTTGCGATTGTACTATTTGGATTGACGATAATGCTCTGATAATCCGGAGCATAAACACCAGGTCCAGCAGCACATAAAGGCCTACGGCTGAGGCTCCACGTCCTGCTTTAAAGTGAAAAGGCAAACCCAAAACCCTGAAGCCCCGAAGCGCGACGACAAAACAGTACAAGAGCAGCGAGTGATTAAAATTAGAAGCAACGATGAAGCAGCGGGTAGCCTTAAGACACTAATGATCAATACAGGCTCTATTTATGTTTTGAATATTTTATGCGTTTCACTGTCATTTTCATAAAAACACACTGTCTCCCAGGATAAGATCCCCAAACCCTAAACCCTAACCCTAAACCACCTCGGACATGGCAGAGCAGCCCGAGCCCGACCTACCCAAGAACCCTTCCACACTGCCTCGGGATTGTAGTATTATCTAATATGTATGTATGTACGTGAATATGTATGCATTTGCCTATCTATCTACTTTTAGATGTATGTGTATATATATATACATATATATATATATACATATACATATTACAAAAGAAAGGTAAACATGCAATGAAGATATACTCATGTACAGATCTACAGGCGTGCAGATAATCGCCCAGCTTCGACAGGAGGAACACCACCGGCAGCGAGAGCAGAGAGCCCATGAGCGTCCAAAAGAATCGGGAGAAGGCCCCCGACCTCAGGGGCTTAGGGCTTTAGAGTTTTAGGCTTTAGGGTTTCAGGGTTTTAGGGTTTAGGGCTTCAGGGTTTAGGGTTTGATCAGGTTCAGGGCTTAAGGGCTTCAGGGTTTTTGAAGTTTTAGGGTCGAGACTCCACGGCTCTTGGGCTTAGCGTTTGCGCTTTGAGGCTTAAGGCTTGGGGCTCCGGGTTTGGTTCCTTGTGCTGGCTGGGGTTCCGCCGCAATGATGCCCCAACAGCTGGGGACCCGGCAGCGCAACCGCCACAAAGGTCGCCTCGGGGCGGTCGGAAAGCTTCGGGGTTTAGGGTTTAGGGTTTAGCTGGGTACTTCTAGCAATATAGTAATAGGGGCCTTAAGAATTACCAATACTATTTTGGCGGGGTTCCTTGTTTTAGTTATACTGGGCCCCAAACCCCTATTCTAATTATTAAGGCCCCTATATTAGCTGATTGCCATGACGACACAACATCTATGTATAGACATATCTAAACGTACACATACAAACACAGGCACATATGAATGAGTTCGAGCATGACACTTGCTTTTCCTACCGACCTTTCTTATTCCAGAAATTGAAACGAAGTTCATTGCCCAGGATTGCGAAATCACCCCAAATACCCCCATCGGGGCAATGTGCTTGCATTGGTAGGGAGCTGTGGTACATAGTAAAACCAGGGAGCAGCTGCGGGGTGTCTACGTAGTCTCTTACTCACTTGGGTATTCAAGGTGACTTTCGGTACTTGTTTTAAAGGTTCAAGGTTCAGAACCGACCAGTGATTGCTTCAGGATCAAGGAAACAAGAAGACCCAGGAGCCACTGAAGTAAGATCTGCAATCATAGTGACCCTTAGGGGGGGTTAGGAGGAGGGGGGTAGGGGGCCTTGACATAATAAGGACCTACTAAGGCCTATGTAAGGAAGTATAGTCCCCTACACCCCTCCCCCTCGCAAAGACTCGTCGAAACCTGAAGCTCCGGTGAAGCCGAGTCCCAAGACGTTCAACCGTAGCGCATTTTAGGGTTTAGGGTTTAGGGTTTAAAAGAATTAAGGGGATATCCAAGGGCAAGCGGCGGTCCAAATGAAGCACAGCAGAAGCCTGGGAAAGCTTAAGGTTCATAAGGGGTGTGGTAGGAGCCCTAGGGACTTGTGACTTGAATAATACTGGTCTCTTCAGGCCCCTAGATTGGGGTTAAGACGTTGTGCTTTAGGATTCCGGGTTTAGGCGTTCAGGCTCTGGGGTTTAAGGGAATCGCTTAGAGGCCCAAGCGACTCAGTAAGTAAGTTCTAAGCAGAATTATAAGTACCCTAAATGGAGCTACCCCAATTATAAGCCTACTTATACCCTAAACCCTATAGATCCCTAAAAGGAACTCTATAGAGCCCTTATAACCCTGCTTATTATCGACTCACTAAGTCCCCTCAGCCTCCAAGCGGGTGCGGTCTTCGGGCTTCGGGGGCTTTGGAGCTTCGATGCTTCTATGGCCTCAGAGCTTCAGGGGAGGGTTCAGGGTGTAGGGCTTGGGGCTTCAGAGGTTGAGCTTATATGGGGTCGAGCCTATGTGGGGCCTTCATAATTGGGGCATATTATACTAAAAATAGATCAAGGAACTCCACAAAGAATAGCGTTATTCAATGAGGCCCCTGTCTTAGATTCGTAGACGGCAAATAGACAACGAAAGCCGGTCCCGGAACCGAAGCCACACACTATCTGAGCACGCAAGCCACCAGAACCTTCTCTAAACGGTATAGGGTATCGGATTTAGGGGTTTAGGGGTTTAGGGCTTAGGGTTTAGGGTTTAGGGTTACGGGTCGGTGCTTCGGGGTTCTTCGGGATTTGACTGGGAAGTCGAACATCGAAAGCGGCGCAGCTTAACACAGAACACCCTGGGCACTGAACCTCAAACAAGGCTCCCCCCCCTCCCCTGCATACCTTCAGGCCGCAAAGACCCTCATGCCCCAAAGACCTACACCCTGAAGATGGTAAGCCCTGCGCCCGAAATCCTGGCAAGCGGCGGGTAGAGAAAGGAGATCGTGATCAGATCCTCAGTGGAGGCAGTGCGCACGGTGCAGTGTCGCGAACTCTCTGAGGCTTTTGTTCTGCTTCTGTCGGTTTCAAGCCCGAGGCCCGGAGAAAATGGAAACCTTAGCTTTCAAAAAGTAAGCCGGAATAAACCCTCATCATTCCGAATCATTCCTGAAGGCGCTCCGAACAGACTCTGGCAAACGCCCAAGGGCCGTCTGCGCCGCAGCGAAGCCATGTGCCACGCAGCCGCGGAGGAAGTGCACCTCTTTTCACGCGCTGGCAGTTGGGGGCCCTGTCTAGAGGAATGTGCTCTGATGGTCCGGGCTGTTTTAGGCTGGGGCTTTAGGGTTCAAGGTTTCGGGTCCAATGTCGCCGGCATGGGACGTCAGGGAAGAAAGGCATGACAAAAGATTACATCCAACAATGGTTGCCACTGTATAGAACTGCGAGACGGGCCTGACCCAACACTAGATTTTCGAAAGCCCACTCGCAGAGACATGCTGGCCTATGGCTTGCGGTGATGGGTCGGCCATAGGCCGTCGTATATAAAGGTTGACTATACAGGGTCACACCTATAAGCGGCCATGATACCCCTGATCGCTCTAGACGTAGACTCTTCCCTGTGTTGTTATATACCATGATTCTTACCCCAAACCCGAGTCTTCTTATTCAGATTCAGGCCCCTGACCCTAGCCCGAAACCGTACGAGCAGGGCCCATGGTCCACTGCAAGGCGCGGCCATCCAGAAGAAGAGGGTGTACTTGAAAAGCATCGTCAGGTGCTTCCAGCGAACATCCTGACCTGAACTTGCGGGTCCCTATATGGGAGTTTCCGAAAATAGGGGACCCTAATATAGTACCCTAAATAGTAGGATCCTTATTATAAGAACCCCTAAATAAGGTACCCCTATTTTCGGAAACTCCTTAATATAAGGATGTGAACGATTTGTGAACTAAGATGACAGGAGCCGCAAGGCCGAAATACGATTGCAAATCGGCTCAACTTTTCAAAAACGTCTCGCATCAATTTTGGAGCGCATATGAAGGCCGCGCGTGTGTGGGAAATATGAACAAAAGCCACGGGAATCAGGGCACGAGGGTCCGCTTCCCAGAGGCGAAACACCATCGAACAAACGGGGTCCGGCGCCTGATCCGGCACTCGGGAATCTTCGCTTGCGGAGACGAAACACCATCTAAATCAGAAGTTCCGGCGCCCAGACAGCCTTGCGAGCACACATAAACGCGTGCGGACGCTGGCGAAGGAGCTCGGACTAGCTGCCCTTCAAACGGAAGCCATTCTGCTGCACCTTCGAGAATAAGAGGGGAGGAGGATACCGTCGACTCAGTAGGCCCGGAAGGGCATGGTTGCCGCGACAGGAACAAGAAACTCGCTTCGACCACTTGCCGGCTCCGAAACAAACCCCTTCAGATCCCTTCAGGGTTGTTGGTATCCTGACAAAGAAGTGGCGACGCTAATCAAGAAGACTGCTCCTTGCACAGAAGCCCTTGAGACCACGGTTCAAGTCATCATCATCACTATTATTACTACTATCATCATTATTATTATTATTGTTATTATTACTACTGTCATTATTATTATGGAATCCCAACCTCTACTTTGGCTTTGAGTTCCAGGCTCACACAGCGTAGCGTGAAGCCGGAGAGCCCGATGAGCTGCGGTTGCATGACCACCTGGCGTGGGCGGATGTAGAATCATTAGGTTACGGCTTTAGGTTGAGAGGTTTAGGGTTTTTTTTAGGGTTTAGGGGTTAGGGTTTAGGTTAAGGCTTTAGGTTGAGAGGTTGAAACTCAGGGACTGTAATGGGATACTGTTTCTGACTGACCCGACCCCTCCGGTAACTCTAGCAAAGCCCTGAAGCCGTTAAAAGCAACTCCCTGCGACCCTAAACACTACTTAATAAATCTGATACACAGAACCTGAGAACAAAAGCTCACATGAGCCGTCACAGAAACCCTAAGACATGCTACGCCGAATTCTCAGCCGGGAGACAGACACCGCCAGGAGGGACCACCTCGAAAGCTCAGAACTTACGGCGTTCGGGCATCCGAGATTTTCGGGGTTCAGAGTCTATAGCTGACCATGTACAAAGGAAACCTGAGAGCTCTGGCTGTAAACCTTCAACATGTTGAACAATAACTAACCAGTGGTTTTGGTGTTCCCTTGGCTCTCTAGCTCCTTATTTAATAGGGATTATCATCATCCCTGGCTCCTTAGCTCCTCCAATATCAACGGTAAGATAAACCTCGCTATCGAAGTGTGCCATCTTGCTTTTTCATACCGAGTTTCTTGCAAAACAATGTGAAGGGGCTTTCTTGGATTGTGACATTTTGCAACCACCAATTGCTTCATGCCTGAAAGCCGTGGATCGATAATCAAAGAGGGTAAAAGGAGGAATCCCTTAATGAGGACCCCTAGGTATAGAACCTTAATATAGCTACTATATACCCATTAAATGGTCCATTATAGGGTAGGGGTCCCCATTAAGGGTCCCTCTTTTTGCCCTTGGAGATCAACCGCAAACACGAAGGCCTAAACCCAAAAAACCCTCCGCCGGGTGGCCAGGACCAGGCCGTGACCAGCGCCGAGTCGGCGACATGGTGGGGTACTAGGCCTGGGCCCCCAGGATGTAGGGTTTAAGGCTTCAGGGTTTAGGGTTTAGAGTTTTAGGGTTTGGGGGTTTTGTGGGTTTTGTAGGTTTAGTGGGTTTAGGGGGCTTAGTGGGTTTAGTGGGTTTGGGGGGTTTAGGGTATAGAGCGCCCGAAGCTTCCCTAAACCTTTTCTAGCACCCCCTGTGTCGTACCCGACCTCAACCCTAAACCCTAAACCCTAAACCCTGAACCAAATACCATAACGAAGCCCCTAATATTATGTTGTAAACCCTAAACCCTAAACCCTAACCCCTAAACCCTACACCCCTGAACCCTGGCCCAAACGTGCTACAACCCCCGTTTTCTCCCCGTTTTCTCCCCATTTTCGTGTTGGGATTGGCGCCTCCCAGAGTCCGTCGAACCACGCCGCTGCCTGAGCCATGGAGCAGCGGAAGTCTTCTGGTGAGTAGGGTTTAGGATTTAGGGTTTAGGGTTTAGAAAGCCCCTTTTCGTAACTGCAGACCAGCTCCGATAGCCCTGTCGATTTTTTTGGTTTAGGGTTTAGGGTTTAGGGCCTTTCTTCTAGGATCCTTGTAAAGGTTATATAGAGTTTGGGAATATTTCAGGGTTGTATAGGGTTTAGGGTTATATAGAGTTTAGAGTTATATAGATATTAGGGATACATAGAGTTTAGGGTTATTTAAAGTTTAGGGCCTAGGGCTGGATAGGGTTATAGATGGGCATTGCAGGTTTTGTGCAGTACGGGTTCTTGGTTGTATTTAGGTCCGGGTGGGTTTTGTGAAGGGGGATCTCGCTTACCCTAGACGATATTAGGATAGAAATACTTACATGCAACGCTGACAAACTTATAGTACCCCGAACGATCGAAACCCCAAGCCCCTAAACCCCTGAGCCCAAAGCCTCTCACACCCAAAAATCCTGGACCCCGAAACCCTAAACCCGAATTCCCAAACCCCAAAGCCCTAAACCCGAATTCCCAAACTCCAAAGCCATAAGCCCTAAATCGAGAAGAGCCCCGACTGCCTGCCGGCTGAAGTAGCCACGCGGCCAAACGCAGCGTGGAGCCTCACGCACGCGCCAGAAACTTAAGGGGTACCACGGGGGCTCTTTAATAAGTTCTGCAAGAAGTTGTATACCCTGGGTTGGAGGTTTCAGGTTTGTCGTCATCAAGACTTTTCTTCGACATGCGAGGTCCTCGGATATCGCCAGACGTTTGCGGCAATGACGCGGTTTACAGGCGGCAAGAAAATTTGATTGAAACTTGGGGCGATTCATATGTCAAGAAGAAGCCTTTGCGATGTTCTCAAGTGTCTCTGAAGAGCACCCACCCCAAATCAAAGGGTTTGCAAGAGTTGAGCACGCCGTGCACGCATGCCGCATCTCTGGAAGTCTCTGTCCGACGGCGAGGTTCGTGCTCTGACACGTTCAATAGCATCGTACACCCAGATTTGGGATTCATGGAATTCCGCATCACACTTAGGCCAGCTCATGCACTTGCTCCTCCTCAGCATAGATTCTGTCAGATCTTGCTCACCTGAGCCCTGCCGCTTGTAAAAACCTGCAGATGTGCAAACATTCGCTGCAGCTAAGGCGCAGGGCATCAGCACCAGAAGGAGAGAAAACGACACAAAGCCTGGCGGACGCAGGAGGCTGCTGCAAGTCCCCCCTTTTGCCCCCCCAATCCTAAACCTACAAACCCAAATTTGCTCAGCACAAACATGCGAACACACGCATCGAAGAAAACATGCAAAAATCCTGAAAAAAGTCATAACAACATCCTTGAACAACACCGCTTGAAACCCTCACCCAAAAACCCAAAACCAGAAAGCAACAACAACGCCTTGAACCGCAAAAAAAAACAAAACAACTGACCCCTAATATAGGGGCCTTAATAATTAGAATAAGGTTTTGGGGCCCCATTATACTATAACTATAATAAGGAACCCCCAAAATAGTATAGGTAAATATTTAGGCCCCTCTTTTAGAGCCCTCAATGCTGAAACTGCCACCGGGCCGCGGGGAAGAGCGCCCTTCCCGGAAACCACCGCATGGGCCCAGTTGCTAAAGAGGCCAGTCCACGCCTTCCGCGGTTCATGTAGGGTTTAGGGCCTATAGGGTTTAGGGTATAAGGTATAGGGTGTAGGGTTTAGGGTTTGGGTTTTTTTTGGTTTGGCGTTTAGGGTAGTAGGACTCTTAATCATGAGAACCATTAGAATCGTGTTTTTATACGGTTTTATAGGAGCTTTTAGAGCTTATTGTATGGGCCGTAATAATGAGAGGACGGTTGAGGAAGTATGCTATCAGGGTTTGGCTTTGTGGGATGAAACTTCAGGTACGATGAAGCTTAGGATGTCGGCTCTTTGAAGTTGTGGGTGTCCCCTAAAATCCTAAACCCCAAACCCTAGCCTAATCGGTTTCAGGCCTCGAGATTGAGGGTTTTGGGGTTTGAGCGTAGTGGTTCAGGTTGTTTCGGACTTGCGGAGTTTAATGTCTTTTCCAGAAGGTTTTGTGGATTTTTTTTCAAGTGTAATGGCCCCTTCTCACTCGGTTTTGGGGTTTAGGGTTTAGGGGTACCAAAGGTGGACTTTCGGCATTAGATGGGGACTATGCTACGGGGCCTAGGGATCCTAGGATTGCAAGATTCAAAGCTTAAGCCCCTGGTAGTCTCTTAATTTCTGAAAATTCTGGATTTCGGGATTGGGGTTTCGAGTTTAGGCCCCACAACCACGAACCGTCAACCCCGAAGCCCCGAAGAAAATCTCCACAGTACAATATGCCCTTTAGAGCCCCGGCTTCGTTTTCATCCCAAATCCAACGCCATGAAGCGCGAGACACCAAGCCTAAACCCCAGAAACAAGATTCAATCCGAAACCCCTCACCCCGGGGCTTGCAGGAATCTGGGCTTACGACTTCGCAATTAAGGCTTCCGGCTTTTTGCTGGTTAATATAGGGGCCTTGATAATTAGAATAGGGTTTTGGGGCCCATTCAACTATAACTCTAGTAAGGAACCCCCGAAACAGTATTGGTAATTCCTAAACCCTAAACCCTAAACCCTAAACCGTCAACCCTAGGCCCTATAGTAGGGCCCCGGGGGTTTGGGTCGCCCTCTGTCTTGCCTGAAACCACTGAACCAGGGCCAAGAACAGCACGAAGCGCAAGGCTCTGTTTAGGTGTGCCTTGTTGTTTAGGGTTTAGGGTTTAGGGGTTAGGGTTTAGGGCCAGGGTTTAGGGTTTAGGGTTTAGGGTTTAGGGTTTAGGGTTTAGGGTTTAGGGGGGTCGAGTCCAAAGCATCATGGCAGCAATGCCAACAAAAAACACACCTCGTAATGATAAAGTCTTATTTGTTATCAATACCGCCGCCATCATAGTCATCACCACCCTCTTCGCCATGAACCAGTCACATCAGATCCAAACATTTGTCGAAGGCTGTGTGTCTGTATATTGGAAGTGGTTTGAACTCAAAAACAGTCATAGAAAGCACAAGTATCAGGTGGAGCCAGCTAGGACAATCGGTAGCTTTGCCTTTGCGACTGTCAAAACTCAGAACATCGGCTGCAAGACGGGACATCAATGCCCGCCGGTAGCCGCTAAGCTCAAGAGCAATATGCCACAAACTCGCCAAACCCCATGTAAACCCGAAGCCGCACATGATGCAGCCCGATCACTGTAGGCTGAAAGATCGGCACGCTGTCGCTGCAGATGCCTCTCAGAGAAGCCCCCGAACCACCCTTCATTAGCACACAGCTGCATTGCATTAACCCACCTCAAGATGCCGTACCTGAAACCGTAAACCCCAAACCCTAAACCTCTTTGACTGTAAGTCGGAAGTGCGGCTTTTGCTGCTCTTTAGAGGCCTTTGCACATGTCTGCGGATATGTCTTGCGCGCCCCCTTGGAATCTTGCACTGCTTTCTTGACCCGTTTTCGGACATCTACACTTGTCGAAGTGTCTGCACTCAGGATCCCCTAAACCCCTAAACCCCTTGAACCCTAAACCCTTAAACCCTAAGCGATGCGGTAGCATGCGACTCCAGACTTGGGCTCCCCAGAGAGCCCAATATTCATATGATGGCTTAAGCCAAATTCCCTAATTAAGAGGTATTGCGCTCTCTGGCTCTCTGTGCGTAGACTTTGTTTGCCACACATGCACTGGAGCGGTAGCCTTGCAACTCAGTCGTCCCGCCAGAGATCCTGTCGGATCGCATTGCAAAGGCTTGGATAGGACGCCATGTATTCGAAGGCTCTTCGTAGACGTCGGCATCAAGAGGCCGGTCCCTGCACCAAATCTGCCAGTTTTGCAGTCTGAGCAAGATCCTCGAGCTGATCCGTAATTGGGTCGTAGCCAGTCCGCAGATTTCAGGGTTAAGGGTTAGGGAATTCTCAGGGTTTAGAGTTTAATTTAGGGATTCAGATTTCAGAGTTGAGGCTTTTGGGTCTTCTACGGGTTTAGGATGGTTTAGGGTTTAGGGTTGAAGCCGACGCCATGAACCCCCCCAAAAGAAAGCCTCGTCCCCTTGCCTCGCCCCAAGGGACGAGCCCAAAGCAAGCTTCCACAAACGTGAAGTAACTGAGAACGCATCCCAAGCTTCCACAAATGTGAAGTAACTGAGAGAGTACTGGGACGCCGAAAGTAGGTAGAAAAAATTGCCTTTTGAAGGTATTGGGCCGGTATTTTACCTACTTTTGATTTTTTTAGGTGAGCCCTGCTAGTAAGGCCTTGAGTTATCCAGCCCTAAACCCGGAAACCCCCAAGCCCCCAAAGGGTAGGCGCACGGCCTTCTGTTCTCCCATCGCCTGAGCTTCCGCAGTTTGCTCTTGCAGTGGTCCGTCGGACCGGACTTTGACAGCCCACAACCCAGAGACTCCAATATCCCTTAACTAAGGAATATACCTTAAGTCCTATGAGGGATGTTACTATAATCTAAGGTATATTCCTCAATTAAGGGATATGGGAGTCTCTGGGGATGAAGACTCAGTTAACTCACATCCATGGTAGTCCCCTCCTCGGCCTAATCTAGTGGCTCAGCGTATCGTCGGAGATTGAAAATGCCGCAGCACAAGCTTCAAGCCGTACTCCAGTGCAGCTGTGGCGCAAAAAGTTTGCCCAAGCAGCAAAGTTGCATTCACCTGAGCTGAAAAGACCGCAAGTCCCGCAGTGCAACATTACCACACGTGCTGCTCGACTGCAACATTTCTCCTGTGAAGGCACTGGAATATGTTTCTTTAAAAAAGTAATTACACATCCCCAGCATTTGCCGCTTTTGTTGCCACGATGGCACATTTCTTCATACCATGCAGTGCCATCGCTGGGGGCCAAGGGTCGGCCGGCAGTCCCAATCAACATCACACCAACAAACGCCGCGCCGCCACATCACCGTCGCGTCCTCCATCCACATGAGAAAAACCGTCATGACAACGGAAGTGCGGGCACTGTCATCATCGTCTTCAACCACGACATGCATGAAATCCTGCCGAGTTCATTACTGTATAACAGCCGAAAACCAAACTTGTCTCTGCGAGACGCTGGAGACCCTGGGAAGAAGGACAACATCATGATTCTGATGATGACGGTTGGCGATGATCATCGCAAGGCACCATCTAAAACGAGTTTTGCACTTGAAACATGTTGAAATACCGAATTTGAAAACATTCCGCCTTGTTAGCTCTTGCTCGTGTTGCTGGGCTCCTGCTGCTGCTGCGTCCGGCTCTTGATGCTGTTGACGATAATGTTTTTCCTCTTCTTCTGTGTGTCGTCGTGATTGTTGTTTTCTTCTTATTATTATTCTTCTGCTGGATCAGTAGGAGTGCTGCAGATGTCAGCAGCCAACATTATTACAAATTTGGCGTGGGAGTGGTTGGCGACTTTCTTGGTCAGGATCTTTACATCATCAAACCCACCATGGACCAAACCGCGCCATGCAAACGAGGTCAGGAGGATGATGTTGATGATGCGGTAGAAGCCAGTAGAAGCCGTTGCAGTAGAAATCGTCATCCTTCTTGCCGTCAAGGTCGTTGGAATAGCAGTGGCGGTAGTGGTGGTGGCGTTCGTCGTCGTTGTCGCCGGTTGTGGTGGAAGTAGGAGTCGTGGGAGTAGTCGTGGTAGCAGTGGCGGGCGGAGGGGGACGAGGAAGTAGCATAAACTTGTCTACGGCATGCTTGTGAAGAGGAAGAGTAAGATAAGTACAGTCGCGACTGTACTGGTGGTATTGATGTCACGCATCCGCCGAATTGTGCAGCCGAGCTGCTATGGCTAGGACCAGCAACGGCGTTAGCAGTACGATGCGTCGCCTCGCCTGGAGCTGCGAACAGCGCGTAGAGTCGAGATTTTGCACCACTGGCAGAAGGTACTTCCAGGTACTGCACAAGGACATACCATGACGGTACTATAAAGCTTCTACAGCGTTTCTATAGGGTATAGGGCTGAAACGTAAGGCGTTAAAGAGCTCTGTACACTTGGGGTTACAGCGGCTTCACAAGGGCTGTACGGGGGCTACATAGGGCTTCCCCTATGCATTGAAAGGCGTATAGACTGGTGTAGGTCTTGTGTTGAAATGCAAGGGCTTGGGCTTGGGTTGGGGATCGAAAGTTACGGACTTCAGGCTTTTTTCACCGGTTTAGGGCCAGCCGGGCAGGGTTGAGAAGGTCCTGCGTTGCTTGGATCTCGGGTTTTAGAGCTCGGGTGTAGGACGGTCGGGATTTTTGGAGCCTAGGGCTGAGGGCCCAGGACTTGAAAACTTTGGACGTTGGCTAAACGTCCCTGAAAGCTCCCTTTTAAGGAACCCCGAATAACCCTGATAGAATCCTTACAGCTCTTAAACGAGGTTTGGAGGACCGGGATTAGGAGGCTTCGGGCTTTTAGGGGTGTGGAGGGCGCCAGGGCCGAGGTGGCGGAAGGTGGGTTTTGGGCTTGGGGGCGTCATGTGGAGATTCTTCCAGCTTTGGGTAGCTGCAAGTAGGAAGGCCCACATGCAGGGAGAGGAACGCTGAAAGTTTTTTGGCGCATAGTCGGCCAGCGAATCCCTGTCCGAGTGCTGCATAAGCAGAACTGGGCACGGCACATGGAGTCCAGGCTGAAACCTGTACAAACGGCATAGCGCGACCCAGCCTAGAAAGACTCAAAACCTGCAAGGCGATCTCCACTGCGAATTGCTGCTGCATTATCATTGTGACTAGAGAATTTAGATATCTCTCATCGAAGCAACCACTCACCTGAAGACCCATTGCCCGGCTACGTCACAAAAGTTCACGCCACAGCTTCACCTCATGAGCCCAATTATCCACAGACTATGTTGGTGCTTCACTCGCAAGTGTTAGAATTTGGCAGGCCAGATGACCACATGTTCATGAAACGTTATACAGTACAAAACCTGTGGGAGCTCTGTGTTGGAAGCTACTATACTTGCAGGCAAGTGCTTTACATGCCCCCTCGCAAGCGCAGCACCAAGTGAAGGGTCGATTCCTTCTGGATGTTGTAATCCGAAAGGGTACGGCCATCCTCCAACTGCTTGCCAGCGAAGATCAGGCGCTGCTGGTCGGGCGGGATGCCTTCCTTATCCTGGATCTTAGCCTTGACATTGTCGATCGTGTCACTGGCCTCAACATCCAAGGTGATCGTCTTGCCCGTCAAGGTCTTGACAAAGATCTGCATGCCGCCTCGCAACGCAGCACCAAGTGAAGGGTCGATTCCTTTTGGATGTTGTAATCCGAAAGGGTACGGCCGTCCTCCAACTGCTTGCCAGCGAAGATCAGGCGCTGCTGGTCGGGCGGGATGCCTTCCTTGTCCTGGATCTTAGCCTTGACATTGTCGATCGTGTCACTGGCCTCAACATCCAACGTGATCGTCTTGCCCGTCAAGGTCTTGACAAAGATCTGCATGCCGCCTCGCAAGCGCAGCACCAAGTGAAGGGTCGATTCCTTCTGGATGTTGTAATCCGAAAGGGTACGGCCATCCTCCAACTGCTTGCCAGCGAAGATCAGGCGCTGCTGGTCGGGCGGGATGCCTTCCTTGTCCTGGATCTTAGCCTTGACATTGTCGATCGTGTCACTGGCCTCAACATCCAAGGTGATCGTCTTGCCCGTCAAGGTCTTGACAAAGATCTGCATGCCGCCTCGCAAGCGCAGCACCAAGTGAAGGGTCGATTCCTTTTGGATGTTGTAATCCGAAAGGGTACGGCCATCCTCCAACTGCTTGCCGGCGAAGATCAGGCGCTGCTGGTCGGGCGGGATGCCTTCCTTGTCCTGGATCTTAGCCTTGACCTTGTCTAACTTTCTGCAAAAAACGTCAACACACCAAATACAAACGAACCGCAAGCACGTACTAGTAGTGTAAAACATGTGGAAAGATGCATATGTATGTATGATTGTGTGTATGTTTGTGTGTATGTATGTATGCACACGTATGCACATGCATACACATATGCATGTATGTACATGTATGTACATGTATGTACATGTATGTACATGTATGTACATGTACTGTATGCACATGAATGTATGTATGTATGTAGGTATGATTATGTCTGTTTTATGTGTGTGTGTGTGAATACGTATGTGTCTCTATATATATATATGTATATATATAGTGTGTGTACCTCCATATGTGTATTTTGCCGCAGCTTGGATGAAGGCATCGAACAAAGCACCAAGTTGTAGCAGCGACCAATGTCAAGATACAAACAGAACCATACTGCAGAGAAAGTGGCAAAAGAAAAAGCTTGTCTCTAGCACCATCAAGAGCGCAGAAGGCCGAGAAGCACGTGTTGCAAGTAGCACATATACGAAAAATGGCATCAAGTTGCAAAAAAATTGAAAACCCTGCGGCAAAGGAGGATCAAGAGCTGAATTTTTACTGTCCAGAGCCAAGCCCAGACCGCAGCAAATACTGTATTTCTGTAACGGTAGTTGCAAGGCCGCGGCGAAAAATAGAATGGTCCTGGGTCTTGGGAGAGATTGACTGCTGCGCTGTCTTCCAGAAAAGAGCAAAGGTGGCTAACAAATACTGAAACACCAAAAGCACAAGCACACAAAAGCTGTAATGATGACTGTAACAGACTCCAAGTGAAGCTAAAAAACTGTCACGTGAAAGTGTAAAAAAGATTTAAAAAAAGCCAATACTATGTAAGAGTCGGTCCATCTCGGCGGGCACCGCATTGCAAAGCTGTCCCCACATGGCTGTCAAACATGATCCTGTCAAGCAAGCGGCTCTTGTGCGAGCACGCTTTTCCGGGCCCACGCCCGGCCTTACGCCAGTGGCCATGTCGAACTCCGTGCTCAGGTGCACGCGGTACTTCGCTGGAGACTTCATGCCCTCGTGCATGTCTCGAACACAGCGAACAAGTCCGTCGGGCACTACGACGAGTGAGAATTCGCCACATGACGCTGCGAAGCATGCTGTCAAAGGCCTTGCACAGGTCAACAAAGAGCGCGTAGAACGCCAGACTGACGCCAGGTGGGGCAGCCTGTGCTGCGGGAGGCAGGGGCGTCGTCAAACGAACTTCCTCCATGAGGCGCCTAAGAACGCAAGTGGCATCAGCACAGCCACAGCACGGCCTGGAACCACTTTGCGGGATGCCTTCCATCTCCGTCACGCCTGCCACTCCTCACTAATGACGAAAGCCGGGTTGACACCCTTGAGAAGTGTAGGCAACGACGACTGAGACGTGGCAAGGCCAGTCTGCCCTCCACGCAGATGAGCCCGTTCACCTGGGAGTCATGCTGCTGTTGCTGAGCAGGGGCTTCACAGAGAGAGAAATATCAACAGGCAGCCACGCAATGAACTCATCTTGGACTTCTTCATGCATTGCTGAGGGGCAAGGTTCCACATTGATCTCAAGGTTGTAGTCCGTCCAAAGCTGGCTGAAGGCGTCTTTGGGCATCTCGGGGTGGGCATGCCGGATATGGTCTTGGCGCGACGGAGGCTACGCGTCGGCGTTTCCCGAAAGACACGTTTGCAAGCCTCACAGGTCCACTTGGCTGGCTCCTCGTCGTCCGTGTCTGTCACATTGCCAACGAAGTTGGCGCCACTTCCAGGCATACAAAGGCCCCTGAAGTAACAACCCTATAGCAAGTCCGAAGACCACTAAACCGAAAAGAAACCCTACAACAGACAGCCGAAGAAGGGTTACGCTGCGCAAATGGTCACTGCATCACTGTAGACGAACATCTGGCGTCCGCCCTTAGCAGACGCTGCACACTGGAAAGGCAGGAGCCCCCAGTCGCGTGGGTGGCAAACCGAAGATGGTTTCCGCGGTAAATGTCTTTGGCAAGGCCCTTCACTGCAAGAGCGCGCTTCGGCACCAACAGAGAAATGAACCCTATACTGAAAAACAAGACCCCTCAAGCCGAGAGAAAAAGCAGGAGCCAAACCCCAGTCAGACTCTTGCACGGCTCAACAATGCCCAGGAGTGCACGGCACTGCCGGAAAATGAAGCCGACACTGAAACCATCACCGCTATCAGAAAGTATCATCGGCAAGGCCCTTCACTGCAAGGGCGCACTTTGGCACCAACTGAGAATTGAACCCTACACGAAACACATGACTCCGAAAAACGAGAGAAAAAGCAGGAGCCAAACCCCTGTCAGACTCTTGCACGGCTCAGCAATGCCCAGGAGTGCACGGCACTGCCGGAAAAATGAAGCCTACACTAAAATCATCATCCCTATCGGAAAGTGACTTTGGCAAGGCCCTTCACTGCAAGAGAGCGCTTCGACACCGACAGAGAATTGAACCCTACACCAAAAACAAGACCCCTAAAAACCGAGAGAAGTTTTGAAAGGAGTACTGTGCATTCTGGCCCATGTGAGAAAAGCATGAACTTTGTCTGGGCACATCAACGTGGGCCGCATGGACAGGCTCTCCACCTGTTTTGGCAGGCCAAAAACTGTGTCAGATGAGAACACAACACACGTGTAGCAGGATGAGCCAAGGGACCTTCCTGAAATTGCTTGGGTAGGGCCCTGACAGCTGCTGCGAACGAGCAAGCATAGTCGGATGCAGTGGACGGAGGCCTCAGTCGGCCTGCCTTGCGGTTTACAAGACTAGTACCCGTAAAAGCGTAAAAAAATCGCAGAACAATTCCAGGATCGTGATTTTACCTCCCGGCGACCAGCTCCGCTTAACTTATGAAAACACTCACAACAGGCATCGAGAGTTTCGGATGGAAAATGGCCGCCTCTTTGGGAACAAAATGATTTCAGGGCTTTCCACCGCTTGTTTATCACGGCGACTTTGTGAAGCTGCCGTTTGACGCAGATTTCACGATCGCGATCCCGACTCTTGCTAATGTCCTTACACCCAAGGAGTTCGGCAGCACGGCGGGCAGCCTTCTTTGCGCCGGCATCAGCTGCTGCATTTCCAGCCAGATCCTCTGCCGAGATTACCCCATTGACAACATCTCTAGCGGCACAGTGCCCAGGAATCCATTTCGATTGAACCTCACAACCACGAGCGCGCGGAGAGTTCACCGTGCTCGTGATCCTGCGCCAGAGGTCATAGTGTGCCTCGTTGACGCCCAATCGGAAGCGGTCAACAACCCATTTGCAATCGCACTTTGGAATGACTGGCATACGAAGGGCAGGACTGTCGCGTGCCACGACTTCCAGTTTTTTCGACGCAAGAGCATACGCTTCAGCCCTATCCGATCCTTGCTGCGAGGACTGATGCGATACAATGCGCCAATCGCCCGGCACGGGCGAGCCAGGACGCCAGGTGAGCCCAACTGACCACAACCTGTCAAGTTCCTCGCAACCTCGAGCTTCTGGCAAATGGTGTCCCAAAAGTGAGCAAGGTGGCAAAACAGGCATCAACAGAGTCCCTGACGCGTGGAGCTCAAGGGCTCCAGCCCTAGGAGCCCAGGAGGGCAGAGGCTTGCAGGAAGGCGTCGAAGGTGGCATCAGAGGACTGGGTGGCACCTTGGACCGTGACACGTCCTTGTCCTATCCACATCTGTTCGTAAAGCTGACGATACTTCTAGAAGATCGCAGAAACGAAAGCACGAAGTTGTCGATGTGATCTAGGGCGACCATTCGACCCAAACAGCTTGGCCTCTTGAAGCGCTTGTGCCAAGGACAAGTACAGGCAGTCACCGCCGCCAGCGTTGGCGACACGCTGCCCACGCGGTTTCCAGGGCGCACGGGCGCGCAGGACAGCCTGCTTCTGAGGCTGCTCTTCAGTAGGAGGGCCACGCTTAGTGCCCACAGCAGCCTCGTCAGGAGGACACGAGGAGTCCATAGCGGCAACGCCATGGTTATATAGGCTGGCCGCTAGCCGCGTGCGATTGGTCATCCTCCGGCTCATCAAGGTCCACGTCAGGAAAATCCCACAGGTCTGGCATTTTCCAGTCTTCACTAGAATCATGTCACCCTTGCGCAAAAGATTCCTCGCGCGACACAGACCACGGATCCGAAGATGCATGCTGACACTGAACCCGACGCTTCGCGGCCAGCGGGGTAGCCTTCTTGCCAGGCCCTCGCCTCTTGGATTCGAGCATCGCTTGCACCTCAACAGCACGCTCAGCCTCATCCTCGTAGGCTCCAATCACGACTTCCAGCTGGTCATCACGCTTAGCACGAAAAGTCCAAGCAGCGCCTTGCCGGCGCACAAGCTTTCCAAGCACCTGGAATTCGCAGAACCCCATCGATGACAACATGGCTCCAAGGTCAGAGTGAGTAAAGCTCTGGGGCAGCCAACGGATGGACCAAGTGCGAGCGGGCGCTTGCCATTGCGCGTCTGACTCACGGACGTGGACTCCAAGCTGACGAGCACCAAGCACAACTCCACTCGAGCCTTGGGCCCGAGTCGTTCGCAAGTAAGCGTCCCAACGGTCCGCAGCGTCCCAAGAGATCCACTTTGGAAGCGTAAAAGCAGGGCGGAGGAGCGCCAACAGGGTCGGTAAAGAAGACTGAACCGCCTTTGTCAACACCAGAGGCTTGTAACATCAGGGCGGCAACGTGTGGATCGTGAATCCGCATCAAGCCTTGGATCTGGGAGTTACCAAGACGACGCCAACCCCAAGTGTCACCGTAGGCCTCCTTGTTGCCAGGACAGCAGCCGCAAGCCATTTTCATTTACGCACAGGGCGCCAAGGCTGCTTCTGCAGCAGCTGCCAGTCGTCACACGTGTAGTGCCAGTCGGCGGTAACCCGCAAAACCCAGCTCGAGGAGTTCTTTGAGACGAAGCCGGGGCGGCTCCGAGCCAAACGATAGTAGGGTAGCGGTCTGGTTTGGAGCTTAGGGCCCAGCTTGCCCGGAACACGACAATGTGACAGAACCGGCTTGAAGTCAGCAACGGCCTCAGGAAGAGCGGACTCCTCCTCAGCAGAGCCAGGAAGCACAAGAGTGCCACAGGCCGAAGGAGTAGCGGCAATCATCTCAAGTGCCTCGGTGGCCTCGTCCAGCGAGCCCACTCGGACCACTACATGTCCCGAGTCATCAACATCAAGAGCATTGCCCAAGTCCTCAAGAGCGTTAAGAACCTGAAGATTACTGCCTTCATCAGCAACCCAGTCGTCTTTACGGAGATGCCAAACATAGTGCTCCCAGCCTGAAGGTTCATCCTGGGCTGATGGCTCGTGCGCCTTGGCCTTGGCCCACCGGCGTGCGGCAGGCACCTGAGCAGAGGTAGCATCGCGGGCTGAGTGGGGCTGAGTAATGCCAAGGTCGGGGAACGGGTTCGCCGCTGGGGGCGGCATTCCAGTACTTCTGCGGGGCCTTAGGTCGCTGCCACCGGCTCTTTCGATCACTACGGTGCTGAGCGAGCAGCGTCTTCAGCTGCTGTTCCACATTTCCCTTGGGCGAGGCTAGCAAGGCAAGAAGTTTGCTAACGAGATCCTGGTCATCCTGGCTCCAGCGTCCACCCTCATGAGCACTGCCATCGAAGTCAAGGACACGCCCGAAACCCACACCGGAACGAGCCCCATCATCCAAAGTCACAGATTGCAAATCCTTGTTTACTCCGATATCTGCAGCGGTGCAGCCAATGTCCACACAACCATTGGGAACATGCGAGGAGTCATCATCCAACGTCACAGCTTGCAGATCCTTGTTCACTCTTCTCGCCGCAGCGGTGCAGCAAGTATCACCACAGCTAGCGGAAACGTGCGAAGGACCGAAAATGTGGCCCGGGTTAGTCGCCTCACCAAAGCGCACAGCAGCAGTGGGCGAAAATCGAAACCCATCCCCTAGATCACCCTGAAAACCAAATCCATGAGTGAAGACAGGAGTCAAAATCCATAGCAGGCAAAGGCTGCATGTGAGCAAGGCCTGTCCTGCAGTAAGGCCGCGAAGATACCACCGTCCAGCAGCCTGACACAGCAGAGTTCCATGGCAACACAGGGAGTAAGGACCTAAGGGGAGCCCAGAAGGGCCAAAAGACAGCCTACCCCTGTCTGGCACCTGCGCCTCACACCTGACCTTGGGGCAACCGATGCCTCTTGAAGTGGCCTTCAGGCTCTGCATTGTTTCTTGATCGGCCCTCTGGCTCCTGATGTATTTCTTATGTCGGCCCACATGGCTCTGCATTACTGTTCTCGGTCCTCGGGTCCGGTTGCCACTGCAAGTCCTACCCCGAAAATGCAGCCGATGCACGAAGCCAGAACTGACGCTCATGATCTGCTGCATCTCATGCAAAACGCGGCGCACGCGAGGAGTGACAAGGAACCCCGCCTCCAGCACGTGCAGGCAAGTCCTGCGGTCATGTCGCCGAAGTCGCCGCCTCCACCAGCGATGATCACGGAAACGCCGGCCACGGATCCTGCGCGCAGCTCGCCTGGCCATCCCGAACAGCTCACAACGAAGCAGCATGAATCGCCGGCGCAGCTGCCTCAAAGTGGGGCGTTGCGCGCGAACCCAAAGGCGCGGTCTCCCACCTATGCGTAAGCCTTGCCCTCGATAACTGCGCACCACCACAGTAGCACGCGGAGCACGATGAAATACCTGAGAGGATTTGGAGCTGCCACCAGAAAACCAGTGACCAACCAACCTGCGGAGGCTCTGAAGGAGCCTAGTCCCACCATACCAGAAAAGGCACAGCAGGAGATTGACGGCCTTGTTGAAGCAGATGCCTCCAGCCCAAAGTCCGAACAGCCCACAACGGCCTTTGAGCAGCTGGTCCGAGAACACCTCAGCACCAGCCGTGCAGGAAGAAGCACCACTCCACACCATCGCACAAAAGAGCACGACGATGAGGCTGAGCAGGAAGTATTGGTACCCCAAGCCAAAGTGGCCCAAGGACCAGATGCACCGCGTGGAGGTTACTTCACGCATCCCAACATCCGGAACATTTCGATTGCTTAAACGTTTCAAAAGTTGTATAAAACTTTTCAGTTCTCTTGAATAAAGGGTTCTCTTACATATGTAAAAGGCAGTATACATATTTGTATGTATACACAAACATACATATGGACATATGTACATCTATGCAGATATGCAGGCACATATACGTACATACATACACATACATACATACATACATACATGTATACACGCATACAGAGATACATACATACATGGGTACATGGATACATACATAAACACCTACAGACATGCATGTACTATACATGTATACAAGAGAGAGAGCAAGAGATCTAGACCTATACATATGTATTTAGATGTGTGTACATGTGTATACATACGTGCCTTGAGCAGGTTTCTGTGCAAACGCATAAGCATACAGTCATATCTACAAGAATACATGTGTATATATATATATATATATATACACACATACGCATACATGCAAGCATGTACACATCTGAAGACACCTACGTGCATGCACGTATACATGCATATCTGTATATTAGCCACAGAAAATTACGTTTTACAAACAGGCAAGTATATGCATGCATGCATACATATATACATACAAAATTTTACAGCACGAACCTCTGAACCTACGCAAACACACATGTACACACACACACACACACGCGTCCATCCATCTACCTATCTGTATATCTGTCTATCTATCTGTCCATCCGTCCATCTGTTTTCATATACATATGCATTACATGTACGTACATGAGTACATACATACACATCAGCATAGACCAGCACATACACAGATACATGTACACACAAAGAATGTACATACGCATAGGTACAAACACATGTGCAAGGCAATAGAACTTCTACATACAAATGTGTGCACAAGGGCCCTTTCGACAGACATCACAATTTAGGAATTGAACGCCGAAAGAAAACTGTGTTGTGCATCACAAAAACATCACAAAAACGGAACCATGCGAAACATGCCAGGCAACATTGTCAATGGTGTCACTGGCCTCAACATCCAAGGTGATCGTCTTCCCCGTCAGGGTCTTGACAAAGATCTGCATGCCACCTCGCAGACGCAGCACCAAGTGCAGGGTCGATTCCTTCTGGATGTTGTAGTCCGAAAGGGTACGGCCGTCCTCCAACTGCTTGCCAGCGAAGATCAGGCGCTGCTGGTCGGGCGGGATGCCTTCCTTATCCTGGATCTTAGCCTTGACATTATCGATCGTGTCACTGGCCTCAACATCCAACGTAATGGTCTTGCCTGTCAAGGTCTTGACAAAGATCTGCATCGCTGCTGCAAGTGTCGAATTGCTAATCTTTCGGGTACGCAGTGTACAAGAAGTCCTGTTCAGACTTGGGCCGCAATACATCAACAACGGTTGAGTGCCTGGGTGCTTAGGACTGTAAGTGTTGGAAACTACGACTCGGATTGCCCGACTGCCGCCCAGGAAACTGGTTTAGGCTGATAGGGCTCGTTGAAGGTTTAGGCTTCAGGATCTGTCAGTTTTCAACCGTTAGAGCTACAGCAGAAGTCCAAAAGTTGGAAACTCAATAGCCTCAATCCTGAAGAGTAATGCATAGGGAATCCCAGCACTATTTGGCCTCAACTCGGTCTCCAACTTTTTGTGGCTTACGGTCAAGGTAATGTAGCAACCTGACCGAGAAACTCCTTGAACAGAACTCCAACCACAGTCAGATCCATACCATTACGCTGAATTAAGCTATGAAGGGTTCCTGCATTCCATCTAGGATAGCCGTGTTTAGGTCGCTTGGGCGCTTGGGTGAGGTTGAGGAAGCAATGCCAGTTTCAGCATGGAAGCTGCACTCTAAATGTACAATAGTCTACTATCTTATGCTACAGAACCGCAATCCCCTAAACCGCTCAACCCTTAACTATAATTCAGCCGTTCAGATCGATCCCATCCTATTTATCCGCCTGCGCACCTACTCGTATAGGTCGCCAAAGATGCCGATTGAAGGCGCAGAGATCGACAGCGGTTATGAGGAGATAAAGACAAAAACAGGGCCTGCTGGTATAAATGTAGGCATAGCAGCTGCTACGAAGATGTACATACGTGTATGTGTATATATATATATACAAACATTTTCCTACTGTAGACTGTAGAGCTCCAGGTCATTGGTCAAGAATACTTCCTTCTAGCCCTTATGCGTTGTTATTACTGTAACTAACCCAAGCCTGATTCTAGGTTTCTATAGCTATGAAGCCCTCAATAGTAGCCTCTGAGTTAGGGTTTTGGGCTAATCAGCCACTTTACCTTCATGGGTTTAGGGTTTCAAGGGTTCTGCCTGCCGCCTCTGCGTAGTGCCGCTCTGGTCCGCCTCCTCGCGATTCCACCGAAGGGAACAGGCTTGGGAACTACCTTGCCACCGGCCCACCGATGCTTCCAGGGCTTTAGGGGGTGAGGGTTTAGCGGAAGCAAAATAGTCCATGCTCTCAACCCTTAACCCTAAACCCTAGCAAAGACTCGAATCCAGCGAAGATATCTGAAATCTGCAAACGGCCGGTAATGCTAACTAGCCAGAGAAGCAGCATCGAACTGCTGCCACAGGCAATATCGAACCCTTGCCAAACCTCGGAAATCGTACCAAAAACCTACATTACACAATAGAGACTTTGTGATGCCCCATGCCCCACAGAAAGAAATAGAAACAGAGATGGAAATCCCAATAACCCCCCAAAGCCCTGCTTTCCTGCCGACGCTGAGAGGTGCCGTTCTGCGAGCTCTCTTTGCCACTCGTCTCTTTCGACTCTTTGGCACCTGCAAGCAGCGATTCACGGGTCGCAAGTTTAAGGCCCATGCCGTAGGATTTTGTTTTTTGTAGCACGCAGGGCCTTGGGGTTTAGATCACCCAGACGTGATGAAAGAGTTGGCGCACTGTTGAAGTTGAAACACAAACCCCTCTGAATCGCTACAACCCGAAACCAATATCGCACACTTAAGCCCTCACATGAGCAAGCTGAAAAGTCAGAAACCCGGAAAGGTGTGTCGATGCTCTAAACGCCAAAATTGCATCTTGTCTCAAAAACCTACTCCCTAAACCCACCCAAACCCAAGCTTCACCTCGGCCTACGTTCGGCGTCGCTGCGCGGGGCGAGCCCTTAGGCGACTGCCGGGAGGCCTCCCAACCGAGTCGTAGCAGTGATGGTACCCCGAAAAGTATCCCCTGTGATAGTAACCCTCCCTGTTGCTCTTATTATAGTAACCCTTATAGCATCCCTAGTTATAGTAACCCTTATTATAGTATCCCCTAATTATTATGCGAGGTTCCTCAGTAACCCCTTAATAAGAAGTTTCACAACGGAGACCCCAAATTAAGAAGGGCAAAAGAGTACTACTCAGGAACCGAGGCAGTCTTAGGACTTTCACGGTTTGGTAGGCTTTGAATCACGGGACTTAGTGTTTCAGGGCTTTTTGTCAGGCATACCTTCAACCGTGTAGGGCTTGGGGGCAGATTGTATTTAGACTAGATATGGGAGTTTCAGAATATTAGGGGGTACCTTATTTGGGGGTCCTTATAATAAGGATCCTACTATTTAGGGTACTATATTAGGGTCCCCTATTTTCTGAAACTCTCATATGGGGACTATAAACGAAGGCATACCTAAGTCTTCGGACCCCGGTCACCTGCACTACCCGGTCCCTCGGGCCCCGACAAAGCAGACAAGCAAAAACAAAGATAGGGATATCCCCTGGTATAATGAAGCCCAATAAGGTAGGCATATGCCCTATGAAGATCTCAGGCTCCACTTGCTGCAGGATAATATGGGGATTGGTGATGCAGGAGGCGTCTGTGGGGGCAGGCTTTATCCTTTAACGAAAAAGTCTTTTTTTGGTGCTGTAGGCTGGAGCCCTCAACCCCAAAACCCGAAACCCCAAACCACACACACAATGCTGTAAACTCATGTAAGCTGCTTGAAAGCCGCAAAGCCGTTTAAATGCAAAGCCTCGCTAAAACCCTACAAACCCCGATAGAACTCCAATAATCACCGACGAACCTCCAAACCAGTAAATCCTGAACCCGAAAGCCGAAACCCTACTGTAGGGTTTAGGGTTTAGGGTTTAGGGTTTAGGGTTTAGGGTTTAGGGTTTAGGGTTACTTTTAACTATAACTCTAATAATGAACCCCCCAAAACCCCATTCTGATTATTAAGCCCGAAACCCCGAGCGGGTCCTCCCCGGCAGTGCTCCGAGCACCCAGAAGCATCCGCCGCAGGGTTGGAAAGTCGTGGTACGTCTCCTAAAAGGTTTAGGGGTTATAGGGAACTCCAGAAAGTTGGAATATGGATTGATGGTAGGATCCCCTATGATTTACCTGAAAGGGGTTACGATAATGATATTCGACCTTTCTGGCTTCTACTGTAGGGGATTTAGGTTTGAGGGTCCAAGGGTTAGGGATGGTCCGGGTTTAGGGTTTTAGGTCTCCCGGTTTAGGGTTTAAAGGGAACTCCAGAAAGTTGGAATATGGTTTCAGGGCAGGATACCTTATAATTTACCATAAAGGGTTTAGGATAATCATATTCCAACTTTCTGGCGTTTACTTTAGGGCTTTGGGGGTTTAGGGTGTAGGGGCTAAGGGTATAGATATTGGGATTGATAAGGGTCATGTTGGGTTGTACTGGATGTTGACTGAATGGCTCCAAGCGGTGTTATACGAATTTGTAGGGCTTCATGGGTTGACGGTCCGGGGTTCGGGGGTGACTCAGGATTTCGGGCTATATGCATCGAAGATGATCCTTAGGCTGCCGCGATAATTCCTCCAAGCCCCAGAGTCTACAGTACAGTCGGTGAGGCTGCCAGGCCTTGATGCAACATTACAGGGAGAAGCTTCAGGGTGGGTTTAGGCTTTGGGCCCTAGGGTGGAGGGCTTCAAAGCCCTAAACCCTAAACCACCCCCCCAAAACATAAACACCAAACACTATACGGCCAAAACCTCAAACCCTAAACCCCTAACTGGCATGGACCTGTAGGGTCTGTTCGGCAATCCGGCTGGTTGGGTTACTTGTCACTAAACAATGAATGCAAGCATACAAAACCTTTTAAAACAAAGCTCGTGCTCGTGAGTAGACTGAACCAAGAGAGCCTACCAAAACTACCTTGAGGCTGCTGCTGCTGCTGCTGCTGTCTCTGCTGTTGTTGGTGCTAGTGTCGGTGCTGTTGTTGGTGCTGGTGCTGCTGTTGTTGTTCTTTCTTAGGGTTTCAGGCTCACAGGCCTCTTGCTTTGCCCCGCTCTGCTTGCGACATCTGTCTTTAAGTGCTCCTCCTTAGGGTTTAGGGTTTTGGGCTAATTAGGGGCGTCTTTTCAGAAGAAGGTTGAGGCTTGAGGGCTTCTTGTGGATTTAGGGGCGCCGAAGAGACCTCAACCCTAAAGCTTTGTGCGCTAAGGGCCTAGAATCTTAGAAACCCCGAAACACAACTCTGCCGGGTATCCCAAGCTACCGTCCACATGCTTCCTGGGCTGCTCAGAGAATTAGCATTGAAGCTTTTTTATCTAGGGGCCTTAATAATAAATTAGACCGGGTTTTGAACATCGTTATACTATAATTATGATAAGGAAACCTCCAAAATAGCATTGGTAATCATGAAGGCCCCTATATTGGGATCTTGGGGGTCGGAGAGCTTTTGGGGTTGCTGGCAGAACGAATAAGTTCGAGAGCTTACTGTCTTCGGGTCGGGTTTAAGGGTCTCAACATTTCTTACTGAGGGAAGCTTACTGTTCCTGTCCTGTTTTTCCTCGAGCAAAGTAAAGTGGCTGTGGGCTGTGGGGTGAAGGAGAGAAACCCTAGACCCTAAACTGATGAATTCCAGTTACGCGCGAAGAGCATGAAGATGCGGATGATGCTGTAGTAGACCTGCATGGGACAGGACTACTACTACCGTTAAGGAGCTCAAAACGTCAAAACCCTACACCCTGAACCCTACACCCTAAACCCTGAACTCTACACCCTGAACCCTAAACCCTGAACCCTAAAAAGGGTTTGGGGGTTTAGGGTTTAGGGTTACAGCTAAAATTGTAATAGGATCCCTTATATGATTTAGAGTATATTACTCAATGAAGGGATATTGGAGTCTCTTCTCTCTGGGTTGGGTTCCTGGAAGGCACGCTGTTGAACCAAAAATCGGGAAACCTTTCAATCTTTGCAGGGAGCACGTAGCCCAGCGCAACCGCTCGCAGCGGCTGCTCACCATACCTTCGCCGGGCACCCACAGGATCTCTTCTATTACTTTTCCTGCTACTGCTGCTACAACTACGACCATTACTACCCTGGTACAAATGGTACCTTTCGGGGTACCTTTTGGTATGGGTATCTTAACATGAAGGATCCCGAAGGAATATTACAGACTACAAAATCATACAAAGTACAGATAGAATAATATAAGGGCCTGCACTAATTAGAATAGTGCTTGGGTATATACTATACGACAATTACAACAAGGAACCCCCAAAAATAGTGTAGGTAATTATTAAGGCTTTGTATTACCTTCAAGAGCTCCGAACTTTCTCCCAGCGACACCGCCGCCGCGCTGGAGGCGGGCATCTCTACCGCGGCCGTCCTCATGCTCCCCGAAGCTTCGACCCCGAGAAACCAAGGGCTTAGGATTCAGGGCTTCGGGTTCGCAGAGACTCCAACATCTCTTAATAACGGAATATACCTGAAAGTACAGTAGGATCCCCAATATGATTTAAGGTCTATTCCCTTGTAAAGCCCTTATAGATCCCTTTAAGGAACCCTTTACGGTATAGTCCTTAAGTAAGGGATGTTGGAGTCTTTGGGTTCTCCATGGTCTAGAGCTTCACCCTAAACCCTAAACCCTAAACCAAAACCCTAAACCCTAAACCCTAAACCAAAACCCTAAACCCTAAACCCTAAACCCCAAACCCTAAACAGGCGTCGGGATGTTGGGAGCTCTTCGAAAGTCCCGCCAGGCGAGGGTATCAGCAATTCAGGAGCAAAAGCTAACATAGGGGCCTTAATAATCAAAATAGGGTTCCTTTAAAGGGCTCTTAAAAAGGATTGTTTGGGGGCCCATTATCCTATATTCGGATTAAGGAACCCCCAAAGTAGTATAGGTAATTATTAAGGCCCCTTATAGTATCAGCAATCCAGGAGCAAAAGCTATGGACCGGGCACGCCCCAACACCTCTTACGTCCAAGCCGCACCACGCGCACGCACATCGAGGCGAGCAAGGAAACCAGGAAGAGCCAAAACAGGCCCAGCGCCTCGGGATCAGATCGTGGGAGCGGGCACAGATCACGGCTTCTCGGTCTTCAGGATCTCGAGGTTTTATGTCTTGGGGGGAGGTTTTGCGTTTGCTGCACGCACGGAAGCTTGAACAAGCATCGCAAATGAAATCCGGGCTGCCCAAGATGTTGCGAGATCCATCCCTAACTATGAATTAGGAAAACGTTGAAGCTGGAGCAAAGGCAAGGCACCCGTAGTTAGTCAAGGGATGTTGGAGTCTGAGGGTTGTCGCCATGAGCACATCATAGATACTGAGTGTTACACTCTATTCGGTTACTGTATGTTCTGCTAACTGTGGTATTGCAGCATGTAATTTCGATCTATATATATATATATATGTGTATATATATATATATGTGCATATTCATATTGTGGTATATAGACAGTTATATAGATATATGTACTATGTAAGTACTTATGATTCCATTATGTATTATAGAAGCTATCTACTCCCTGGTTTACGGCTCCGGGGCTCTCCAGGTGTACAGGTGAAATGCTGTAATATATATATATATATATATATATATATGCATATTTCTTTATACATATATATATATGTATATTTATCTATACATATAAATATATATACATGTATGTATGTATGTATGTATGTATCTATGCACACATATGAATAATTTCCCTGAAACTTAATGAAGCCCAAAAGCCGAGGAGCCAGGTGCTGGCTCTTCTTGCTCTAGTGACTACGACCCTGATTTCCTACTAGTGCCGCTCCTCGGAATGTAACCTAGTATTTGTTGCCGTTGCCGTGGTTGTTAAGACCACTGCGAAAAATGTCCGCAACGCCTACCATCACGAGTTTCGCTACATATGGTTGCTGATGCGACCACTGCACTTATTGCTGCTCACCTGTATGCTTAAACCCTAAACCATATAATATATATATATATATATATATATGTATATATACTACCATTCCTCCTCTATATATACATATATATATATATTACCATTCCTCCATGCCCCCCCGAGCCTGGCTGAAAATGTACAGCGCTCCCACAGAAAAGCCTCAGAGACTGCGAGCACCAGGAGTCTTTCGAAGCCACGGCATCTTCCACCCAAACCCCACCACCCCACAGACTCCAATATCCCTTATAATGAAAGAATATACCTGAAATCATATTAGGGATCCTACTATGATTTAAGGTATATTCCTTAATTAAGGGATATTGGAGTCTCTGGGACCCCTGAACCCTCAACCCCTAAACCCCTAAACCCCAAACCCAACTTTCAAGCTGCGTGGCATGTGTGAGCGGGCGGCACGGCGCGGCAAAACATGCCTGGAGAGCTTCAAGGGGAAAGGGGAGAACATGGCAGGGGGATGGGTGCGCTATAGTATAATTGCAATGTAATCGAAATCCTTGAATCATGTTCCTCCTTCCGGCGGGCGGCATGTCCAACCTGCTCTGAATCACTGAATGCCGGCCCTACATGTGACTGGACTATGGAGGGGTTCAGTCTCGGTGATCTCATGGGTGCGTTTCAAGGTCCCTGAAGAGTTTTGCATGAGTAAACCCTCCACCCTGGACTCCCAGACCCTACATCAACCCAAACGAAAAACAGCCCTCAACACCCTCCGAAACCTTAAACCCTCAGCCCGGAAATTGCTTTTTAGTATACCTGGAACCTGCACCTGAAGAGATGCTACTGTATGGTCCTGGATTTCGACGCCACAGCACCACCCACTTCGCTCTAGCGAAACCAAAGGGGCCGTTCTCGATGAAGTATTCGTATTGCTGTGTAAATTCACGCCATGAAAAAGCTGCGCAACAATGCCATCAAGCTGAGACCATGCTTCAGTTCTTCAGAAACCCAAAACCCGACAACGCTTCTTCAGCTCGGCCGACACCGCTGCTTCAGATCGGACGTGGGAAAAGCCTAAGAAGCCCTGCGCCCTAAAGCAGGTCTCGTGTACGGGATTAAGGGCTCGGGCGTAGGCTGAAGATCCTTGGACCTGTAAATCCCGTTGTTCGCCGGCCTGGGCAGCCATGGGCGCATGCCCAAACGAAGTGGCCCTCGAGCTGGGGTGGTGGTAGCACTGTGGGTTTCGGTTCAGCCACGGCTTGTGGGTGTCACGTTCATTGGCATGAAACCCTCAAGACTTGCAAACCCAGACTGACAATAACGAGATCCAGTCAAACACGTACTAACGAACAGTAGCGGTTGTAGTCATCATCATCACCACCATGGTGGTGCTGCTGGTGGTGGCGCTGGTCGTCGTAGTAGTAGTAGTAGTAGCGGCAGCAGCAGCAGCTAAAGGGTTTAGGGCTTAGGGAATGTCTGTTTGAAAAAGGGTTTGTGCTCAGGAGGAGCTGAGGGGGGCGCAGGGGGCAAATGCGAATGGCAGAAGTCAGTAAGACATACCGGCTACCCCGAAAGCCCCAGACCCCTGAATTAACGTCTACTCCGGTGATAAGTAGGGCATCGCAATATGACTTGAGGAACATGCCCGTATGCATGGCTATTGGGTTCTCTGGAAAGCCGTACTACCTCAATCTTGCATGGGTGCTTGTAAACCTTAAACCAGCCGAAAGCCCGAAAGCTCCAAGGGCCAGGCCTGCCACTGCATCAGCCGCCTCTCAATCGCACCCAGGGCCCTCTTGCACGCCATCTTTTCGGCCAGCAAAAGAGCCCTATGAAGGTGCCAATGGTTCGAAAGTGTCCACAACGACGCTTGCGGGGCTTCGGGGCTCTGGGGTGGAGGGGTGCGGATGGGCTTGAGGGGTTTTCGGGGGTTTCGAGTGGGTCTGGGCGTCTGAGCCTTGACTTTCTGTGGGTTTCTTGTGCTAAAGAAAGAGTTCTGGGAGTGCAGGGCTATCTGATTCTAAGGCGTGGCTCATGCTTCGCATCTGTAGTAGCATTTGCTTCATTGAGTCCGAGCCGGCAGGGCCAAGAGAAACGGATGTCCTAACGGAGCCCCCGCCCATGGTGGGCCTTTAAAGTCTTCTTCTGCCGTGTCCTTCGGGGTTTAGGGTTTAGGGTTTAGGGTTTAGGGTTTTGGTTGTGGTGTCATGAAGAGTTGTAGCTGTTGCTGCCGTTGTTACTGTCGTCGTTGTCCCAGCCGCAGCAGCTGTCACCATCATCATTGCCATTACCACCATCAGTAAGGGAAAGCCGACCATCAGCATCTTCATCATCGTCATCACCACCAGGATCATCATCGCAAACATTGTCGTGAGCATCATTGCTATAGCTGTGTATATTTCTACACTCTCTGGCCCTGCATGCACGATGTACCATCGCATGCCCGTGCGTAGAAACCCAACTCAGAGAGTTGTAACCACAGGGTGACTTGCCGTGATGACGGCACTCATCGCGAAACTTAGATGACAATGACAAGGATCATGGCGTTGCTGATCCAGGATAACAGCAAACGATGATCATGGTGATGCTGCAGATGTTGATGTTGATGATGATGATGAGGAGGAGGAGGAGGAGGAGGAGGAGGAGGAGGAGCAGGAGGAAGAGGATGAGGATGGCAGAGGCGCCCACGACCTGAGCATGAGCTCGACGTCTTCATCTGCAAAAAAATGTGTATATACATACATATATATATATATATATACATATATATATATATAGATGAGCAACAGCATCCACTCCAAGCCCTACTACGTCCGCCCGAACTATCCCGCGGTGGTGGGAATGGCGGACGGAGGCCAGTGCGGGGGCGGATGCCCCGGCCATGCATGAGGAAACGGCGCCCTGTAGGGCTCGTGGGGCGGCCTCGGTGTCGGAGATGAGGATTCAGGCGTGCAAGTTTCAAGATGTAGCCGTGTCCTGAACTGAATGTCTCACACGGGATGCCGGAACAGATCCGCCTGGCAGTCACAAGAGCAACCCCTGCTGGTACCTCGAAGTCTGTCTACATGGGCCGCTGTCTGTTCCTCTTGGCGGCATCCCTGGAAGCTTCACAACAAAGCTCTGATTCCTGACACCCTAAACCCTAACCCTAAATCCTAGACCCTAAACCCTAAACCCATGAACCTGAAGCCTGGAGCCCGCGACCGCACGCAAGCTCTGAGGCGCCAAACGGCCGCCAGCCAGGTGGGGGGTGCATTCCCCAAGGAGGCCTTGAGACTCGGTCTGGGGATTCCGGGTAAGTTTTAGAGGTGCAGGATTATACATATACATGTACTTTCTGTATATGTATATACATATATATATATATATATATAGATATATATACACACACAAATACATGTTCATGTACATATACATAACACATATACTTGCGCATATACTTGTACAGTGCACATGTACACTGTACATGTACAATGTACATGTGCGTGTACTTGTATGTGTACATGCACATGTACATGGATACATAATGATACATACATACATACATACATACCTACATCCTTACATACATAGATAACAGACATACACACATGTCTACACACGTACATACGTACATACAGGCATACATACTGTCACATACATACACGCGTACATGCGTACACAAGTATATACAGACACACAGACATACATACATGCATACAAACATACATACATGCATACATACGTACATGCATACATATGCATGCATACATACATGCATACATATGCATACATACATATGCATACAGACATATGCATACGTATACATACAGGTACATGTAATTATATACGTATACATACATGAACATACATATACATACATATACATACACATACATACACGTACATACATATACATACATATGCATACACATACATACACACATAAGCATACGTTCATACATACCTACATACAAATTTACTTACTTACATACTTGCATGCATACATACATGCTTACATACATACTACATAAGTATGTAAACACCTTTGCTGTGTATATGTATTACGTTTATATACCTCATGTAGGGATAACACGCACATGCACACATACAACACCTACAACCATAGACGTGTACACGTCCGGCGTACATAAAACGTACACTGATAAGGGGAGGATCCAGAGACGTGCTGTGTCAGAAGCAAGAGTTTTTGACAGCCATGGGAGCATTCAAGGGGAACGCCGAAACTCGAGCCGCAGCCGTGGCAGCGTCACGGGCATAAAGCCCGGTACACAGAAATAAGCGACCAACTCATCGCCACCACAGTCCCACGGTCACCAACTCAAAGCCCAAACCAGGAACTCTGAAGCCTACCCTGAAGCCCCAAGGCACAAAAACCCTCAACCCTGTGAACCCCCAACCACCCCGACCATCTGAATCCCCAACCCCAACCCTTGCGCCCGCTAAGACCCGGAATCTGGGCTCCGTGCGGCGGCATTGCACCCCAACCTTAAAGCAGAAAGGCGTGGACGCAAAACTTGAGATTTGGCTCAGGTTTGGGGCTCACGGGCTTTAGAGGCTTCAGCAAACTGCATGGCTGACTGACTGCTCCTGCTACGGTTTTAGGGGTTGCGGCCTGGGGCCATTGAGGAAGCCCTTATGGCCTTACCTGCAGCTCTAGTACACTATCTGTTAGTCGACCTCGTCCTCGTCGTGGCGGCAGTAGTTGTACTAGCAGCAGCAGGTAGTGGCAGTGGTTTTGGCAGTAATAGCAGTTGCAGTAGCATTAGCCGTAGCAGTAGCAGTAACGGTAGGACGAGGAGGAGGAGAGGAGGAGTAGCAGGTGGTTGAGGAGTTCGCATACCACATGTGATATAACCACTTGCGCATATCCGAAACCCCATCTCTTGCGACGCCTAAACTCCAATCCGAAGCCCTACATTGCCCCTCAGCCTTCCAGCCCTGAAGCTGCAAGCCGAAGCCCTGAGCCCTGATGAGGGCCCTAAGCCCTTGACCTTAACTTCCCCATTAGAATTATAGTATAGTGGGCCCCAAAACCCTATCCTAATTATTAAGGCACCTTATGTATGAATCTACAAAACCCTGGGTTAAAACACAACTATACGACCTCCGCTCTCATCTACAAAACCCCTTTGCAAACCCAGCTTAGCTGGCGGCTTCCTGGTGGAGGCGGCGCGAAATGACCTTCGGAGGCAAGCCAGCTCGCTGCAAGGCGCGACCGCCACGGCGACCACGACGGCGACGACTACTACTACGACGACGACTACTACTCCTCCTCCTCGTCCTACTACTACTGCTACTACTACTACTACTCCTCCTCCTACTCCTACTTCCTACTCCTACTCCTACTGATACCACCACCTCCACTCCTACCTGCTGTCACTTCTACTGCTTCCAACTTCCCGAAACCCGAGAACCCGAGGCCCCAGGCTCGATGCTCCTAAGTTCATTGGGACCCTTAGGGGGGTAGGGGGCTATACTTCCTTAACTAGGCCTTATGAAGTTCTTGTTACGGGCATTAAGGCCCCCTACCCCTTCTAGGAAGAAAGGTGCCTTCATAATTGACTGGAACAGGATTCCGTCGACGGCTTCCTTAAGGCTTCTACAAGGGTTAGTATTGGATTTGATGTAGGGGCCTGAGGTAGCTTATACTAGCAGCACACTGAGGAGACTTAACCAACAGCGTCAGCAGTGACTGACCTAGACTCCGATCGCTATGTTAAACCGCAAACCCTTCAATTTTAGCCCATCAAGCCCTGCACCAAAAGACTTGCCTTAATCTCTTGATTCCTGAACCCGCATTCGAAAGGCCCTGCGGCCCTATACTGCAAAAAAATATCTGCTGCCGAGAAGGTCCTAAATTCCATTCAACTTGTGTGATAGTGACCCTTATTCTTAGCCAAGTCACTCACAGCCGTGCGTGATATTGAACCTTATTATTTACTGCAAGGGCCATAATTAAAATAGGATTTTGGGGGCTCCTTATAAAAAAAGATCGTCTAATATACCCCGAATACACTACACCCTCCCTACACACAAAACCCTAAACCCACCCCTAACCCTCAACCCCAAGACCCTTTTTTCTTACACCCACCCCTGACGCCCTAAGAACGGCGAGCAGGCCGGCCTGCGGTTTCCCGAGCGCGCTGGGCGTCGACGGCCGCTTTAGCCGCCTGCCGCTTCCTTTCCTCGGGCACTGGCAGCCGCACAGTATGCAGATAGATGGATAGATAGATAGATAAGTAGACAGATAACCGAAAACATATATGTGTATATGTATATGCGTAATTATGCGTATATATAGAGATGTGCTTACGTGTGTGTGTATATATATATATATATGCATATATATATATATATATGTACATACATACATATGTATCAGGACTCTGGGCCGGGGCCCTTTTAGGGCTGGGCCTCAGCTCGGGGCTGTCCCGAGGCTCCCACCATGTGTTCTTTCACCGCCTCGGGCGTCACCACCGCCGGCACGGTGATCACCATGCCGTCCTCGGTTTTCGGATACCCTCTGGTCGTTTGTTTGCACCTTGGGGGGAGGGGGTTTAAGTGTTTAGGGTTTAGGGTTTGGGGTTTGGGCGGGTTGTATCATGGCTTTCAAGATGTGGGGTGGTTGTTTCATGGCTTTAAGATGCTTGATGCCGGGAGCTAGCGAAGAGCATGAAGGCTTCTCGAGGCGACTACTTCAAACCGGCAGCGAAGGCAGCACACTCCATCTTGTTCGCAGGCAGCGTCTCACAGTCAGCCCGTCCATACTTTGACTGGCTCCAGCAATATAGGGGCCTGAATAGGGTTTTGCGCTCCTTAATACTACAATTATAATAAGGAACCCCCAGAATAGTATTGGCAATTATTTAGGCCTTTATATTATGGTGCGAGGCTGCCCCATGCAACTGCAGACATGGGGGTTCGCGGCACACCGTTGCTTGGCGCGGCCTGTGCAACTAAATAGAGCCAGTCAAAGCTTGAGGTTTCACAGATGGGAGTTTCCGAAAAATAGGGGACCCCAATATAATACCCTGAATAGTAGGATCCGTGTCTTTAAGGACCCCAAAATAAGGTACGCTAAACCCTAAGCCCTTTTAGATCCCCTATAGAGCCCTTGAAGGAACCCCTATAGGACCCCAAAATAAGGGGTGTACCCCCTAATTTTCGGTAACACTCCCAGCTAAAGATCGAGGAAAAAATGGCGCCAAACACCGACCACCCCCCTGGGCTCCTCAAAGGGCTGCTGGGACTTGGAGCCGTCGGTCACCTGGCAAGGGCATTTCTCTTGCCTTTGGTTCGTAGGGAATGGAAGAATGGTAGTAATAGTAGTTATATGGTAGTAATATGATACGAATATGGTAGTAATATGGTAGTAATAGTAGTTCTAATTGTACCCAGGGTTTAGGGATTAGGAGGGTTTGTGGGGTTGAGCTTTAGGGTTTAGGGCTCAGGGTTTGGGGTTTAGGCTTTAGGGTTTAGGGATTAGGATTTAGGATTTAAGGCTTTAGGGTTTAGGGATTAGGATTTAGGATATGAGGCTATAGGGTTTAGGGATTAGGGTTTAGGGTTCAAGATTTTGGGGTTTGAGTGCTTGGGGACTAAGGTTTCGGATCTGAGATCTAAGGCTTTAGGGTTTTCAGAGTTGGGGGGGGTCTCCAAGTCGCAGAGATCTAAAACTTGCCTAACAAGCCTGCACTCCCTCTAGACCTAAGAGTAACCTAGGAATAAAAAGGGTGCCCTTTTTGCTTTTAAGGGGCTTATAAGGGAACCTGAACCCTAAAAAAGAGAATAAGGGCCTACTCTGGGTCCTAGCCCTAGAGGCGGTGGTAGTCGTAGTTGCTGAGCTCACAAGCCCCAAAACGTGTAGACTTTCAGTTTTCTGGTGAGTAATACAATCCCAACAAGTGTAAAGTGTATCCACTAAGCTACTAAGTAGTTAACTCGCAGTGTCGACCCCTGCCCACCTTTCCTTAAAGGCCTCAACATGGGCATCCTTGTCACCATCCTCCTAAACCCTATGCCTAAACCCTAAACCCTTATAAGCGAACAGGGTTCAAGAACCGGGGGTCTGCAGTAGTCGGCGTCGTAGCAGAAGTTTCCGAAAGTTAGAGGTACCTTATTTTGGGGTCCTTGCAATAGGGATCCTACCATTTAGGGTACTATATTAGGGCCCCCTTTGTTCGGAAAGCCCCAAGTAGTAGCAGAAGAAAGAGTGGAACACTGACAGCGAGAATCGTGACCAGAGGAAGACCAGTCATGTTGATGGCCAGGACACCAAGACAAACCCTGAACCAACACTTTAATGTGGACCTCTGAAACATAGACGCCTCCCCTTGCAAGGATGAAGATAGTGATCCGAACAAGGCCCGTATAGAAAGGGTGCTGATTAACCCGGGGTCCGCAACTGCCTAAACCAGCACATTTGCCCAGAGAAGAAACCTTACAACAGAAGATACATAACATATATATATATATATATACATAAGACAAAATACATGATACTCCTACAAAAAACATCACATCATACGGTTCATGATACAGATCCTGCCACCTCAATGACCCTGGACTGTGTGAAGTATGGTATGTTCCTTATTATGACTGATGCGGGCTTTGTATCATCACATCACAAGTACAGTTCCCCAGAAATAAACAATACAACATAAGATACATACCATATATGCAAATACAAACACATGGATATACATACGTACATATATATATATACATAAATATATGTACATATATATATATACATATATATCTGTATATATATATATATATATATATAGAGACGTACCCAAAACTCCAAACTCCCGCCTGACCGGGAACCCTGTAGTCCGAGCACAGGGACCAGCTCGAGTCGCTGCCTCTGGGCACTTATGTGCTACTTTGGGTTTTGGGGTCTTTTTTTTGAACTCCTTTGTGCGTCTGCCCCTAGGGTTTTGGGGTCTAGAGTTTGGGGTTTAGGAGTTTCGGCTTTACGGTTTATGCGGCTACCCAGAGACTCCAATATCCCTTAATGAAGGTATGTACCTTAAATTATGGCAGGATCCCTAATATGATTTCAGGTATATTCCTTAATTTAGGCATATTGGAGTCTCTGGCTACTTAGGGTTTTGGGGTCTAGAGGGTTTAGGATTTTCAGGTTTAGTGGGATAAGCTTTGGGGTCTCGGTCTTGTCCCTGATATGAATATCAAGTTGAGGATACCTTTGTGGGCTTGAAGGCTAGGATTCTTGATCTCAGCATATTTCACTGTCCCTAAACCCTAACGACTCTACCATTCTGTGGCCCTGCGTCGGGCAGGCTGAGGTGTTTCCTGGAATATCAGATGGACCTTTTTTGATTTGGGTCCTTAATATAATACAGCACCAATTTCGGGACCTAATTTTGGCAACCACCCAGATCCTTTCTGTCTGCATTCATCCTAATGGGGCTGCAGCTGTCCTACATTGGGATTCACTCGAGGGCACGTATTCAACACTGCAGCTGATCGTAACCGTGAAACCCAAAATTCAACGGGACTACGCTTGTGAAACAACACCTCCGGGAACACTCCGAAGCAAATTGGAACCAGTTTTGATCAGGAGGGAACCTTGTTGCTTTTAAGTAATATATAGATTTGAGAAGGGTATCGCCTTCGTCCTTACTCGCCGATTCCGAGAGGACTTTCACCCTCCCTGGCCGAAACTGGGAGCGAGACCGTCCACACGCAGGGCGAGAGGTCGCAAAGCCTGGAATGCAGGGGCCTACATGATTAGAGCACGATTTGGGTTGATTGGTGTATGATTTATGATTGTACTAAAGGCCTGTAAGGACTTGTACTGGACTTGTATAACCGTATAACCAGTGTATAACTGTATAACTATCTATTCAGCTTTTGGGCCCGTGAAGTGTTGATAGGTACGCTATGCCCGCCTGAGACCCCATCTGCCACAAAGAGCCTCTTGGCTTGCAATGAGAGTTGGACGAGCAGTCAGTCGTAGAGGTTAGTAGATATTAGTAGTACTAGTAGGAATAGTAGTAATGGTAGTGATGGTAGTAGTAGTCAGAGCAGTATGAGAGGTCGCCTGCTCCAACTCCAAGGATCATATCGAAACAGAACGCCTCCCGAAAGCGTCAAGCCTAGCAATCGCACTCCGGGCTGGATATTGAAAGCTCGCGTCTTTGTGGATCTAGGAATTTCAGATTCAAGGTACCTAGTACCGACCAAAGCAACTGCCTTCCATTCTTCGGGCGCGCACAAGTCAGCCCTGAACTCCAAACCCTGAATCGGGTTCAGGGTTTCGGGAACCATAAACCCCTAACCACAACCCAAGCTCCCGAAACGCCACAACTGCAAACCCTGCCGCCCTAAGAATGTGATTTTTAAATACATTACTTCTTCATTCTCATGCTACAACAGTAAGCCCGGAACTCTCAACCCCCTGAACCATCTTCAAACCCCCTGCGCACCCCCACCCACCCTCCGACATAAAAAGGAGTTTCGGAAAATAGGCGACCCTGCAATCATACTCTAAATAGTAGGATCCGTATTATGAGGACCCCAAAATAAAGTACCCCAGATTTTCGGAAACTCCCAAAAACCCCTGGGCAAAAAAAAGGCGAAAAGGCCTCATTAAGGATCGCCCGGGTCTCGGCGGTGCGGAAGCCCCCAGAATTCAGCGTCAAAGCCTGCCATGGGTGCAGGGCTTCTGTAAGGTGTATCATACTATACGGTTTAGTTTTTTTTAGGGTTTAGGGTTTAGGGTTTAGGGTATATATGTATGTATGTATATATATATATATGTAGAAGGGCTACTATAAAGGATCTATAAGGGTACTATAATGTAGGGGCCTTCATAGTTTCAATAGGATTTGGGGACTATATTATGCTGTAAACAGAACAAGGAACCCCGAAAACCCTGTTCGAATTATCAAGGTCTTACTATGGGGACTACAGCGTTTTGATCGGGTGGAGTTTTGTATTGACGTAGGGCTTCTATGGATTTGTTGTAAGTATGGTGTTACAGGGGCTTGGGCTTGGGCTTGGGCTTGGGTTGGCTTGCGGGCCTCAGGATTTATGGGTCTAAGGCTTAAGGCCTTGGTTGTGGAGCTTCTGCGTTGCTTGAAAAAAACAGTTTTCTGGTTTAGGGCATACGGGTTTAGGACTGTTCGGTTTGGAGGCTAGGGCTCAGTTTGGGGTTTGGAGCCCAGGGTGCAGGAGGTTTGGGGTTTAGGGATTTAGGGTTTAGGGTTTAGGGTTTAGGTTTAGGGTTTAGGGATCTGGGGTGCCAACGGAGGTGGTTGAAGGAAGGCTTTGGGGGCTTCAGGGTTTAATGAACAGGGTTGTCTGCGCCGGTGGCTTTGGGACCATCAGGGCTCAGTGTGGGGGCTGAGGGTTATCCTGAGTTATCCAATTCCAGGCTCAGTCTTCGGAAGGGTTCTGGAATCTACTAAGCAGTCGTTTTGGGGGCTCTTGGCTCTTTAGCTCCTCTTTTGATAGGGATTATCATCATCCCTGGCTCCTTAACTCCTCCAATATCAATAGTAAGTCTCGGCTTATATATTGCCATCCCACGAAGGCTTGAATCACAGAGGGTTGGTTGATTCTTTAGCATCGGGGCGTCAGGCTTGTGGTTGCTGCCAGTAGGAACTGTTAGGCCAAACTGCCCACATGCAGGGAGAGGAACGCAGACAGTTTTTTGGCGCATATTCGGCAACCGAATCTCTGTCCGAGTGCTGCATAAGCAGACCCGGGCACGCACATGGAGTCAAGGCTGAAACCTGTACAAGCGGCATAGCGCCAGCCTCGAAAGACTCAAAACCTGCAAGGCGATATCCACTGCGAGTTGTTGCTACACTACCACTGCGACTGGAGATTCAAGTATCTATCTTTCGAAGCAACGACTCACCTGAAGACCCATTGCCAAGGCTACGTCACAAGAGTTCACGGCACAGCTTCACCTTATGAGTCCAAGTATCCACGGACGAGCAAGTATGAAAATTTGGCAGGCCAGATGACCACATGAAGGACTATACAATACATATGCTTAACGTGGGAACTCTGTGTGGGAAGCTGCCATACTTGCAAGCAGGTGCCTTAATTGCCACCGCGCAAGCGCAGCACCAAGTGAAGGGTCGATTCCTTCTGGATGTTGTAATCCGAAAGAGTACGGCCGTCCTCTAACTGCTTGCCAGCGAAGATCAAACGCTGCTGGTCGGGCGGGATGCCTTCCTTGTCCTGGATCTTAGCCTTGACATTGTCGATAGTGTCACTGGCTTCAACATCCAACGTGATCGTCTTACCCGTCAAGGTCTTGACAAAGATCTGCATGCCGCCTCGCAAGCGCAGCACCAAGTGAAGGGTCGATTCCTTCTGGATGTTGTAATCCGAAAGAGTACGGCCGTCCTCTAACTGCTTGCCAGCGAAGATCAGGCGCTGTTGGTCGGGCGGGATGCCTTCCTTGTCCTGGATCTTAGCCTTGACATTGTCGATCGTGTCACTGGCCTCAACATCCAACGTGATCGTCTTACCCGTCAAGGTCTTGACAAAGATCTGCATGCCGCCTCGCAAGCGCAGCACCAAGTGAGGGTCGATTCCTTCTGGATGTTGTAATCCGAAAGGGTACGGCCGTCCTCCAACTGCTTGCCAGCGAAGATCAGGCGCTGCTGGTCGGGCGGGATGCCTTCCTTGTCCTGGATCTTAGCCTTGACATTGTCGATCGTGTCACTGGCCTCAACATCCAAGGTGATCGTCTTGCCCGTCAAGGTCTTGACAAAGATCTGCATGCCGCCTCGCAAGCGCAGCACCAAGTGAAGGGTCGATTCCTTCTGGATGTTGTAATCCGAAAGAGTACGGCCGTCCTCCAACTGCTTGCCAGCGAAGATCAGGCGCTGCTGGTCGGGCGGGATGCCTTCCTTGTCCTGGATCTTAGCCTTGACATTGTCGATAGTGTCACTGGCTTCAACATCCAACGTGATCGTCTTGCCCGTCAAGGTCTTGACAAAGATCTGCATGCCGCCTCGCAAGCGCAACACCAAGTGAAGGGTCGATTCCTTCTGGATGTTGTAATCCGAAAGAGTACGGCCGTCCTCCAACTGCTTGCCAGCGAAGATCAGGCGCTGCTGGTCGGGCGGGATGCCTTCCTTGTCCTGGATCTTAGCCTTGACCTTGTTTAGCTTGCTGCAAAAAACGTCAATACACCAAATACAAACAAACCCCGAGGACGTAGTGTAAAACATGTGGAAAGATGTAGCTGTATGTATGTATGCATGTATGTATGTATCTATGTATGTATGTATATACATGTATGTATATGCATGCACATGTATGTACATGTATGTATGTACATGTATGTACATGTGTGTACATGTATGTACATGTATGTACATGTATGTACATGCATGCATGTATGTATGTACATGTGTACATGTATGTACATGTATGTACATGTATGCACGTATGTGTGTATGTACGTATGTATGGTTATGTATGTCTGTTTGTGTGCGTGTGTGTGTGTGTGTATGAATACGTATGTGTCTCTATATATATATATATATATATATATATATAAATCGCGTGTATCTCCATATGTGTATTTTGCCGCAGCTTGGCTGAAGGCATCGAACAAAGCACGGAGTTGTAGCAGCGACCAGCGTCAATATACAAACAGAACCATACTGTAGAAAAAGTGGCAAAAGAAAAAAGCTTGTCTGTAGTACCACCGAAAGCGCAGAAGGACGACAAGCACATTTTGCAAGTAGAACATATACAAGAAAATGGCATGCAGTTGCAAGAAAACTAAAAACCCTGCAGTAAAGGAGGATCCAAAACTGAATCTGTACTGTCCAGAGCCAGGCCCAGACCGCAGACAAAGGCTGCAACGATGATTGTAACAGCTTCCCAGTGAAGCTAGAAAACCTGTCACTTGAAACTGCAAACAGGTCAACGCTATGTAAAAGTCCGTCCATCTCGGCGGGCACAGCATTGCAAAGCTGTCCCCAGATGACTGTCAAACATGATCCTGTCAAGCAAGCGGCTCTTGTGCGAGCAATATTTTCCGGGCCCAAGCTCCTCAAGCGTAGGCCAGCTCAGAGGTCACTGGACTTCTCGGAAGGCCAGCTTGCCTGGCTTTGGCCACCCTGCTTGGAAGGTCAGGTCGCCTTAGTTGATGAAATCCACGGTGCCATGCCAAACACGATCAGAGTCATCGCCGCGTCCTTGTAGTTCGGTATACCGTGGAGGTGAAAGAATGCCAGAAGCACCTCGAAAGCAAAAAGCTCCGTGACGGCTTCACAAGGCAGCCTAACTTTTTGGCATGCATCGCCGTCTGAGCCCGCTCTTTGAAAGCCGAGAGCACGTCGCCAAGAGCTCCTGGACCTCGTCGCCACGGCTAGCCACCTGCGCCGCTCTCCTGCACACGTCTGGGTCGCGGCGTGCAGCCGGCCGGGCCGGGCTTGGTGGTCCTGCTAGAGCTCCTCCATCTTCCGCAGCAACTCGCCTCGAAGGTGGAAGACTACTTGGTGGCGAAGACGCTCACGCAGCGCGTCCCCTCGCCTACCAAAGTATTCATGCGCTGCTGCTGTCCTTGCACGGTAGCCTCGTACTGTTTAAACCTCGCATCAATCAACGCCTCAAACACACCTTTCAATGTTTCATAATGCTTCAACCTTGGATTCAACTGGATGTGGTCTCGCAAGGGTCATCGCGACATCATTGCTATCCTGCGGCGACCGCACCACCGCCTTTCTCTTAGTGATGGACACGAGGATTGAGTTCACCTCAAGCTTCCACGAAGGAGGCTCACCAGCTGCTCCCACCTCCGCTTCGGCTTCCCCTTTAACGGCTCTCGCCTTGCAAACCTTTACTTGCCATGACCAGTCATGCAGCATCTTCTGTATTGTCGTCGAAGTTGAATCCAAAGGCAATCCCCTGATGACGAACCGCCTGATGACCTGTACCCCCCAACCCTGTCGCAAGTCGCAAGGTACAAAGACTGGCTGCACAGCATCTCTTGCTGTGGCGAGGCCAAGTGGTTCTCGACACAGATCAAACCATGCGCGTTAGTCTCATGACGCTGTTGCCGTAAACGAACTTTGTTAAAGCTTTGTTGAGATCTACATTCTTGAGGAGCTGCAAGCGCACCCTTGGCACTGCACGACTGTGCAGCACCTTAAAAGCATCAACATCCACGAGACACGTCATCTGAGATGCGGTAGCATGCAGGGTAGTTTTTGAACGACAGAGGCCCTAACAGCGAGCTGCTGAGCACACGGCCGCCCCCGGAGGGAGAGGGATTAGGGAAGGGAAGGGGAGAGGGACTAGAAACCCAACTAAAGGCCACCTAGGCAACCACAACCCTCGGCAAAAAGCCACGGGAGCCGACGCAGCGCATGGCTCACTCTCGTCTCTGCTGCAGCTGCCGGTGCAAGACAGCTTTTCTGCGAAGGTCACCACTGCACGAGCCTGAGCAATCGCAGGGGAGAGGGATTAGGGAAGGGAACGGGAGAGGGACCAGAGACCCAACCAAAGGCCACCTATGCAACCACAACCCTCGGCGAACAGCCACACGAACCAGCGCGGCGCATGGCTCACTCTCGTCTCTGCTGCAGCTGTCTGTGCAAGACAGCTTTTCGGACCCCACCTGCGAAGATCACCACTGCACGAGCCTGAGCATTCGCAGCAGTCGTAGGCCAAGCGAGCCTCCGCGACATCGGATCACTGGGCCTCGGAGGTCGGCCCCTTGCGAAGCGGGGGCATCGCCAGAGCAGATGCATCCAACATGGCACCACCACTTGCCCGCACCAAGGACACGACTGTGAGACCGCGCCGCCCTCGATGACGTCGTAAACCGCCTCGCTGAGGGCGGCTCCAACCATCACCGCGCGCTGGTGACCCTCACACTGCCCGTAAAGGCAGATGGCCGCCTTGACTTGCTGCTCTGAGTAGTGGACCTGATGTCGCAAGGCCCGCGCATCTCGCCGATCTTCGTGTCCAGAAAGCTCTGCAGGAGTTGGCGTCGCCATGCCTCGCGGAGGGCATGACAGCAGCGTTGCACAACGGATCGGGTATCCTGGCCCCGAAGCTGCAGCTCCGGTTGTCCTGGGAACCGCCATGCATCTCGTCTGGTTGGAACGAAGCCGAGACCTTCGAAGATTCCCGCCACGCGTAGCAGCCACAATCCACCACGCATGGGCTGACCCACTCGTCGCCAGTAGGCCTTGGCCCTGATGTAGGCTGCAATAGCCGCCATCGAAACCGTAAAGGAAGGACTGGTCCAATGTCCCTCCAACAGCTGCCACAGATGTCTGGAGGCCATCGTGGTGACGCCGCCGACAATCTTCTTGATCTTAGTGGTGAACTTGGCGTCCTGCTTGGTGTCACGTGCCTGAAGCCAGATCCCCCACGAAGTCAGAGGCGAAACCCTGGTCCTAAACAAAGCGACCTTAGCAGCATGCGGGACAGGCAAGCATGCCAACCGAGCCAGAATCCCTTTGGCGGACTCATCGCGTTGGGCAGCAGTAGCAGACAGCCTACTCTCAACCGAAGACCTAGAAAAATCCACCCCAAGAACCCTGGCCGAATCCACGAAGCACCTCGGAGGGATGCCCGACTGCACCATCGTAGCCTGATGACGCGGGCTCCTGCAGATGACTTTGGCCTTAGACAGGTTCTCACAGAGCCCGAGGCGTTCACACCAAGCAGTCCAGGACCGCCAAGCTTGCACGGCGCCTTCAGGTCTCGCGGTGACGAAAGCACGGTCGTCCATAAAAATAGACTGACGCAGGCGACTCCCGACCTGCAGCGGCACAGTGCGAGTAGCTTCCAGAAGCAAACAAACCAAAGCCAACGGGGCCATGGCACAGCCTTGCGGGACAGAGTTGCCGACTTCCTCAGGTTCATCGGCCACCCAGCGTTGCACCTGAAGCCAACGGCGCTGGTGCCGCCAGATGTGCGTCAGGTGTCGCGCCCATGCCGGATGCATGCCCTCGTGTAGCAAAATGCCTAAGCAAAGCTCCGGGGACATGTAATCGAAGCACTTCTTCATATCCAGGCTCACTAAGATGCCGTCGGTGGTAAAGGCCGCATCTAACGCCAGCACGGCGGCCTCAACGCTCCGGCCCTTGAGCGAGCCGTGTGTGTCAGCATCCACCTTGGCGAGCAGCCAATCCTGGGAGCGGCAGGCCATGACACTAGAGATGACCCGACAAACGACCGGTTGCACACAGATGGGACGCATGTTCTCAACGTCCACCTCGCCCTGTGAGTCAAGCTCCTCCTTGGGCAACATGACCTGTCTGCAGTGGCGGAAGGCTTGCGGGAACCGATCGCGCTCACACCAGTCATGCCACAGTCTGAGGAAGCACTCCCAGACCTCCTCGTCGAAGGCCTCAAGCTCCGAGGGGGCCCAGCCGTCAGGGCCAGCCGAACCGTGCTCGTTGGCGCGAAGCTGCTTCAGGAACTCCCTAGCCTCCAGCCGCCAGTCGCCCTGCATGGCCTCACCAGGAGGCCGTGACAACCTCCCTTCTCGAAGCCGCCGCAGCTCTTCAGGAATGCCCTTGCGATGCCAGATGCGCCTCCAGAAAACCCGCATAGCTTCGAATGACTCTGCCACCGAACGAGTCCTGTGAACTGTGAACATGCCCGCTCACCTCCTGTCTGCGCAATGCCGTGGGAGCACGCGCAACCTGGCTCTTCAGCCACTGCGTGACCGCCTTGCCTCCTTGTGCCATCCGTCGTCGCCACTGAGTAAGGCGACTGCAGGTGCGTGCGTCTCTTGCCTGCTGGAGCTTCGCTTGCACGTGGTTGGCGGCCGTCGCCAGGTCAACAGGAAGCACTCCCAACTCATCCGGCCAGGTTCTCCGCAAGTTTCGCCAGAGAGCCGGAGAGCCACGATCTTGCTGACGCCGAGCCTCATGGATCCTGCCCAGAAGCTTGGTGTACTGGCGCACTTTGTACGGGACTTCCTTGTCAGGGGAGCGGACGACCTCGCCAGCAGAGAGCGTCTCCGGCAGAGAGCCTTTGGGCCGGCAGCCCACAGAGCGCACCGGGTGGCCACAACCCTTAGCAGCAGCAGAAAGCGCACCCTCAGCCGCAGCACAGAAGTCTTGCCACTCAACGTCAGGAGAACCGGTGGGCACCGGCCACTCCTCCAGGGAAGCAGCCTCTTTAACTGCCTTGCGCCAAACGTCCACCGCGACATCCGACGGCCGTTGCAGGGAAGCCGTAGGCCTCAAGAAACTGGCATTGTGCCGGGCAACAGGCATGCATCCTTCAAAGTGTAGCACTCGGTGGTCCAAGAGGGGCGCTTCGTCATGCTTGGTGTGCAGGTAGAAACCATCCGTGAGGAGACCGTAATCGATGCATCTTGATGATGAAAACCGAGAGGGGCGCAACTCTCCGGCTTCATCCCGCGGGGCACAAAGCTGTAGAGAAGCAGCATCCCGGAGAGTGTTCTCCTGAGGCTGCAAGTTCCAGACACCCAACGCAAGCCACGGCACCTCTCGGCTGGTAGCCAACTGGTGAAGCCCAAGCAGAGTGTCAAGAAGCCCACCCTCGTTGTCGGAAGCACCGCGCTGCCAGAAAAACGCCGCCTGGAGAGTCGAAAAGTCCATGGCAACCAAATCGCCTCGTGGGGAGCTGTGTGTATGCATGCACGACGCAGTGAGTGTGCCGCAAACCGCCACAAGAAGGCCACCACGAACAAACGGACGGTTCCTAGTGTCCCGGCCCTCGCGCCCTGAAAAGCCCCAAACCCGGTAACCCAGCTGCTGAAAGCGCGCAGTGAGCTGTTTGTGGTTCCAAGCACAAGCCTGTGTTTCACAGAGCACCAAAAGGGAGAGGCGAGCAGCCTGCAGGTGTTGCAGTGCCCGGTAGGCACCCTGAAGGCCACCGCAGTTCAAGAAAGCTGCAGTAGCATGCAGACGGGCTTTCGGCATCAATGAGCGTGCGCATCGGAGCATCCCAGAGTTGGCCCCATAGCTCAGTCGGCATGCGGTCTTTGGCAACTTACACACATACATACATACATACATACATACATACATACATTCATACATACATACATACATACATACATACATACATACATACATACTTTTATGCATACATACATACATATGTACATACATACGTACATACAGACAGACATGAAGACATGTAGACATACACGTGTTACATACGTACATATATCTATAGAGAGAGAGAGAGAGAGAGAGAGAGAGAGAGAGAGAAAGAGACCTAGACCTATGTGCGTGTATATATATATATATATATACACAAGTGTGTATGGACAGGTTTCTGTGCAAACGCATAAACATACAGTCACATCTACACATCTACATATGTATGTGTATATATATATATATACATATGTGTAAACATCTATGCGTCTGAAGACACCTACGTGCATGCATGTATACATGCAGCATGCATATCCGTGTATAACCACAGATATATACGTTTCACATACATGCAAGTGTATGCATACGTAAGTACAAACATACATGAATATGACAGCATAAATCTCTGAACCTACACAAATACACATGCAGACACACAGACACGTCCATCCATCTATTTATTTATCTGTCTATTATCTATGCATCCATCCATCCATCCATCCATCCATCCATGCAGCATGATACCGTGCACACAAAGAGACAGACCGACAGCCAAAAAAAACGACAGGCACATACGTGTATACCACATATACATATATATATATATGTATATATACACATACATCCACGTCCACGTAGACATGCACATACACGGATACATGTACACATATAGAATGTGTTTATGCGTAGGAACATGCACGTGTGTGCAAAAACATGTACATGCCAATGCTTGCACGACGGCCCTTTCTGGGTTAGAATGTAGACGGACAGCTGTGTCATGCATCACAAAACGAAACCATGCGAAACAGGCCAGGCAACATTGTCTATGGTGTCACTGGCCTCAACATCCAAGGTAATGGTCTTCCCCGTCAAGGTCTTGACAAAGATCTGCATGCCGCCTCGCAAGCGCAGAACCAAGTGGAGGGTCGATTCCTTCTGGATGTTGTAATCCGAAAGAGTACGGCCGTCCTCTAACTGCTTGCCAGCGAAGATCAAGCGCTGCTGGTCGGGCGGGATGCCTTCCTTGTCCTGGATCTTAGCCTTGACATTGTCGATAGTGTCACTGGCTTCAACATCCAACGTGATCGTCTTCCCCGTCAAAGTCTTGACAAAGATCTGCATCGCTGCTGCAAGTGTCGAATTGCAAATGTTTCGGGAGGCAGTGTTCAAGTCTCTCGCTTGGGCCGTCGTTCATCAACAGCGGTTGGAGGCTTGGGTTCTAGGACTTTGGGTGTTGGAGTTTCTGGTTCGAATTGTGCGGCTTCCGCCCACTAAATGGGTTTGCAGTTGAGAAACGGAACGCTGAAGGTTTACGTTTTAGGGTAATGTAAGAACCTTGGGAAGAAACTCTTTGCCGACACTTCCCAGTTCCAGTGGGATCCACAATATCAGGCCACTCAAGCGAGGGGACCGTTATCAGGCTGCTACATTACACGTCGGATGGCCGTGTTTAGGTCGCTCGGGCGCTTCGGTGAGGTCGAGGAAGCAACGCAAACAATAGCATTGCACCTACAGAGTTCCCGTGCAAACATAAACCTGCTCTGGGCATGCACCTGCCAAAGATAGAGGTTGAGGTGCTATAAGACGCCATAGTCTATATGCAGTAGAATATAGTATAATACTATAGCAAGAAAAGAAATTACTGTAAGATACACTGTAGTTGGGGGCTTAGTTGGTGTCGGGCGGTTTTGGGATTTAGGCGTTCGCAGCTTCTAGTGGTCCAGGCGGTCTGGGGGATTAGGCTCTGGGGGTGTCAGGGCTTAGGGCTTTCAGAGGTGTTAGGGGCCCATGTTCTTCAGGGTTTCGGTTTTGCGATGGGGTGCCCTAAACCCTCAACCCTGAACCCTAAACCGTTTCGGCTCTCACATGCAGGCGCCGCCAAACTCGCTCCGGCTGGCACCGCCGCCAAACTCGCTCCGGCTGGCACCGGTGGCCTGCCGTGACGACTCCACAATAGACCCGAAACACCAGGATCCTTGTTGAATCTCATAGAAAAGAATAGCATAGAACAGAATAGAGTCGAATAGAATAGAACACAAAAGATGAGAAGAGAAGAGACTACATATATATATATATACACATGTATATGTAGATATATATATATATATATGTATATATATCCGGAGTAGTAGAATCCTAGAACCCTTAAGCAAGGACCTGACATTCAGTTAACGGTAGGCAACTCTTCCTTGTTGTGGCTAGTGCGAATGGCTAGTGCCAGAGGGTTTCCTCAACTTCTAGCATGATTCAGCTATCCTGCCTCTTTTTTCCATTGTCCGCTGGCTTGAGGCTTTAGGCAGGGGAACGCGGTCACAGACAAATGCGAAGTCAGCACATCCTGCTACATTGATTTGAATGTCCCTGCTCACCAACGTACTACAGGGGCCGAAATCCATTAGAATAAGGTTTTTGGGTATATTTTACCATAACTATAATGAAGACCCCCCCCAAAAAAAACGAAAAGATAGGATTTCGGCCTCTGTGTTGTTAACCTATGACAATGAAAAACCGACGAACTTGAAGCAAGCTGCTTTTCTGTCTTGTCGCTGTCGGCGGTGGGAGGAGTCTCCTGAAGCCACAGAGGTCGCAGGGCTTTGAATTTACGATTTTGGGTGTAGGGATTCAGGATTTAGGGTTTCAGTTTAGGGATTTAGGATTTGAGGTTTCGGTTTAGGGATTTAGGGTTGACTATCGGCGGCAGCAGTTGCTGGCTGGTAGCTGGATGCAGGGTAGGAAGTTTGCACGCGAGTCAAGCAATCGGCGCCATCTTTCCGTGCCTACTGATCGTCCATGTCACTCCCGAACCCTACAGTAGAAGCCAGAAAGTTGGAATATCATTATCGTAACCCCTTTAAGGTAATTTATAGGGGATCCTACCATTAATCCATATTCCAACTTTCTGGAGTTCCCCGTAGACCCTACACCTAACTAAACCCTCAACTGGCCCTGAACCCCATGCGCCTAACTCGGAATCTGCACACTAAACCCCAAAACACAACAGGCCGGGCAGACTACAGTTCTGGTTTCGAGGCTGGATCTCGGAAGGGCTGTCCACATAAGCTTAGGACAGGAACGAGGGGATACGGTTTAGGGTTTAGGGTTTAGGGGATATCCCAGATAAGCCCGCTGATAATGAAGCCCAACAAAGTCATGAATTTCTTGTAACATGCTTATGCTGATGTGCTTTTTGGGCACCCTCTGTCCTTCTGATCCTTGACAACGAGCACCTGCTGCAAGCGCTGGGACAAGACATCCGGAAGCACAGGCTCTAGAATGGAGCTGTAATAGCCTAAAAGGCTCTGCGAAAACCCTAAACCCCGGGGACCCGCACTTACACTCCTTCCAAGAAACCTGGAGGCTCAAATACATCATGATTGAATTTTGCGGCTCTATGCTGGCGTACAGCAGGGCCGTCCGGCAAAGGAAAGTCTTGCAAAAGCCACAGCGGCACCATCGCAGGTGCTGAGTCTTGGGGCATCTTTGGCTTCGGGTGAAGGAAATGGTGTTTTGAAAAGACGAAGTGTCCAACTTCTTCAGGTGAACTGCCGGGACTTGGAAAACCCTGCCAGTACCTTTTGATGATAGCGGGGTGGTCTCCGTCGCTGTAGGGTTCTGTAAAGTCATGGCTTGCAGTTCGTTTAGTATCATATACTTCGCTTGCTTGCCGGTGGCGACTGTCATGATTGCTGGTTGCTGCTCGGGTGTGCTGAGCAGGTTCAGGCTTCCGAACCGAATAAAAAGCGGCTTCATAAAGCCCGGCAGAACCCACGAGCCCTAAACCCTAAGCCCTATAATCAAAACAAACATCAAGCACTGCCCTACCCTGGCCTCTGTGTCGTAGAGCTTGATGACCAGCTCCTTCTCCTATAGTATCGGGGGTCTTAATGATTAGAATAGAATTTTGGGGCATATCCTACTGTGATTATCAAAGTAAAGGAACCCCGCAATACTACAAGTATTGGTAATTATTCAGGATTCAGACCCCTACATAAGTCGCAGTTCGAAAAACACTTGCGCTCTGTGCCTCTCTCGACAGCGAGACTGAACCTGGATAGCAGCCCTTGCGATGCTTGCCCTAGAACGCCGGTCGGGGTTGCCGGCTGAGGGCTTCGGGTCTTAGATGTAGTGGCTCCGGCTCGCGAGTTTCTCGTTATCTAGAGCCCTAAAAACCTAAAAACCCTCACGTCATCCTAAACCTAAAAAAGCCCAAGACCCAAACCACCACTTTACAGACCCGAGGGCCTCCAACCGCAAAAAGGGAGCTTCCGAAAATTGCCCCAATATAGTTCCCTAAATAGTAGGATCCTTTTTTTTAAAGATCCCAAAATAAGGTACCCTGAACCCGAAGCCCTTATAGATGCCCTATACAGCCCTTCAAGGAACCCTAGGACCCCACAATAACCGTATCCCCAAATTTCAGAAACTCCCATAAAAGAGCCCAAAAAAGAGCCGTCCAACTTCGAGAGACCAAGGCTCGAAGGTTGAGGACTTGCGGCTGAAGGCTTTTAGGGCTTTTAGGGCCTTAAAGGCTTTTAGGGCTTTTAGGGCATTTTGAAGCCTTCCGGGCTTTAGGGCTTTTAGGGCATTCTAGGGCATGTTAGGGCATTTCCGGTCTTAGGGCTTTTAGCAGGGCTCAGTGGCTGGTGCCGTGATTTATGGGTTTAAGTACGTGAACCCATAAACTCAATCTCTTGATTGGGTTGAGCACACAGTGGAAATCCGAGGTTCCACGGCCTCAAGGCCCAAAGCCGCAAATCTGTACAGCAAAGGAACCCGTCAGGAATATTCCCTTACATGACAAGACGAACCCTTGAACAGGGCAACTGCATCGGCGCTTGAGAACCGGACCCAAGTTACTGTAGCTACTGTTGATGATATAAATCCTGCACTACCTTAAGGACCCTGAACTATGGGAATTATGGTATATTCCTTATTATGGGTAATGCAGGATTTATATCATCCACCGTATTATACCCACCCTCGTTGTGTTTTCCCCCTAAGCCGAGAAAGCCCATGGCTCCCTACACACGACCCCAGGCTCCGGGTACCCGGCCGGGTTGAAGAAGCATTGGGTCTTCAGCAAAGCCTTCTCCTCCACCAGAAGATGAAGCTATACTGAACTTGGAACCCTAGCAAAAATTATAATTTTAGCTGTCTCTTAGGGATTATAATAACCAGAAATTAAAAATTATTCCCGAGTACCCCTAAGGAAGGATGAGTAAGAGGCTCAGTGATCTGGGGAGGGCCAAGGCACTTCCAGAACGTCCCAAAGCCCTTGTACGATAGCCACAAACCCTCTGTGCCCCCAAACCCTCCCCTAAACCCTCAACCCTCAACCCCTAAACCCGCAAACCTCAACCCTAAACCCTCAACCCTAAACTCTAAACCCTCAACCCTAAGCCCTCAACCCTAAACCCTGAACCCTGACCCGTAAACCCTAACCCCTAAACGCTAAACCCTAAACCCTAAACCGCTCAGGAACCCCAAGGCTCCTCAGGAGGGAGGCGCTGTCGGCCCTTGCCCTTAGGGCCTTTGCCCTCACCTTTGCCGTCGCCTGTAGGGTTAGGGGTTTAGTAGGGTTTAGGGTTTAGGGTTTAGGGGTTTGGGTTTAGGGTTTAGGGTTTAGTAGGGTTTAGGGGTTTGGGTTTAGGGTTTAGGGTTTAGGGTTTAGGGTTTTGGGTTTAGGGGTTTGGGTTTAGGGTTTAGGGGTTTGGGTTGAGGGTTTAGGGGTTTGGGTTTGAGGGTTTAGGGGTTGAGGGTTTAGGGTTTAGCGGCTGTGGACTATAACTTATGGGGTTTAGGGTTTGGGTTTGGCGGTCTTATTGGCCATAACTTATGTTCTGCTGTTTGCCGGGGCGATAGGAAAAAGGGCTTAGGGATAAAATCAACTGGTTGCGCGTGTGGGCTTGGCGCCGGCAGAGCTTTAGCTTATGAGATGGTGTGGGCTTGGGTTCTGGCTGGAACAGAGCTCAAAGGCGTGGGTTTGCCAAAAATTCGATCCGCTCGAGATCAGCGCTTCAGGGCTTTGGGGATACACATAAATATAGGGACAGAGAAAGTGAGAGAGAGAGAGAGAGAGAGAGCGAGAGAGAAGCGCAGATGGACCATCATTACGGGGTGCAGTACCACTGCTATGCCATCAGCCTACAGCACGTCAAATGAAATCTGCTTGGAGTTGACCGCAACCTCCAGCTGACAAGGCACCCTAAGCCCCACAACCTTACATCGGCATTTAGGATTTGAGGCTCAAGCCCCAATCCCTAGACCCCAAACCCAAAGCCCCAAAACCCTATATAAACCCCCCTTCCAACCTCGGCTCGCGGCCTGGGGGGCCAGCAGAGGGATATGGGAGTCTCTGTAGTTCCTTCTTTTGAGGTCCTTATAAGCAGGATCCTACTATTTGGGCTACTATATCAGGGTCCCCCAATTTTCGGAAACTCCCACTTGTGCTATGAGGCACTGAAATCGGGGTCCCTTGAAAGGGTTCTATATAAGGGCTACTATAAGGGATCTATACGGGTAGTATCATATAGGGGCCTTAAGAATGAGAATAGGGTTTTGGGGCCCAATATGCTATAATTACGATAAGGAACCCCCAAAATGGCATAGGTAAGTGTGACTATGTGTGTTTGCGTTCATGGCTTCAGGTAGCATGCCTGCGAGGCTATGGATTCAATCAGCCTGGGTTCGCAAGGAAGGTTGAAACGGGGAGAATCTGCTGCCTGATTTTTGGCATCACCGTTGCATGATGCTGTCTGTCCCCAGTGGCTTCCTCCTTCCATCAGCATGAAGTCGTCTGGGAGTCTGGCCTCTCTGAATGCCAAGTCGTCTGTTGTTCGCGCGTTTGGGTCTTTGTGAGGCCTCGGCCCTGACGGTGCAAGGTTCTGGAAATGCAGGGCCGCAGGGTTCCGCCGGCACGAAATGCACTTGGGGCCGTCAGGTCGCCCATAGCCCTGCGCGTCTGTCCAGGCATCAGAAACTACTTTCAGATGCCACGACACGCCAGTCCTGAATAGGCCGTGGGGGAAGCGGTTGCTAGGTAGGCGTTACTTACTTTCTACTAAAGTGTTCATTGATGCATGTCTATTTCTACTTCTAAACATACGATAGAAGAACGCTGGTAAGCCCTCCAACCCCTAAAACCCAAATCCACAAGCCCACACCGCACACCCCGAAAGCCCAAAAACCAAACTCCCAAACGCATGAATCCAAAAGCCCTAACGAACCCGAAGGAACCTTCTTGTCTACAGAACCCAGTCTCGGCCCCGAGCGTAAGGTCCATCACGGTCCCCTGCAGATTTTCTACCGGCCTCAGTAGCACAACAGAAGCATGCTGGAATCTTCCTGGCGAACTTGATCTTCGAAAATAGGGGACCCTAATATAGTACCCTAAATAATAGGACCCTTGTTATAAGGACCCCGAAATACTAGGGGTGGAATGAAACCGTGTGCTTGGGTGTTCTTAAGATGCACGGCTCCTTACTCTCATACTGCTCAAGGACTGCACGAGCGCACATGTATCCAAGCTTCCAGTCAAGCTTCCGAAATACATATGGCAGTAGTTCATAATCCGTGTGCCTTTTCGGATGACCTTTTCAAGCTCAATTAAGATTTTTTTTGGATTTCTGGCTTGAGGGTCTCGGGTAATCTTTCGGGCAATAGAACTTGCAGGATGAATGGTCGTGGATTTGGTGAAGGTGTTTCAGATTTCCCCCTTGGGCATTTCAATCGCTGAGACAATGTTTCAGAGCCTGAAGCGCCCCAATGTTTCTTGAAAAATTCTAATTATACAGGCCCCTATATTACAGTACCCTGAAAGATCCCTTATAGCAACCCTGATAGAACCCCCTTTAAAGGGAACCCCACTCTAATTATTTAGGCCCCGACATGACTCGTTCTTTGCTCTCTTTTCTGTATCACGACTGAAGGCCGGCTTTGGGATCCCAGGCTGCTCCGTAGCCTCCCGACTTGCGCCCCGGTTTCGGGTCCTGGCCAGCCAGGGTTTAGAGTTCAGGGTCATTGTAGGCTGTAGGGGCCTTCATGGTTAGAATAGGGTTTTGGGGGGGAGTCCTGGTAGAATGACAGTATAACGTACCCGCAAATCCTACTCTGTTTTTTTGTCCCCTACGTTACGCTTGTTTTCTTTGATTCACGCGCCTGGTTTCCGACAGCATGTCAGAGATCCCAGTTGGGTTTTAGGGTGTCGGGTTTCGAGCTGGTATGCCTTCAAGAAGCCCCTTAGGACGAGGACAGCTTGTGCCTGAAAATGATCTGAACTGAACTGCTTCTAGGTGGTCTGACCGATCTCCGCCGCGACACCTCTACATCCTACCTCCGACGTTTTCGGATGAAAGGGTTCAGGGTTCGGGGGTTTCGGGTTTAGGGTTCGGCGGTTTCGGGTTTAGGGGTTTAGTGGTTCAGTGGTTTAGGGGTTTAGGGGTTTAGGGGTTTAGGGGTTTAGGGTTTAGGGGTTTAGGGGTTTATCTAAACCCTAAACCCTAAACCCTAAACCCTAATCATTAGGGTTTCGGGCCCCTTGCATCAGAGGCCTCAGTCTTGACCAGCTCGTCCAGCGCCTTCGGGCTCAATCAGGAAACTTCCCAGAGACTCCATTAGGGTTTAGGGTTTAGGGTTTATCCCTTGATTAAGGAATATGGCTTAAATCATAATATGAATCCCCTTATAGTTTAAGGTGCATTCCTTAATTAAGGGGTATTGGGCTCTCTGGGAAACTTCGGCTGCTCTCAGTCGAAGGATGTACGGCGCTGCTTTAGCGGCTCTGCTACTCCTCAACTCACCCTAAACTCTACACCCAGAAACTCCAAATTAAGGAATAGGTTCCTTAATGAACTAAGGATATTGGTGGAGTCTCTGGATCCCTAAAGGCCGACTCCCGCACCATGTCCAATTTCTGCTCGATGGTCGTGGGGCGACCCATCGTTGCCTCAGTCGCGGAGCGAAAGAGACTCCAAGGCCCTTGAAATGGTTTAGGGTTTAGGGTTTAGGGTTAAACTGCACGAGTCCTGCGTCACTGATATCTCCACGGGCCGAGAGTCCGTGGTTTAGGACTCCGGATGTAAAGTTTGCATGTTACAGGATTTGGGGTTTACGGCGTTGACCATAGGTCAAATCCCTGAACCCTGAATTCGGGTTGAGCCTTAGGCCAGTGCGGTGCTCCACGCAGCCCCGCCCGCGGAGTTGGAGACGTGCCGATAAGATCCACTCCAAACAGTTTTGACTGAGACCAGGGTGTACAGCTCTACGGAAGTGCTGCTGAAGGTCGGGAGGAAAATTACACAGATCTTGAAACGATGCGCTCTCTTTGTGACTGCATTCTACAAGTTGCATCGGCCTTGCTCTGCTTCTCCAGGTTTGCGGAGTGCTGTGGGTATTCTGGGGGGGGGTGAGAGGCGTGGAGCTGAGGGTGAGTGTGGGCTGCAGCTTGAATGTTAGTCGATCGTTAGTTGGCAACAACTTCTTCACCAGAAGCGCGTCTTGAGCAGGATGCACCAAAAAAGAGCATGAAACTGCTCGCCTCCCCAAGACCACAGCCTTACGTCTTGGAAGAACAGGCACCTCTGCAGCTGCGTGAGCTGCGCCAAGAGGGGCGGAGCCAGGTCGCTCCGAGTTTGATTGCAAATATAAGGGAAACTCCATCTCCTGAACTTGCAAACATGAAGCCTCCCTGCAAATCCCCCCCCCCAAAGGCCCTGAAGCCTCCAGATCACCAGAAACCAAAGATCTCTAAACTTGCCGTTGTTTTCTCTGGTGCCGGGCGTGCGCACACTCGCTAGGGTCGTGTCCCCTTTAAGGGCTCCTTAGGAGGATTCCTGGACTGTCAGCTGCCTTGACTTCTCGAGAAAATCACAGAGGATTTCATGATGTACAATAGTGGGTGCTAGAGCTTTCTGGGATGTTTGCAATTCTGCGAATTCAGGAACAACAGTTTGTGACATAGCATGGCGCTGACTTCGCAAGACGATGCCTCAGAGATCCCCAGCCCCAAACAGCTGCTGAAACTACCCCGCCGAAATTGGTCCACACGGGAGTAGTGAAAAATCCCGAAAACCCAGAAAACCTGACCCTTTCACCATGAATCACAATCACTGAACCTCATGAAAATTCCCTGGCCTGAAACTACGAGGGGCCGCTGTCAAAACGCAGCGGTCCCGGCGAAGGCCTCCTATTGTACCTATCGATCTGGTGATCTTATCTGTCGAGTTTTGTTGAGGTGTCCTATCGATCTAGCTGCAGCTCCATCTATCTATCTGTCTATCTACCAACCTACCTGTCTGTCTATAGGACAATCAACCTATCGAAATACAACTCGATCGATCTATCCATCGATCTATCCATCGATCTGGCTACCTATCTATCAGTCTATATATCTATCTGTCTCTCGACCTATCTACCTATCCATCCATTCATTCATCCCCTTCCATCCCTCCGTCCATCCATCCATGCATCCATCCATCCATCTATCCATCTATCCACCCAGCCATCTATCCATCCTAGTCCTAGTCTGCCTACTTCTTAACCTTCTTTCAAGGGACCATGAATTTTGGAGAGCTGCCCCAAAACCCTAAACCGACCTTCTTGGCCTTCCTTCGAGGGACCGTGATTTTGAGAGCTGCCCGACTTCTGAAATCGACCCTAGAGCTGTTGACTCAGAGCGGGTCTTCGGCCCAAGTGCCTCGGCCGGAGGCCTCGGAGCCGAAACGCTTTAATAGTAAGACAAGTGATACTAATAATAGTACGAATGTTTGAAATAATGCGAATAATAATAATCAGAAGAAGAAGAATTCTAGAAATGATACTAGTAGCAACAATAACAACAGTACGTAGTAGTAGTAGTAGTAGTGGTAGTAGTAGTAGTAGCAGCAGCAGCAGTAGTAGTAGCAGCAGCAGTAGTAGTAGTAGCAGTAGCAGTAGTAGTAGTAGTAGTAGTAGTAGTAGTAGTAGTAGTAGTAGTAGTAGTAGTAGTAGTAGTAGTAGCAGTAAGGAAAAGAAAAATCAAAACACAAGCACTAGTAATCCTACATAACAGTAGCAGTAATTGTAAAGCTCTAAACATCCGGGCCTCACGCTGCAAGTAAGGTCCCCACAGAAAGGGCTGGCAGTGACAAACTCCATCGGTCCCAAACATGGCATCTACTGCAGGCTGTAGTACGCAATGCCCAGGACGATGAGCCTCGCAGAAGCGAAACCCAGAGGCGAGGGTTACTTGTAAGTGCAGGGTTTCGGAGCGCGGGGTGCAGGGTTTGGATCACTTCTTCATGGCAGCCGCCGGAAGAATCACCCTGCCACCTACGAATAACAACATCAACAAACTTTCCATAACATGTCTCAACATCTTAACTCCCAAACCCCGAAGAGACCAGCTTCGTCGACTGCGCGAGAAGACGAAACGAGTGTCTAAGACGTGAGAGCTGGTCTCTTAGGATGTATGGCGCTGTGTGAGGAGCCTGAGATGCTTAGGCTAGGATTTGCGGAGGGATCTTTGAGGGCCACATAGATGATATAAATCCTGCATTACCCATAATAATACCATAATTCCCATAGTTTAGGGTCCTTAAGTTAATGCAGGATTTATATCATCAACCGATAGCTCGGGATGTGAGGGCATTTTTTTCCGTTGACGTCCCTTTTCCCTCCTCCAAGGTCTGGCAAGCGGCTTCCCGCTTGCCGGGAAAGTAAGGCTTGGATGGACGGGTTTACGGCATTTATGGTAGTATAATATAAAACATTATGGTCTTATATTAGAGTACATATTTAAACCCTAAATCCTAAAAGCCTAAACCCTAAACTAGAGTACATACTAGGATAGTATATTATCACATTCAGGGGCGAAGGCCGGTCTTGCCCTTTAGTCTGTCGCATGCAGGATTTCGTGACGATAGCTTCAAGCTCAAGCTGACAGTGGACTACCCAGAGACTCCAATATCCCTTAATTAAGGAAGATTCCTTAAATCATATAAAGGATCCTACTATAATTTAAGGTCTATTCCTGAATTAAGGGATATTGGAGTCTCTGGGTACTCTAACATACTACCATAGTGTACTAGCGTAGATTCCCATAATATGTGCTAGAGTAGATTACCATAATATGTACTAGAATAGACTACCATAATACGTACTTTATTATGCCACCATAGTACGGCAGGCCTCGAAGCTTCTACCAAGAAGGGTAGCATCTGTCGCTCATGTGCTTCGAACATGCTAGCTAAGGCCACTCTCAAAACTATGCTGAACTTGGAACCCTAGCAAAAATTACAATTTTAGCTGTTTCTTAGGGGTTATAATAACCAAAAATTAAAATTTATTCCTAAGTACCCCTAAGAAAAGCCACCCACCTGGGAGCCCTACAACCACAGCACCTAGCAGATCTGAGTCAGCAGCAGGCAGACTGCCGTGAAAATGATGATGGGCGTGTCGCCACCTTGCAAGCGCAAAGGTTTTTTTTTTGTTGAGGGCTCTTTTCCGACTGCAGAACAGCTAGAATTCCAACGGGTTTAGGGTTTAGGGCGAGGAATGGGAGAAATGGATCATATACAGGCCTTTATAATTGGAATAGGTTTTCTGGAAGAGGGGATTGATACAAGCATATAGGGACTCTCGAAGGGAATACTACTACTATTCTTAGTCCGACCCCTGTCCTGCAACTCCCCTAAACTAAGGAACCCTCAGGAATCAGTTTAGCAGTTTTCAGGCTTCCATGTTGAGGTCCATGAGTTGGGAGTTGCATCGTAACCTGAACGCTAAAAGCTGCACAAGACACAGAAAATGTAAGGGGCTCACTGTTTTAATTTTTTGATAACAGGAAAATCCTGATCGCCGTGGCATTACCATCGCTGAACTATAGCACTGACAGCACGACGGCACTAGCACCAGTGGTAACACAACAGGAAGAACAGATGCCATGATGGTCCAAAACCTCTACAGCCCGAGATACTAAGCCCCCCAAGCCGCCATCCTAAACCCTAAAGCCGTAAGCCCTAAACCCTAAACCCTGAGCCCTAAACCCTAAGCCCCAAGCCCTGAACACGAAAACCTATGCCTAACCCTCACGAAGCTCTTCGAGCCCGATTCCAGCCATTGCCGCTTAGACGCCGTCCAGGGTCGTGCCGATTTTGTCGCCTGGCTGACAAGGCTTTTAGGGTTTAGGTTTCAAGGCTTGTTGTTTGGGTTTTTGTCTTGGTGCGCCCTGTCCAGCACCCCCAGAAGTTAAGGAGGGATTGGCTTAGGCTTTCGGAATTGGACTCCAGATTTTGAGGTTCAGATTCGGATTGCCGGGAAACCCCCAAAAAAGACAACGAACATGGCCCATCACACTGATACTGCCACAGAGTATACTACAAGCCACTCAGAGTACTCAGCACAAGTTATCGATACACATACTTGGTCCTCTATCGACCCAAGCCCGCGAAAACTCAACTACATCAAAAACCAATCGAATCCCTATCAACAACAAAAAACCCTTGTAACACCCTACGTATTACTAAAACTCCGAAGTTCCGGCCACGGCACCGAGCTTCCGCGCGAAGCGCCGGCGCGGCGCCGCGCACTGCGGGCACTTGAAGCCCTGCTGGAGATCCTTCCCAGGGGTGGGGCTCAACGAATACAGGGGCCGTAAGAATTAGAATGGGGTTTCGGTGTCTATTAGACTATGCATGTCATAAGGAACCCCCAAAATAGTATCGGTAATTAGGCCCCTTAGGGCTTGGGGCTGAGAGTTTCGGGCTTCAAGGCTTACTATAGGGTTCAGGGTAGAGGCAGGGCTGCCTTCGGGTTTAGAAGTTTGGTCTTTGGGTTCAAAGTTCAGGCACTTGGGACTGGGTGTGATGTGGGCAGCTGGTGGTGTGGTGGCGGTGGTCAGCGTCTTCGTCTGATTCTTGAAGGCTGTACCTGTAGCAGTATGTTCGCACTATTTGCTCCTCCTACTCCTCCTTCTCCTGCTCCTAGTCCAGTGCTAGTCCTAGGACTTCCTGCTCCTACTCCCTGCTCCCTATTCACTACTTCCCACTTCCTACTCCCTACTCGTACTCCTGTGAATACTGCTGCTTCTGCGGCTACTGCTACTGGTGCTCTGACTGCCTCTACTGCTACCTCGCTTTCCGATGCTACTCTGTTACCCCAGCTTCTGCCTGCCAGCAGGCCCAAAGTCCACAGTCTTACGACCCCCTGGGTGCTGAGGACTGCTTGGATAACTGTAACGGTCAATATCCGAGTACTATGACTTCAGGCATGACAACTGTTACGGTTTAGGGGTTAGGGTTTAGGGTACAGTATTGTACCATTACTGCCACTCTTGCTGCTAGTACTCTTCGCTCTGCAGGCACCCCACACACTCCAACTGCTCTAAGCTACCCTAAATCAAAAACCCTAAACCCCTAAACCCATGCCTCTGAGCCCTAAGCCCTGAAACTGACACAGCAGGAAAACGAAGCTGGCCCCTGCTTCAAGCAACCCCAAGGCAGGTCGCTTCGGGCGCCTCGAATTTCATGCCGAAGGAGCGCCTTGGCGAAAAGGCTTCGGAATTCCTTTTTGGTGTTATATTTAGAATCCTATACGGTAATCCCAGAAGGAACTACTATGGGGACTACTATTCTATACTACTGTTGCCGCTGCTGCTGCTGCTACTACTATTGCTGCTATTGCTACTGCTACTGCTCCTGCTCCTGCTCCTGCTACTGCCACCGGTACTGCTACTCCTACTGCTACGACTACATCACTTCAAGTATTGCAGCTACGACACGTAGCTATGCTAGTTCTCGTACCAAGACCGGCGCCGTCGTCGTAGTCGAAGTGGAACTCGAAGTAAAAGTAGAAGCAGTAGAAGCAGTAGTAGTAGTAGTAGTAGTAGTAGTAGTAGTAGTAGCAGTAGTAGCAGTAGCAGTAGCAGCAGTAGCAGTAGCAGTAGCAGTAGCAGTAGCAGTAGCAGTAGCAGTAGCAGTAGCAGTAGCAGTAGCAGTAGCAGTAGCAGTAGCAGTAGCAGTAGCAGTAGCAGTAGTAGTAGTAGTAGTAGTAGCAGTGGTAGTGGTAGTGGTAGTGGTAGTAGCAGTAGCAGTAGCAGTAGCAGTAGCAGTAGCAGTAGCAGTAGCAGTAGCAGTAGCAGTAGCAGTGGTGGTGGCAGTGGTAGTGGTAGTGGTAGCGGCAGAGGTAGTGGTAGCGGCAGTGGTTGTGGCAGTGGAGGTGGTGGTAGTAGTTGTAGCACTAGTAGCAGTAGTAGTCGTCGTAGTCGTAGTCGTAGTCGTAGTCGTAGTCGTAGTCGTAGTCGTAGTCGTAGTCGTAGTAGTAGTAGTAGTAGTAGTAGTAGTAGTAGTAGTAGTAGTAGTAGTAGTAGACTTAGTAGTAGTAGTAGTAGTAGTAGTAGTAGTAGTAGTAGTTGTTATTGTAGTAGTAGCTGCTAGAGGTTGAGGTAGACGGGAAGTGGGAGCGGGAGCGAGAGCCGGAGTGGGAATGCTGGTAGGGATGGTAGTGGTGGTACAGTGGTGGCAGTAGCTACAGCAGCGGCAGCAGTACTAGTGGTACAGTAGTAGTGCTTACTGGTAGTACTAGTACTTGTACTAGTACCGGTTTTAATAGTAGTACTAGTCCAAGCACTAGTACTCAGAGTAATTGCACGAGCAGCAGCAACAGAAACAGCAGCGGCGGCAGGAGCAGGAACATAGTCTCGCCATACTTGCACAGTCGCAATAGCTTCGGCCGTAGCACAGAATTGCGGAGAGCACTCAGCCTCCAAGCACGTAACAAATCGTACCTAGCTCTTGGGATTACGAACCGTGGCATACGGGTAGTTGTCAAAATTAAGGTACCTTTTTGGGTACCCTAAATTATAGGTGCCATATTATATCAAGGACCCAAAAGGGTACCCTAATTTTGACAACCACCCATATGTGTACGGATTCGCAGGCCAGGTCGGAGCGGCATTCCTTGTCTTGCTTGCCCTCCGAGACTCCAATATCCCTTAATTAAGGACTATACCTTCAATGATAGTAGGATCCCTCATATGATTTAAGGTATATTCCAAAATTAAGGGATATTGGAGTCTGTGGGTCCTCCTTGTTGTGGAAGGTCGTGAGTGTGATTCTTGTGTGCGGCTAGGTGGGCCGGCTCTACTGGTGCTGGGTATTGTGATTCTGAATATTCGTGGTGGTGCTGAAAATTCCGACCACCGTCATTATCGTCGTCATGATCATCATCCTCGTCGTCAACAACATCTTCGACATCATCGTCATTGTCATGATGATCATCCAGACTATCGCCACCACCCTCATCCTGATCAGCATAAGCGTCGCCATCGTGGTCGTCATCATGACATACGTCACCATCATGGTCCCCCAGGTGCTTACGTCCGAGAAGCTCGTTGTAGATGTAGCCGCAGTCTGCACAAATCCACTCGCCCTCCCAGTACTGCTTGCCATTGCCTCGGCCACATAAAAGCTGGTGGTATTCGGGGCATGAAGGGCTTCGTTGCATAGAGCCGCGGCGAGCCGGAACCAGGGTAACCTGCTTGACCAGAATGGAAACATCTCCATCTGCTGGGCCCGGGTTCGGGGTTGCTACCACCTTCAAACCCTTAACTCTTAACCCTCTACGCAACGACTTCGTGCAAAACAGAGGTGACCGCCATCAAGGGACGAGCCTTCCAGAAACAGGTCGCGGTTTAGGGTTCAGGTTTAGGGTTACAGCTTAGGTGTAACCCTAAACCCTGATCCCTACTTCCACCCGAAGTCTGAAACCTTCAAGCCTACAATGTTTCAGGCCTCCAAACCCCAAACCCGTCTAACCCCCAAAACCCTAGCCCCCAGACCCATCCAAACTCAATCACATCTGCCCAGTCACGCACCATGATGCGGTCGCCGCGGCCCAGCTTCTCAAGGCGTCCGGCGGCGGCTCCCATCGTGGCAGAGCCTGCGGCGCCTTGATGAGTTCAGAGAAAGCTTCTTAGTTAGCTGTTTTCCTTTTCGTTAAGCTTTTTATTTAGTGCTGTTTCTGAACCCGGTGTTTAGGGTGTTTTATGAGAGAAGGCTTCGTATTTAGGGGTTTTGCTTTTAAAGTGCACTGGCTCTTTCTCCACGTGAACACATGGGTCGATGCCTCAAAAGAGGCCTTTGTTTAGGGTTTAGGGTGTAGGGCAGGGTGCTTTATACTACGGTTTGCATGCCTTGGCCTTCATTTCGGATCAGTACTGTGTGTAGTGCCTTGTAGGGTTTGTACAATGGCTTCACAGCGGGGCCTCAGCAAGCAGAGGAGGGCCAGGCTGTTATGGAGGGACCACCAACCCAGACCACCAGGAGGATCTAGAAAGTAGAACCACCGTTTTGGGGACCCTACACTACTAGGGGTACTTGATAAGAACCCCCACTAAGGGATCTACTTTCTGTGGTCTGGGTACTCATTATCCAGCCCCCAAGAGGAGGGCCCCAGTGCCTCGCAGAAGATTACAAGTCTTCGGAAGGCTTTCACTCAGAGTTGAAGGGGATCCGCGACCATCAAGCCTCTCTAGTGAGAATAGTTCCGAAAATGGCAATAAAGGTTCCCATATCTGTGATGTTTACGGCTTTCTTCTGTTGAAGGGGACCCTTGCGGAAGGGATGGTGGAGTTTCTGGGCTCTTCGGGCTTTGGCTGACGGGTTTGAAGCAGTCGACGAAGCGAATGCGGCTTGTTCAGCATTTCGGGTTTAGTGTCGGTGTCTGCGTGCACGGACATCAGAACCGACATGATGCTGGCATAGAGATATCCATCTCAAGAGTCTGCCCTGATCGACTTCGCTCATCTACTCCCGTTTACGAGTCCCAGCCCGTCTTCTCGCCTGAGCCGCTAAAGACAGACCCCGGTGCCGCTGAGGTGGCAGGCACCTATGATTTCATGTCAGCTGATTCAAAGATGGAGGGCTACGGTCTTTGGACTTTCCAGGCTCCGTGGTTTGTGCTTCTTTAGAGGGAAGGGTGGATGCACACTTAAAAGGAGGGAGAGAGAGAGAGAGAGAGAGAAAAAAAAAAAAAAAAACGCACATACACTCATACATCCACACATGGTATATCCTTCCATGCCTGCATGCTGCAGAAATACAGAACACAAACCTACATACATCATACATGTGGGCAGACAGACCGACAGACAGACAGACAGACAGACACATGCAATACTATACTATGCTACACCAGGCTACGCTATAGCCGGATTAGACTACACTAGACTAAATCAGACCAGAATATACCATGCAGTACATTGCAGTACAACACAACAACACAATACGATGCAATGCAATGCGATAGACCAGACTCGACTGGACTAGACCACACTAGACTAGAATAGAACAGACTCGAATAGACTCCATCCATCCATCCTTCCTTTCGTTCATGCAAGCATGCACGCATGCAAATGCACAGTACATGCCACATACACGTAACTGCTATGTTAGGATAGTGGGAGTCAGGTGAAGCGATACCAACAGTTGCGGTCCGGGGTGCAGGCTGATCTCTCTAAGCGCTCGACGAGCTCATCCACACAGCCAGACTTGCTGAGATTCTTGAATGCTCTGACTCACACATGCTACTTCCGTGCGGTCGTATGGATACATGTGTTACATGTGTGTCTTTTTGCGGCCTAAAGGCCATTCGCTCTGCGGACCAAACCCCACTGCAAGTTCAGGGGTTAGGGCTTTTTTGGAGTTTGGGGTCTACAGGCTTTTCTTTTTTGAGGGTGTTGAGGGTTTCTAGACCTTTGTTTTGTTGGGATAGGATTTAAAATGTACATTTTTATTCCTTATTGGGTTTTAAGTACCCATAAAATGTTAAATGTTACCCAACTATGACAAAGGTTTGGGGTCTGGGCCCCGGAAACGGATTTCTGCCAAGTGGCCGCAACCGCTGGCCGCAAGACGCCCGTCGGCGAAAGGACGGTGAAAGCCTCGGAAAGGCCGAATACCGCGGGCTTTAATACTCAGAACAGGGTTCTTTAAGAGTTCGACAGCAGTTCTATAAAAGACCAACACGGGCTTAAGAAAAAAAATGGACTTTGCCAGTGACGTGCACAAGGGACCCCTACGACATGTTTACAACTTGTTCAGGCCCCTGTAGTACCTCTGCGCCCTACTCCCAGTTGAGCAGTTCCCTGGTCCAAAACTTGGGGTTTAGGGTTTAGGGTTTTAGACGAACTAGGATTCAGGGCGTTAAGAGTCTAGAGAGGTTCAGAGCTTAGGGCTGTCGGATGGCTTGGCGGATACTACAGGGGTTTCAAGAGGTTTAGGGGTTTAGGACTTTGAGGTTTTGTTTATGGCAGGAGAAAATCAGATGTTCAAAAGGCTAAACTAGGTTCCTGAGTAGCTCCTTTATAATAAGGGTAAGCTTTTCCGTACTTTTCCGTAAAAAGGGCAAAAAGTGTACTGCTCAGGCACCTTGCAAAGGTGACCCACCCAGCTTCGAAGTACTGAGTGGGAAAACGACTTCTTCGGTTTGCGGATATGGGGGCCTTGAATGCTTCAGCTCTCCGATTAAACTTTTGGGGTTTGGGGTTTAGGGTTTAGGGTTTGGGGTTTAGGGTTTAGGGTTTGGGGTTTAGGGTGTAGGGTTTAGGGTTTAGGGTTTGGGGCAACAATCTTGATACCAGCTCAAGGAGTTGAAGGGTTGATAGGGATTGGTGCTGCGACACATCGCACTGCGCTTCCTTTGGTTTCCTGTCGTCTGGGTTTGCAGCAGGCTGAACCGAACGGTCTTCACGGCACAGGCCGCCCAGCATCCGGAAGTTTAATGCTTGACACTCCTGGATTTTGAAAAACGAAAACGCTTCATGTTTTGTCCGTCTTCATACTGTGCCTGATTGCTCTGGAGGGTTCTACTGCGAGCCCCCAATGGTCGTGATTTGGGATTTTGGGAAATTCAGCAAATCGAGAGCCCCAATAAAGAGCCTTGGAGGTAGGATCTACAACACAAGGAGGTCCAGGGCACTTAAGGATATCGGTTTAAGGTTTAGGGTTTAGGGAATTTGGCAGTAATTCCATTTAGGGTACTTATAGATCTTATAGTTACTTACTAGGTCCCCTGGGCCTCTAAGCACAAGTAGGCCTAACAACGGACCCCTGGTCTTCAGAAAAAACGATGCGGCGCGTTCTGAGCGAGAGCCCCCGTGGTGGATCATATCTTCATCACAGGAACCTACATTCATCACATCTGGTGTAACATGTCGAGTCCTACCCATCCGTTCTTGGTCGAATACTCACATAGAATTTCATAGAATGCATAATTGTTCCGAGCCGCAATAACAAAATAAACTCATATGCACATACATATACATGTAGACTCTCCGAAGCATACGAAATGCAGTAAGAGCGACTGTCTTACGAATAATGATATGGGTGGTTGTCAGAATTATGGCCCCTAATTGGGTACCCTAAATATTAGGTGCCGTACTTTAATAGGGACCCAAAAAGGGACCATAATTTTGACAACTACCCTTATAGCAACCCTTTAAGGAACCCCTACACTCGAATATGAACCCTGTTATGGGTCTTCATATGAACCCTATTATGGGAACCCCTAATAGGACAGTCAATTTCTTTTAAAAACTCACGGACGAAGGGCGCAAGTGCCGGCCATGAGGATGGCGGCTGCCTTTTCCGGACTTGACCGCAGTCATGCGGGGGTCTAGGGCTTTGGGAGTTTAGAGGTCTAGATTCTCACTAGGGCTTTGGGGGTTCCTTACAGTTATAGTATAGTATACCCCGAAAAACCCAATTCTAGTTATTAAGGCCCCTAGATTCTAACTGCCCGGGCTGGGTCCCGGTTTTAAGGTTCAAGGTTTGGGCTTCAGGGGCTTGGAATTTCGAGGCGTGAGCGGGGTCTCTGGTTTTATCAAAAAACCAAACTGAAAGCCCCCAAACCAGGTTCAGGGTTTAGATGGCTTCCCCAGTTTTCAACTCGTTCTTAAGGGGCTTACTATCAGTGTTACCATAACAGGTACCATAATGGGCCAACACATGTATGGGACAATACAGGGTTCAGGCTTCAGGATTACGGGTTGTTGGCTCCTTGGATATCTAGAAGGAGGGAGCCATACTGCTCATGACATGACCGATGCCTGATAACGCCCTACAACCTACACTCCAAACTGTAAACCCTGCACGTACCCTAACGCCAATTTTCCCCAACACACTGAGATCCGAACCCAAAAAAAGCCTGGAAACAACTCTCAGGGCCTGAGCCCTACAGCCGTTATACGAACCCTATAGGCCCTTTAAAGGGAACTCCCAGAAAGTTGGACTATGGTTTCATGGTAGGATCCCCTATAATTTACCTTAAAGGGGTTACGATAATCATATTCCAACTTTCTGGCTTGTACCCTAAACCACTACGCCCAGCACAAGCGGCCATGGGGAGAAGTCCACTCCGCTTCGGCGCCATCACCTGTGAGCCGGCGGGCTCAGGGCTCAGGGCTCAGGGCTCAGGGTCTGGGGCTTAGGGTTTAGGGTTTAGGGTTTAGGGTTTAGGGTTTAGGGTTTAGGGTTTAGGGCTTGGCGCTTCGGGCTTGGGCTTTTGCCTGCGAGTGGGGATGTCATTGCGGTCTACGGTCTAGGACCGCAAAACAGTGTAAGAGCTTTAGGGTTCCATCTGCAACACTTGTGCCACCAAGAAGCAGGGACCCCTTCATGTAGGAACCTGATTAAGAAACCCTGGGCATGTAACCCCAGAGATTCTTAATCAGGTTCCTACATTATACCGGAAGGCCTTCAAAAGGCAACCCTTCCCGGCCGATGTGATTGAAGCATGAAAACCTGAAAGAACCCTTCCCCCCGAAGCCTTTGAAAATCCCGGAGCCGGCGAAGGCCAGAAATCGATCTAGGGCGCCCAAAGACCGCGTAGACACAGCTTCATGTGTGATCAGGGCCTGTGAACCGGTGGGTTCAGAAATTCGCCTGTGAGATGCGAGTGTGGAGGCGGTTTAGCTGGGGCCCTGAACTACTAGAAAGAAGTGTAATGATAACAAGAAAAGAACCGTCATAACTAATGCAAACTGACAACAAAAGAAGAAAGAATGCCAAGAGCAGCAGCTTGACAAATGACAAGAGCCACGGTACTGCAAGTAGTAGTAACACTCCAGCGTAATACCATCCGCGATAGTAATTCGTAGTTGTCGTATCGCGGCCAACCCACGCCTGTGCGCTTTTTTGGCCTCTTCGGTCGGAGGAAGGGGCGAGAGACGTTCGAGCCCGGAACGGCTGCCACAGGGTGCTGTGAGAAGGGGGGAAGGATCGGGGCTCAGAGATTATGGTTGCTGTGGCACAACACCTCTACAAAAGGGACCCCCCTAAACCCTAAACCCTAAACCCCAAAGGAAGCACAGTACGAGAGTCAAGGCCAACACTCGTTTCAATCCTGTGCCAAAGGGATCCCCACAGTCAGTCGAAGCACTATCAGTATCACCACTGATCATGGCAGTTGTCCTTGTGGGGGTTTCCGAAAATAGGGGACCCTAATGTAGTACCCTAAATAGTAGGATCCTTCTTATCAGAACCCCAAATTATGGCACCCCCTGTTTTCGGAAACTCCCTTATTGTAGGCACCAGAAGCGCCATAAGGTGTCACGATGGCACCACCCAGCACAATCAATGACCGCTGCTACAATTGATGTTCTGGGCTCAAGGGAGAATGGCGAAGTAGCTACCGCAAGGATAGTCAAGGATATACGCACCTTGACCATTGCCCATGGTAGGGGTATACTATGGTATACTTCTATCTGACCCTGCACCCCAAACCCCTAAACCCCTCTACACCCCCAAACCCTAACACCCGCAACCCTAAACTTCAAACATGTCTCCAACTTCACCTGGACCTTACTCTTTCTTGCTTCCTACAGCGAACATTGCTTGCCAGTCGTACGAGGACGATTTGCGAGTGCTGCTTTGATTCGGAGTGCTAGAACTAGTATTAGTACAACCTAAATCCTAAACCCTAAACCCTAACTGAGGAAGGCTTTTTGACATCCTGCGAAAGCGTCCGAGGATCAATTGGCCAGTCGTAGTTCCTGCCTGTAGCTGCGCTTCTACGCTTTTGGATCCAAAACTTGCCGGGGCTTGGGTTTAGGGTTTAGAGCTTAGGGTTTAGGGATCTGGGTTTAGGGTTTAGGGTTTAGGGATTAGGGTAAGGTTTTCTTCTGTCTAGACCGGATCTAGGGTGTGTCTGGTGTTTGCTCCGCATAAGGCGTAGAAACCTACAGAAATGAAACGTGCCGGGGCTATCAGGCCGGAACTGTGCCAAAGTTCGGTACAATCGCAATGAGCGGAAGCTTAGAGTCCGAAGATGTGCCTAAAGCCTAGACCCTAAACCCGGGTTCAGGCTTGAGGGGCTTTCAGAGAGATGTTTGCCACAAAACACAGCGGATTGCGTCGGCCTTAACTAACTAGAATAGGGTTTTGCGGTTTTGGTGTATATCGGTATAATTCTAAATACATCGGGACTATGTACGATACTACTACCAACTGTTCCGACCCCTTCAGCGCTTCTCTCCGGGAGCTGAGGGCTTGACACCGCCAAGTGCAGCTTCAGCACTTTGCGAAGCTGGGCCAGGGTGCACATGCCTCGGCTCTCTCTACAGTAGAAGCCAGAAAGTTGGAATATGATTATCCTAAACCCTTTATGGTAAATTATAGGGGATCCTACCCTGAAACCATATTCCAACTTTCTGGAGTTCCCTTTCAAGGGGTTTCGGGTTTAGGGTTTCAGGCTCGAGGTTCGGGTTCTGTGATAGGAGCTAGTTAGGATGAAGGAGACCCATGGAGATATAGACCCTCTCAATAGGGTTCCTTTTCAGAAAGCCGGAAGTGGGGTTAAGAAGGGTCCCCTTTAAGGGGTCTCCCTAATACTACCTACGACGGATTTTGGTGTAGGCTTTACGCGTACTATAGGGGACCTAATACTTAGGAATAGAGTTTTGGGGGGTAGATTAGACTATACATGTACTAAGGACATCCCAAAATGGTATTGGTAGTTGTTTAGGCCCCTATATTACACTAGCTTGGCCCTTTTTCAGACTCTGAAAAATATCCGTAAATAGTGTCCTTTTTTAAGTCCAAGAAGAAGGGAAAATACAAAAACATCCCAAAGGCCCACCTAGTGCAGTTTCGGCTCGGGGTTCAGGGTTTTGGGTTTAGGGTTTGGGGTGTTGGGTGGCCCCCCGGGTGTTCGGGGCTCGCCGATTTCCGACGAAAAGCTCGGAAATCCCGTCTGTGTCGGGTTTAGGGCCGTTTAGGGTTGAGGGTCTAGGAGGCACAAGACTTAGGGCTTAGGGCTTCAGGTTGACGGGTGATTTTGGGTGTAATTAGTTCGGAGTCTTCTGTTGAAACACGCCTCCACCCGCAGGAAGCGCCACGCAGAAGGTCGCCAAGCAACGAATGCCTGGCACGTCGGAAGTCGGGATTTCGGGGTTCGGGCCATTAGAATAATTAGTGTTGATGGTCTGACGAAGCATCCGAACAGGACGAATCGGGAATCTTGCCGCTGCTGGCTTTGAGCTTGGCGCCACTATCATAAACTAGAACATACCAGAGTAATTATATCGTCATTTACTATCATGTACCATAATATATACCATAACATACTATTAGAAATTATAATATCCGGTTCAGGCTCAGTCACCCTCAAGCGCTACACCCTGAGCGCAACACTCGCCGCCGCGTAGGCTACACCTGAAATCCCGAGCCTGAACCCGAAACGCCCCGAAACTCGTTGGGTAGATGAAAGTACACTAGGGCTTGGGGTTCCCAGGGGACTCCAATATCCCTTAATTAAGGAATATACCTTAACTTATAGTAGGATCCCGATTATGATCTAAGTTATATTCCTTCATCAAGGGGTACTGGAGTCTCTGGGTTCCGTGTTCAGGGCTTAGCTGACCAGTCGTTTTGGGGGTTCGCTTGGCTCTTTAGCTCCTACCTTTGATAGGGGTTATCATCATCCCTAAACCCTAAACCCTAAACCGCTCCTCCAATATCAATAGTGAGTTAGGGACCCGCTGTTTTTCGGGGGTCGCGTTTGGCTGCTCGGGAAGGCTCCTGAACCCATCAAGGGCCTGCCCTGCATCTCAAATAGAGTTTAGGGTACAGGAGTTTAGGGTTTAGGGGGTTTTACGGTACGGGGGTTTAGGGTTTAGAGTATAGGGCTTTGTACGAGCTTTAGGGTTTTAGGGTTTCAGGGTTTAGGGTTTGGGGTGTAGGGCTTATTGACCCTATCTAGGCTTCAAACCCAGATCGCCCCTACTCAAAAGAAAGCCTTTGTAATCAGCACACGTAAGGATCCTGAGACTTTGCAACTCACTGCGAAAACACACCAAACTTTCCTGAGACAAAGCTTTCAAAACGACCAGACCGCGTCAGAAACCCCGAACGGCGACAGAGACATGTCCGAACCCCATTCAAAGACCTGTAAATCCCTGTGGCCACCATCCAATACAAACCTGCGCGCTTACAGAAGAAATGCTCATAGCTCAGAATCCCTAGACTCCGACAATGTTGGCACAGGCTAGGCCGGCGAGTCTCTGTCCGAGTGATGCATAAGCAGCACTGTGCAGAGCACATGGAGTCAAGGCTGAAACCTGTACAAGCGGCTTAGCGCAAAACAGCCTCGAATGACTCAAGACATGCCGGGAGCGGACCCTGCGAGTGGTCTCTATACTAGTACCGCGAATTAAAATTCTGTTGGATATCTCCCGACAGCAAGCACTCGCTCGAAGGTCTTTTGGCCGGCTGCGTCTCGAAATTTCACACAACAGCTTCACCTCACGAGTCCAAATATGCTCGTACTACAGGTTTGCTTCCCTCGGCAGTATGCAAAGTTTCAGGTAGGCCAGACGACCAAATGCAATGTAGGGGCCTACATACCAGTACCATTTTGGGTGTTCCTTTATGAGCATGGTATCACATCCCCCCAACCCAATTCTAATTCTTAAGGCTCCTACATAATATCAAAAGCATGCAATGTCACTACCTTGCGGACTCGGTGCAGAAAGCTGCTGTACTTGCATGCAGGTGCTTTACATGCCACCTCGCAAGCGCAGCACCAAGTGCAGGGTCGATTCCTTTTGGATGTTGTAATCCGAAAGAGTACGGCCGTCTTCCAACTGCTTGCCAGCGAAGATCAGGCGCTGCTGGTCGGGCGGGATGCCTTCCTTATCCTGGATCTTAGCCTTGACATTGTCTATGGTGTCACTGGCCTCAACGTCCAAGGTAATGGTCTTCCCCGTCAGGGTCTTGACGAAGATCTGCATGCCGCCTCGCAAGCGCAGAACCAAGTGGAGGGTCGATTCCTTCTGGATGTTGTAATCCGAAAGAGTACGGCCGTCCTCCAACTGCTTGCCAGCGAAGATCAGGCGCTGCTGGTCGGGCGGGATGCCTTCCTTATCCTGAATCTTAGCCTTGACATTGTCGATCGTGTCACTGGCCTCAACATCCAAGGTAATGGTCTTCCCCGTCAGGGTCTTGACGAAGATCTGCATGCCGCCGCGCAAGCGCAGAACCAAGTGGAGGGTCGATTCCTTCTGGATGTTGTAATCCGAAAGAGTACGGCCGTCCTCCAACTGCTTGCCAGCGAAGATCAGGCGCTGCTGGTCGGGCGGGATGCCTTCCTTATCCTGAATCTTAGCCTTGACATTGTCTATGGTGTCACTGGCCTCAACATCCAAGGTAATGGTCTTCCCCGTCAAGGTCTTGACAAAGATCTGCATGCCGCCTCGCAAGCGCAGAACCAAGTGGAGGGTCGATTCCTTCTGGATGTTGTAGTCCGAAAGAGTACGGCCGTCTTCCAACTGCTTGCCAGCGAAGATCAGGCGCTGCTGGTCGGGCGGGATGCCTTCCTTGTCCTGGATCTTGGCCTTGACCTTGTTTAACAACACAAAAACAAGTACGCATATATACATTATGCGCATGTGTATACATCTGTGTATGTGCACATACATGTAGGTGTATCTGTTGATGCGGATGTACAGTAACAAGTCACATGTGTTTGTGTACGTATATGACGACGTCAAGATCAATGTCGATGCATATGTCGATATCCATGTCTAGATCAATGTGCAAACCTATGTGCATGCCTGTATGCCTGTCTGCACGTCTGCATGTTTGCATGTCTGCATGTATGCATGCATGTGTGCATGTATGCATGTATGCATGTATGCATGTATGCATGTACGCATGTATGCATGCATGCATGTATGTATGCATGTACGCATGTATGTATGTGCGAGTATGTATACGTACATATATGTGCATGTGTATGTATGTACGTACGTATCTGTGTATGTGTGTGTGTATGTATGCCTAGGGGAATTTGTATGTATGCATATGCATGTACAGGTATTCGTAAGTACGCACATGTATATCTAAGCGCGTTTTGCTTGCACATGCATGTCCAAGTCTGCATATGCATGTTGCATGCATATGCATATAACCATATGTATATATATATATATATGTATACGCATGTATGTGTCTGTATACTGTCTGTAGATGTATGCATATGTTAGTATACGCATGTGCATGCATGCATCGGTATGTACATCCATGTGTGTGCTCAGTGTGTCTATATGTATATGATTGTGTCTATGTGTACAAGTGTGCATAAGCATGTATGCGCGTGCATCTTCATGTATTACATGCATGTATATGCATGTACACGCATGCATATATCTGTATATGTTTGGACTGTATGGACAAATATGCGTATGTATGTGTACGTATATGTACCCATAAGCATGATCCTGCCCATGTAACCGAGGTTGGCGTGGGGGAGCAAACCGAAAACCCAAGCCTTGAGTGCCTTCCGATTCCCGATCGAAACCGAAGCTGGACCTGTGCGAAGGGCGAGGAAGTTCCCCCCGCGCGCCGCGCCCCCCCTAATCACACGAGGGTGGAGGATCAAAAAATAAGTAAAATGGATCAAACACAACATTAGGCTCAGCCGATCAATAAAAAAATTAGGAAGGATCAAAAACAAACGTAGGGTTTGGGGATCTGCTGCACACAATACCACGACATTTCTGTAAGTGCGATTTCATTAGTCCCGGGCCCCCACCTTTGTCTCAGCTTCTGTCTCAGTCAAGCCAAGCTCTTCTGCCAAGCGGCGCTGTTGTGACTCAAGCTGGTCAACCATCAAAGGTCTACACAACTACGTCTCGAGACACTTCAACTTGGCTGCTTGTAACTTTGGGGCTTTGAAGGACCAGGACTTGCACATCGCCACAGAGCCGCACACGTCCGTTGGGAGCTTTTCATTTTCTTCGAGCTCCGGTGGTGGAGAAAGTGCCAACTACACAGGGCTAAGCCGCGATGCTGCATAAACGCGTGTGGGATTTCTGGAACTACCTACTATTCCGTACTTATGATTTTCAAGCGGCCCGTGTCCGTGTGATTTTAATCATCCGACAAATAATGCCCTGACTCAAGAGGTTTTAAACGTTCCGGTAGCAGGGGTTCAACTTTGCATGTCAACTTTGCTGCGATCGGGCCGCGAGCCTGCCAAGGTGCTGTAAATACGAATGGAAACCCGAGCAGGCTGAGGGAGAATGGTCTTATGGAGGTTCACAACTACTAAACTTTTCAAAAAGTTCACAACTGTTGAAACTATTGAAAAAGTTGAGGCGCGGTCATGATCCCTTGGCTGAAGGACCTTGGACTCCTGAAGATTCCAACCCTTTTAAGCTGTTGAAACTTTTCTGTCCAAACTTCTTTCCAAATTTCGAGAGCTTCTAAAACTTTTAAGTCCCCAAAGATCAAGAATTTTATGCATGGTTTAAAAAAGTCTTAAAAAGTCTTTCAAGGGTCTTCAAACCTTCAGGGAGCCAGAATCCCGCAGTCATCGGAACGTGGAAAACTTTAAAGTTGTAGTTACCGTATTCTAAGAGGTTTGAAAAGTTTTAAACTTCTGAACTTCCGGTGCCTGAAGGCGTCTGATCTCCTCATGGCTCGGCTCGCACAAAAGCTTGCAAAATTCCATCTTTCAAAATTTGTAGTATGCTTGAAACTAAATTTATATATATATATATGTGTGTGTCTACATATGTATACATACGTGCGTTGAACTGGTTTCTGTGCAAACGCATAAACATACAGTCATATCTACAAGAGTACATGTATATATACACGCATACGCATACATGCAAACATATACACATCTGAAACATATACATAAACATTACATGTGCGTACATACATACACATCCGCATAGACCTGCACATACACAGATACATGTACACACAAAGTATGTAAATATGCATAGGAACAAGCACATGTGCAATAGAACATCTACATACACATGTGTGCACAAGGGCCCTTTCGACAGACATCACAAATCAGGAATTGAACGCAGACGGAAAACTGTGTCGTGCATCACAAAAAACCATGCGAAACATGCCAGGCAACATTGTCAATGGTGTCACTGGCCTCAACGTCCAAGGTAATGGTCTTCCCCGTCAGGGTCTTCACGAAGATCTGCATGCCGCCTCGCAAGCGCAGAACCAAGTGGAGGGTCGATTCCTTCTGGATGTTGTAGTCCGAAAGAGTACGGCCGTCTTCCAACTGCTTGCCAGCGAAGATCAGGCGCTGCTGGTCGGGCGGGATGCCTTCCTTGTCCTGGATCTTAGCCTTGACATTGTCGATCGTGTCACTGGCCTCAACATCCAAGGTGATCGTCTTGCCCGTCAAGGTCTTGACAAAGATCTGCATGCCGCCTCGCAAGCGCAGCACCAAGTGAAGGGTCGATTCCTTCTGGATGTTGTAATCCGAAAGGGTACGGCCATCCTCCAACTGCTTGCCAGCGAAGATCAGGCGCTGCTGGTCGGGCGGGATGCCTTCCTTATCCTGGATCTTAGCCTTGACATTGTCTATGGTGTCACTGGCCTCAACATCCAAGGTAATGGTCTTCCCCGTCAGGGTCTTGACGAAGATCTGCATGCCGCCGCGCAAGCGCAGAACCAAGTGGAGGGTCGATTCCTTCTGGATGTTGTAATCCGAAAGAGTACGGCCGTCCTCCAACTGCTTGCCAGCGAAGATCAGGCGCTGCTGGTCGGGCGGGATGCCTTCCTTATCCTGAATCTTAGCCTTGACATTGTCTATGGTGTCACTGGCCTCAACATCCAAGGTAATGGTCTTCCCCGTCAGGGTCTTCACGAAGATCTGCATGCCGCCTCGCAAGCGCAGAACCAAGTGGAGGGTCGATTCCTTCTGGATGTTGTAGTCCGAAAGAGTACGGCCGTCCTCCAACTGCTTGCCAGCGAAGATCAGGCGCTGCTGGTCGGGCGGGATGCCTTCCTTATCCTGAATCTTAGCCTTGACATTGTCTATGGTGTCACTGGCCTCAACATCCAAGGTAATGGTCTTCCCCGTCAAGGTCTTGACAAAGATCTGCATCGCTGCTGCAAGTGCGAATTGAAAATGTTTCGGGTACACACGTTTCAAGTAGTCCTGTTCACGCTTGGGCCACTGCGCAGAAACAACGATGGTGGGCTTCGGTTTTACAATGTTGAAAGTTGAAAGGTGCTGGAATTTGAGGTTCGAGATCTTGGTATCCAAGATCCCTTCACCCGTAACCCTAAAGCCTGGACTTGCACTTCGGAGAAGCTTGAGGTGCCTTTTTCTGTAGGTTTATGTAGTCCAAACCAATGCAAACCCCTGATACAAAGAATGTCCTCGCTGAACAAACCCAAGACAACAGGATCCACAAGAAGCCTACGAACAGACCAGCGGCTGCTTAACCAGATTAGGGTTTAGGGAGGCGCTGCAAGCTCTAGCACGGCAGCTGAAATGCTAAGAATCAAAACAATAAAGGATAGTGCTCATCACACTAGCAATAGTAATAACAGCCATAATGACCATGCCAGCGCTAGTGACAATGATAATCACAATAATGACAATCATGACGATAACTGGCCTTTCGATGAATCCTAGCTGCCATCACGATTTAGCTTCGGGCCTCCTGTTGGAGATGCAGAGTTTCGGGCTTTCGGGCTTTGGGATCGGAGATCTGCAGATCGGGGCCCTCAACGGTTGAACGCCAAAATTTCGAAGCCCGAAACTTCGCGAAATCCCCAAAACGGATTGACCTGAAAGGTTTGGGTTCAGGGCTTAGGGTGCAGAGTTTAGGGTTTAGGGTTTTAGGTATTAGGGTTTAGAGTTTAGGGTTTTTTTTTTGAGTTTAGGGGTTAGGGTTTGGGGTTGCTACGACCCCGGCTCTGCTTTGAGGGCTTTCGGCTCGAGGGTTTCGAGTTTAGGGTTTAGGGTTTAGGGTTCAGGGTTTAGGGTTTAGGGTTTAGGGTTTAGGGTTTAGGGTTCAGGGTTTAGGGTGCAGGGTTCAGGGTTCAGGGTTCAGGGTTTAGGGTTTAGGGTTCAGGGTTTAGGGTTTTTAGAGGTACACAACACGATGTTTCGAAACAACAACTTAAGGCAACAAAAACATGGCCCGAAAATCGGTTTATTTGCATGGAGACTGGAAGCTCTGGGTTCTGGCCTCTTGAGAGGATCAGAAGGGTTTAGCATAGGGGCCTTAATGGCAAGAGTAGGGTTTTGGGGTCTATTCTAGTATGCATTGTAGTAGGTTTAGGGTTTATGGTTCAGGGTTTAGGGTTCTTTGTTTTTTTTCTGGTTTAGGGTTCAGGGTTTAGGGTTTAGGATGCTGTCAGCCAGCCGCCTCAGGAGCGTCTGATCTCCAGGGCGCGTCCCTTTGAGGAGCAAGGGGTGTTTGGTGGAAGGTTTAATGTTTAGGGTTTTAGGGTTTAGGAGTTTAGGAGTTTAGGAGTTTAGGAGTTTAGGGTCTAGGGTGGAGGGTTTAGGGTTCGGGGTTTGGGTACGGCCCCCATACAGTAACAGTCTATAATAGGGCTACTATTAAGATCCTTATCTCTCTATATTATGAATATTATCCAACTGTTGCTGAGTGGGGGCAGTACCCAAGTTCGGGGTTTGGGGTTTGGGGTGTTGTGTAAGGATGAGGCATAATTAAGGATGTAGGGAGGGTGTGTTTCGGGTTTATATGGCTTAGGATGTAAGGCTTGGGGGTTCAGCGTTGAACATGGGTCTGCAAAGAGACCATTGCTTGGCCCATTCTTTGATGAGAAATTTACTGATGCGCCTTGCTTCGATGATGCTGGAAAAAGATCATGGATAACTCTGTCTTGTCACGAATGTTGACTTTCTAGCTGACACGTTCTGAAAAATCGTTGCTGCTTGTAGCCATGATGCTTTGCTTTCCAGGACGTTTGTGCGCCTCGCGGCAAGGAAGCTTGTTGATTCCATGAGCGCATCGTTTCATAGGTCTCTCGGGTCAGCCGTTAGCTTCCGCCCAGTCGACGTGATTTTCAGTTTCAGCTATGTCAGGGAAAACCTCTCGACATGTGGTATGATCTCCTCCGTAAACACCAATATTCCCAACATGGACCTTAAGTGGAAAGTGGCTTCTGCGGTAGGGTTGGAGCAACCAGTTGAGTCTTCAGGATCTAGAACCGCCTAGTAAGGCAACGGTCAAGGTAAGCAAGCCGCGCCGCAGTACTTAATAATCCAAATAGATTTACCCCATCAGGCTGCTATCAGATTCTAGAGGCTCATGTGAAGAATCAGTTAGTCAGATGTCTGCGCATCCACGAAGGCTTTGAACCAAAACAGGCTTCCCGCCGTACACCCGAAAAATCCTGCCCTGAACCGAAACCCTAAACCCTAGACTCGAAACCCTAAACCCCAAACCCTAGACCCTAAACCCTAGACCCCAAACCCTAGACCCGAAACCCGAAAACCCCAAACCCTAGACCCGAAACCCGAAAACCCGAAAACCCGAAACCCTAAACCCTAACACCCGCCCCCAAGAAGGCTGCCACCTCCTGACCGCGAAGGCCTCGAGGTCTTCGGGCTGCCAGGGATCGAGGCCTGGGGCTGATTCTGGGGTTTTAGGGGATGTTTAGGGTTTAGGGTACCCTAGGGCCCCATAATTAGGGGTTCTAGGTTAGGGTTTAGGGTTTAGGGTACCCTTAGTGGTCTAGGGCCCCATAATTAGGGGTTCTAGGTTAGGGTTTAGGGGTTTAGGGATGTTTAGGGTTTAGGGGTTTAGGGGTGTTATAGGGGATTCTGGGGTTTAGGGGTTTGAAGGTTTAGGGTCGAGGGATCTTTAGGGTCCTTTAAGGGATCTTCTCAGGGTTTAGGGATGTTGAGGGTTGAGGGTTTAGGGGCTTAGGGGTGTTATAGGGGTCTGAACAATCGGGTCCAGGATCTAGGGTGGAGGTGTTAGTTCAAAACTTGGCGACTTGGAGTCTGGAATATCTCGGGCTGGGAGCCGCCCTTGAACAGCTATCATATCTGGGGTTTAAAGGGTTAGGATGTAGGGCCTGGCGTCTGCCCTGCCGCATCCCAAACATCCTGCGACCCTAAACCCCAAACCCGTGACTCCCAAGCAGATTTCGACTCCCGGGGTTTAGGAGGGTGTGGAGCCGGTAGCTTAAGTTTTAAGGCTTGTTGGGTGCCGAGATCGCGGTTCAGATTTTTGGTGGGCGAGTCGCGGGGGTTCGGGGCTTAGTTTAGGGTTGAATGTAGAGTAGGGGCCGTAAAAATGGTCTTAAAAAGGGCCCTATCAAGGTTGCTATAAGGGGTATTTACTATATGGGGTTTAACTAGGGGCTTTAACAATTAGAATAGGGTTAGGGGGTATATTCTACTACCCTTATCCCCCCGAAAACTCAATCATTAAAGCGTCTACCGAAGGCTTCAGGGTTTGGGGGTCAGGATGACGATGGAGTGGGAACGCCATGTCTTACCTTTGGTTAGGTGGGAATGGAGGAATGGGGTGCAGTTATAACTACTATTACTACCATTCTTCCATTCCCTACTAACCAATTGTAAGTTGTTGCATCGAGGCCACAGCTCTTCGTCTGCAGAGAAGTGCATTGCCTTAGGGTTCAGGGCTTTAGGGTTTAGGGTTTAGGGCTTTGTGGGTTTAGGGCTCAAGGGTTTAGGGTTTAGGGCTTTAGGGGTTTAGGGCTTTAGGCTTTAGGGCTTCAGGGTTTAGAGGTTTAGGGTTTAGGGCTTTAGGGTTTAGGGCTGTAGGATTTAAGGTTTAGGGCTTTAGGGCTTTTGGGGTTTAGGGTACAACAAGGCCTTGCACCGCCAAATCTAAACTCGAAACTCTGAACCCTCGATACTGCGCAAGCTCTGCCGCCAAACCAAACGCCGCCCCATGATGGCACTGGGACTGCTGCCTTTAATCAATCAGAGAGAAACCACGCTAACAAAAATTCTCAAAGTTCAGAGAAGCTGGAGTCACTCTTTGTCACTCCCTATATCATCATCTACATTTCTTTTTTGTGGGAGCCCTCGATTGTTAACTCATGTAACACTCAACCGCTCAACCCTCAACCCTAAACGGCTTTTGAGGCGAGGGGCCTGGGGGTTCTAGGCAGAAGCTTCGGGTCCGGGTGGACTAATAGTGGGAGTCAGGATTAAGGGGACCCTGGAATAAAGACCCTTCTCAATCAGGTCCCTTTTAAGAGAGCCAGAAGTAGGGTTCAGAAGGGGTGCCCTTTAAGGGGTCTCTCAAATAATACTACCTAAATAGAGGCATGTGATTTCGAGCCTGGGTAGTATTGACATAAGTAGAAAGGGCGCTGGGACATGTTGAGTCGCGAGAACGCGCCTATTGAGAAAGACGACTACGTTAGCATGTACGTAACGTTTAGGGCTGCAGGCTTGGACGCACGAGAAAGTATCAGCCGCAGCTTCGTGCACCAAAATCTAAATCATACCCGAAGCCGAAGCACTCAAGGCCCTTGCAGAGCTATCGCCAAGGAGCTTCGCAAGCGCATCGAGCTCCTCCCCCCGGCCTTCAGGACAAACGTCTACCGTTTGGGGTTCGCGGTTTAAGGCTTAGGGCTGTGGGGTTCACGGTGCGTCGCAGGATATCCGGGATGGCGGCAGAAAACGACATCCGCACGACATGCAGATCTGATCGCCGGTCTGTGTCAACTCCATACCCTAAAGCCATCGCTTGTGCAGTGATTTAGCGCTTCAAGGTTAACGGCTTAAGCGCTTTAAACGAATTTCATATCCCGAAACCCGCATTCTCTGCGAGTGTTGGAAGGGTTCAAGTCTTGCTCACGCCGGGATGCATTAGACGATCCGCTCCCAAACGCCGCCGGCATCCAGGGAGTCGCGAACCTGCTGAGAGCTTTGGAGAGAAACATATACAGATGGTACTACGTACTATAATGACACTACTACACCTAGTAGTGACTACAAGACGAATGTTCAAAAGATACAGCCTAAACAGAATCGCCCTTTCAGTAGATCGAAAGATTCTTGACTTTTGTGTACAGATGCAATGATCTTCATTGTCATGTTTAGATGTGCTGGGAATTCTCGAAGCTCCAGTTTACAACCTTGAAAACCCTGAGCTTCAACTTATCCCTGCAAGCGCCTCCCTACAGCCCTTTCGGATGGTTGTAGTATCTTGATATTTAGGGAATACAGGGGTATGGGATTCCAGGGGAGAGCTCAGGTGTTGAGAACCCGTGCAAAAACGTGTCTACGCCTTTGACGACCCCGATACTTTATCAAAACCTGAACCTAACCTTATCTAAACCCTGAAGCCTTGCCCTGAAACCACGCATGATACGCGACGTTACATATGACTACAACTATATGGGGGCCCGGTTGAGTGCTGGTTGCTTTACGACAATCATCTGCCACTTCCATGAGTTAGCCTATCCTCGTCGGGATTCCTTCCGGAGTGGGACAAGTCATGAACCCTGAACTAGAAACCGGAAAACCTGAAATCCTATCCCTAAACTCTCAACCCCAAAACCTAAACACCCTTGTAGCAACCCTTTATATTACCTCTTTACCTTGCTTACAAAAATGTAAAATGGAGGGACTGGGGTTCCTCGGTAGCATTGCGGGTTCTGCCTCTTTCGAGCCTTTCCATCCAACCGTCGGATCAGTCACTCATTCATGTGAACAGGGTTTTACAAGGGCTCGAAAGTGCTTATTGCAGCGGCCCTTAACAAGTTTCAGAGGGATTTTGTGAGATGTGTTTCATGTATTTTGTACACATGACATCTCTTGCGTTTTGTTTCTGTATACTATGTATACTACGTGCCTTTGTTCGACTACCCGATCAACAGACACCCCGGACATGCCGATCAAACCTGGAAACCTAAGATCCTGAACCGTGAAACTATGGGATGCTTGGGGCTGTAAGATTCAATCACAATATAGTAGTTTATAACGTTATATAATAACATATAAGCTATAATTTACGAAATATTTAGTAACAGACCATGCCAAGGTTTAAGTAATATATAACGAATATGTCATGCTATAGTTTCAGAAATATGTACTATTTATTTACGGTATACTAATATACTACATATTATAGAACCCTTACAGTACCTTTACAGCAGCCCTTATAGAAACCCTTATAGATCCCTTTAAGGGTCCCTAATTTACAGAACTACCCATATCATAAAAGCCCGAGGCTTCCGAGCTCCCAGCCTCAGCACCTCCGTGCCGAGACGACGGGGGCGTGCGCTCGAGGGACACGAGCGAAGCTGCCAAGACGGAATGGCCATAACTAGGGTTTAGGGGTTTAGAGTTGAGGGTTTAGGGGCCAAACCGCAAGCCTGAAACCGGCTTAGGGCTTCGAGTTTAGGCTTTCTTTGCGAGGGCTTAAAGTTTAGGGGTTGCTGTTTAGGGTTTAGGGCTCAGGCTTGAGCTCTATACCTTATCCTCAAAGTCCTGCTTCAAGGTTACATACTACACTATACTGTACCATGCTACATTACACTATACTATACTATCCCCCACTGTACTGTACTATGTCTTGTTATATCATACTATACCAATACTAATACTAAAAAAAAGTACTGGACGAAAGAACACTACACGATACTATACTATATTAAAGTTCATGCTCAGATAGTATACCAAGGACAGCCGTTTAGAGGCTTGCGCTACAACCGCTGAACCCTAAACTTCGCGACTTGGCGGTTTCAGGGTTTAGTGTTTTGGGAACAAACTTCGTCACCCTGGAGCATGTCACTGTTGAAAAAGGCTGCATGATGAGAAAAATAAGATTTGGCCGAGAGTGATCCACGATAGTCGAAACAACACGACCTCAAAAAAGGCACAGCTGTGGAAACATGCGGAAGCACCGGACAACCCGACGAAATCCGTGGGCCCACCCTTGCGCGCTGCGGCGTGCGAGGCATCCACCGGACACGAGGCTCAAGCGATCAGAGAAGACTGGAGAGCCTTTGCTTCGGAGCTTGAAGAAAGCCAGAGTTGCTGCCGAGACGATGATGACACAAATAATGGCGATGATGATAGTAATACTACTTTTAATACATCTATGATACTGAACCCAATGAAACGAACAAGAAAATACAGTAGCTGTCATAAGAATGACAATAACGGTAGTGATATTATTCAGAAACGTCGTCTTCGTCATCGTAGTAGTAGTAGTAGTAGTAGTAGTAGTAGTAGTAGTAGTAGTAGTAGTAGTAGTAGTAGTAGTAGTTAGTAGTTAGTAGTTAGTAGTTAGTAGTTAGTAGTTAGTAGTTAGTAGTTAGTAGTTAGTAGTTAGTAGTTAGTAGTTAGTAGTTAGCAGTTAGCAGTTAGTAGTTAGTAGTTAGTAGTTAGTAGTTAGTAGTTAGTAGTTAGTAGTTAGTAGTTAGTAGTTAGTAGTTAGTAGTTAGTAGTTAGTAGTTAGTAGTTAGTTGCGTGGGGGATTGATCTCGACTAGGTTGCTGCTCTCCCCACCAGAGCTGTAATGAATGTAGGTGTGGCTGGCTTGCACTCTCCACAGACTGGACCCTGTCTCTCTTACACTTCCACGCGTGCAATCCTATGCAGGCAGAACCGGCGGCCGTTCCTTTTGCACTCACTGCCGGCGGCGGTTCGTCTGTGCAACGGGATAGCTCTGATTGCTCAGGATAGAAGACGCTTATAGCACTTAGCTATGGGCATTGACTTGAGCCAAGCGTTGCGTGGGCGGTCACATAGAAAGGTAAAGATGAGGGACGCGTAGCGTGCCCCCTTAGAGTCGAGGGACGCGTAGCGTGCCCCCTCCTCTTGCACTTTACACAGTCTTGCTCACAGCTCTTATAGTGACACCTTAGAACTTGACAAGGCATCGCAGTCCGTTCGCACCCCCCATGAGTTGCGTCTCCGACGCTGCTCACCCGGAAGATGGCACGATAGGACAACAGAAAATGTTCCGCCGCAACGTTGACATTGAAAATCAGAGCTTTGCATCCCAATTAGAAACGTTGTGACACTCATCTACGTCAGTAACGATCCCCTGAAATGGCAAACGAATCAGGCGTCACCGAAGAAAGAAGCATTCGCGATGGCATTCCATGGGCGAAGCTCAGAGGTCACGAACTGATAGGCGAGGAAGACCAAGCGTTGATTCATCTCCATCTTCGCGTGGTCGCAGGATCGCGGTCCCAGGGCCGGAGGTTTTCCTCTGGATACTGTTCCCTTTGCTTTCCTTTGTCCTTGCCTTTGTTTCGGCCTTTGCCGGCGGTGTAGTCATAGTAGGTGTTGGCGTTCCAACCTCCATGCTGTTCACCTCCGGCTCTCTCACGCCCCTTTGAAGGTCCCTTGGCCGAAGAAGCGCTTGCACGTTCCTCCGTAGTGACAGGCGTGTCCAGGATGGAAGTACCACCTGGAGGGAGATAGTCAGCGGCCGAAATGTGGTGTAGGGCTTCAGTACGCTTGGTCGTCGGGTTTTGCTGTCTCTCAGCCTTGGATCTGTTCAATCTGTCCATGAAATGCGCAGGCATTTGCACATTGTGGTCCACCAGCAATCCGATGGTCTGGACTGAATGATCGGAATGAGTCAGCAGGATACCGACGGGGTCGATGTACAAGAAGTCCACCGGTCCAGTTGGCGTTGGTCGTAGCACTGAGAATTGTTGGTGTCCCGTCACCATCGGAATCACCTCGCACAGGACGTTCAGGCAACAAAAGTGCATAGCCTTCACATCTTCATCCCTGTTGCTCTTCAAGTACGTAGTAGGGTTGAAGTTGTCCCTGCCAATTCCCATCATGTTGGCTCCCCGTGTAAGCAACGAAAGCATCTGATTCGTCCGGAAGCGCTTCAAAGTGTAAGTCCCGTTGGGATCATACTGCTTGAGGTTCTCAGGTTCCTTGGCAAAGCGAATGATCTCCTCATCAGTCACATCCTTGCTCACACCCGTTTCCCTATCCACTGCCGCCAAAGATCCCCACTTTCCGAGCACATCATAGCGTTGGCCAAGTGCGAAATTCTCCTTCATCTGGAACAACGGCATAGTCGCCCACTTTGCGAACCCTGACCAAGCTTTGTAGATGGATCTGCATACCACGTATGCCATATACGAAAGAGCGGCCATGTTGGCGTCAATGCAATGGGCATTTCGCTTTCCAGAATAGTAGGATGGCTGCATGGCGGTACGTGCAAGTTGTAGCTCAGGATCGATGTTCAAAGACTGGCCGGTAATGAAGACGGGACGACGTTCCTGTGCAACTGCATCTGGTACTGCGTCATCAAAGTCCTCTCCTGGCTCTATGTCCATTTCTTCATCAGGTTCCTGTTCTGGATCGTCCTCTGCGATGACAGATGGCTCTGGGATTTCCTCAGGTTCCGCAACGGTCTCTACCTCCATGGCTTCCTGCTCCTCTTCGGGCGCCTCAGGCACTGCTGCTGCTGCGGCTTCCATTGTCTGAGCGATGAAGTCACTGGGGATCTCCGTAGGAGTCTCCCGTTGTGGAGAACCTTGGTAATATCCGCTCGAAACGAACTGTGACCAGCAAGACGTGCATCGGGAGAAACATGCTGGAACGATGTTGTAGCATGCCGGGCACACCCTCATTCTCCTTCCATCCTCGTCTCTGCGTAGGTCTTCGGGTCGCCAATTCTTGATGACAAACTTGATCCCTTTGTCCATGTAGTGATGCCGAACCGTGTTCTCCCTGTGGGACTCCAGGACAGTCGTAAGGTCTCGGATGATCTGCTCCTTGCTGGTGTCGTGGGGTCCAGGAGGCATTTCGCAAAGCAATTCCATGATCTTGCTCGGCGTTCGGTATCTCTCGAACTCAGGGAGCAATGGTGATGCATTGTAGTCCAACACCAGCTCTTTCTCCAATCGTTCATCGTAGATCTTTTCCACCAGAGCGAAAGAGTGTGTATCTTGAGGATCCGGGACGCAAAACCATACCTCCTTGACGAAATGGAACGGTATCGTCCGGCCAACGATCATGATGCCGCTGTCTGTGATACGTCCATCTTCTCGTGCAAGGTCCTGCGATGGGACATGGAGGACCGCCAGTGGCATGTGCTTGGCATCTCGTCCATGCACCCGCATCTTGGTCGTCGCGTTCCGGTGATCGAACGGTGCAAACACCCCCCAATAGCTGTGGAGTCTGCCGCCTTGGTTGCCTCGAAATTGGCGCCTATGGTCGAAGTCCCCGTCGGGGTCCTCCGAACCAGGCATGATGCCTTGCGTGACAATGGAATCCAAGTTGCGGCATGCCGTAGCGTGGAACGCGCCTCCAAGACGTTGCAAGAGGGTCATAGATGGAGATATTGCGAACCTGTTCTTGTCCAACTGAAGCAAATTGTTCTGGGGATCTGAGTGCGCAGAGTGACCACTTGTAGCCCGAACTGCCCATGGCTTCACCCAGCCGTTGCAAACGTTCAGGTACCTCTGGCTGTGCCGGCAATGATCATTGTTCTGGATCTCCGTGATCTGGTCAGGAACCGATACCAACATGTTCGAACCTGCTGATCCAAGAGTTTCCGTGCCGGGGTCCTTCACTCTCACTCCCAGGAACTGCAACCGAATCTTGGCCTTATGGCGTTTCGTGGCTGCGAGCATGTTCCCTTGGAACAATAGCTGAAGTCTTTCATTGTACACTCTTTTCTTCTGTTGCTCATCGGTCCTTGAGACCGCTTCGGTGATGCGTCTGCTTTCATGGGTCCATAGTTGCTCATGCCTCACCAAGTCTTCGATCATCACCCACCCTCCTTCATCACATCGAATGACGCTGTTGAATGCCACCTGGCACCTGTTGTCAAGCCATTCCGAGCCTGGGCGCCTGGCGATTCTGTGACGTAGGTCAGATTGGATGCATGATAGCGCCCAATCCGCGTTTAGTCTGCGCTGACGGGTGATGTTGCGAAGGACAACTTCGTTCACGATGTCCCATCGATTGTTGATGAAGCTTGCACCCTTGGTTGGGATCAGGTCGAGAATCCCGCACCGGATTGGCCTTCCGCCGCCGATGCATTCATAGCCTGCATTGGTGTAGCCCTGAGTGGTATCGTCAAAAGCAAAGCTAGGACGGTCTCCTCGTTGAGGTAGGCGTCGGTCGCGATGGTCCGAAAGCTGCTCAATGAGGTCCACCACCCGCTGGCTATTCTCTGGTCCTGATTCCTGCAGTGGTACGCCACAAGCATCATGTAGGCCCCGACGGTTTTCCACATCCGTGCAGAGATTGTGCTTGTTCTCATAACGGATCAAGACCACATCACCCCGTACGGCTTCGCCTCCGCGTCGCGGTCGGGCTTTGGCCTTGGGTCGTCGGTCCGAGGATGCAACACTCACATGGTCTGTGGTGTCAACGTCCATTGGCTCAGCCTCTTGTGGAGGTACTCGACGTGGATATCGAAGAAGGCTTTCCTTGATGATCTGGATGCCTCGAAGTACCAGATCCCGGGTTGCAGAATTTTCCGTGCAATTGGACAGAGTGTGTAGATCACTGCCACAAGCGATACAGAACGTGAGGCGGTCATTTCCGACCGACATTTCGCCTTGAGCGAGCACTCCCACATAGTCCTGAAGCTGTGCGACAAATCCTTCACGAATCGCCTGCCTGGGATCAGGGCCTTCTGCACCTTGTTCTTCTTCGGGTTGCGCATCCACATCTACATCCTGTGCAGGTATTGGTGGAGCAACGGAGAACCCTGGATCGTCCGTGACGTTGTCAGCGGCCTGTGTCTCGTCGGTTCTCGCAATCTCTACGGGGTAGATATCACCATCGACGATCACTGTGAAATCAATCACGAGGTCAGCGGACATGTTGTTGACGATCTCAGCGACTGCTTCATTCTTCTTGGGCGGTGTCCTTTTGCGTGGGGAGTCAACCGTGATCAGCTCGATAGCTTCGGCCGACGCGTAGCGGAAGAATGATCTTTCGATTCCCCTCACGCACGCATTTGCTCCCTCAAGGCCACCCCAATTCGGAAAATGACTTGGGTGTCTCATTGCAATTGTAAGAAGCCCGAGCGCCAGCTCCACCGTGTCACCCAGGAGTTCCTCCTTGGGCAAGGCTGACCCTCTGTAGCATTCTTGGCGCTCTTCCGGAGTCAAAAGCATTCTCATGAAACCAGCATAAGCGCAGTTCCCGGCATCGTAGTAGCAGATGTAGCATGTCTTGCCTTCGGAGTCGTATCCTCTGTCCCATGCCAACTGTTTGGCCTTTCCCCATGCCGCGTACTCGATGGCCTGACTGGCTGTGATTCGGAGACCACCGTAGTGAGAAACCGTCTTGCCAATGTCTTCGTAGACCACTTCCGCACAAGCTTTGAGGAACTCCTTGATGTCCATGCGAGGGTCCACAAATTGAAGCCTCAGGTCATAAAGGTGCTTTGCGCAAGCCAAGGTGTACTTCTGGGACGCGACCAAGTCATTGAAGGAGCCGATTTGATGCTGCATCTTCAAGGCTGAAGTATGCGCGCACCCAATGCAGTGTCCAGGATACCCGTTTCCGGTCGGCTTGAAGAAGGCCTGTGCGTAGCACTCAGCCAACTTCATCGCTTCACATCCAGGGCAATAGAACGTTCTCCCTTTGACATAACCGGTGTTCGGGGTCGCATAGGTGTCGATCCGGAACCAGTAGTGCCTGTTGTCGTAGTAGGCTTCGGGAACGGTCATGGCGATGTCAAAATCCTGCCAGGTGACTGTGGACGATTCAGCGACCGTGTCACCCTGGGCACCCGACCTGATCTGTTGCTGCTGTTCTCCCGTAAACCATGTCTGCGAAATCTTGGTGGACGTCTTGACTTCACTCTTGTCCTCCCAAATCTCGACAAGCGACGGGTGAGCGACTGAGTCGGCGCGGACAGTTTCGTCCCATGAGCGAACTTTCGATGCCTCAACAAAGCACGTGGATACCATCTTCTCGCAGAACAGCTGCTTCTCGTAGATAGCGAAGCCCAATTTGAACCTGACCCGATTGTCCGGTGCTGGCACCTTTTCGGCTGACAGTGTATGCACGCCTGACGACGCATGTTTCATCTGGCTGTACATTCTTGACCAAAACGAAGATCCATGAATCACCACGCATGCTCGGGCCCGCAACTCCAGTTCAATGTACATTCCCAGCGCGTGGAAACCGTTGAACAGAGAAGCTTTGTGCTGAAGGTAATTGCTAGCTGCTCCAACGAACCGTAAGTCGTGATTGATGTTGACAATTGGAGGGCGCGTGGTACGCTTCCCTGCCGCAATGATAGGGTCAACGTACGTGATCTTGAGCTGTCGCTGCAAGTCAGTGCGAATTGCTGCTCCGTCTCCAACCTCACTCATCGGAAAGGACATGTTCTCGATGAGGATCGCCTGGAGAGACAGATGGTAATGCAATGTGACGGTTGCAAGCTGCTCTTCAGTCAAGCCATCCAATGTCGCATTCACAGATTCCAACGATCCTTTTGTGACTTGGAAGTTGTAGTTGGCACCTGCGGTGATCGACGGGCTCACAATGTAGACCTCGCTCCATCCATGCATGCCGAGGTTCTCTCTCACCGTGTGCGTTGATCCCCTGGTCCTTGCCACCATGTCAAAGTCCTGGACGAGGATTGTGCACTGAGAGCGCATAGTCGCGGCATCGGGTTTGCCACCCATGCCCAAACTATTGCGAAATCCATTCAGCGTGTTCATGGTGTTGATCCTTGCTTCTTCCGGAATTTCATCGTTGTCGACAAGATCGCTGTCTGCCTCGATCATCACTGCCGAGGTAAGCATTGGAGGAGAAGGAAGATGCACGCATGATACCAATGCCAATGCATGGTACAGCCGTGAATACATTCGTAACCACACCTTTGTACTCAGCTTCACGTAGACCTTCAGGTTGAGACCCTTGTCATCATTTTGAGAGACGGAACGGATCCTTGCCAAATAGGTCACCAGTCTTCTGACGTAATGCTGAATCGGTGTGGTCCCCACGTCGTGGTTGGCCACAAACTTTGGCGTCTCATCAATGGTAGGTGGGTACTCGTCTTGATCACGGGTCGTCGTCAGCAAGATCGAGCGACAGCCCTTCTCATCGATGTTGACATAATGGTACCAACTTTCCTGAGCGCCAGCGGGGATTGGAGCTTCCTCCCATGTCGGTTGCGATGGTTCCTCTTCCGGCTGCGAAGTCGGTTGTTGTGGAGGAGGTGCCGCAGAAGATGACGACGCCGATGCCGTTGCCTCGTCCGTCCTTGCCCTCTTTGGTCCGTGGCTAGGGGTGGCTCGAGGTCCGGCAGCGGATCCTTGCGATTGTTCCGGCGTTCTTCCATGCTCAGGGTGCACGATTCCTTCCGGTTCGAGGTTGCTTGCCGTAGGCATCGCAACTCTCCCCGTTGAGTATACCCAGCTAGGATGCCGTTGAAGGTTGGGCGGAAATAGGCCATCATCTTGCATAAGCGGATTTGGTGCCCTCATCTGTTGGAATTCCGCTTCCCATATGCCCAATGTGGCGCGTTTGGTAGAGCAGTCGACCACGTACCCAGATTCAACTCCGCATTGATTCCAGGTGTAGCCACGGAACGCATCCGGCAATTGGAAACCGTTCTTGTCCTGAGCTGCACATACTGCATCCACATGGTGCTTGAGGAAAGCATACGTGGTGTAGTCGGAATCAGGGAGCACGTCGTTAGACCATCTGTAATGCGGGAGTCCAGTTTGTGGATCGACCCATGATACGTAGGAATGAAGCACGTGGAGACAGACACTGAACGCCTGGAGTGAGTTCATCGCAAAGGCGAGCGGATGTCCCATGCCTTGAGGCAATGTGCGCATCATCAAAGCCAGCTGGTGAACGTTGATTGGCGTAGCGCCATCGTTGCTCGCTGCGCATTCCTGGTTGTAGGTCCGAAGTCCATACCCAGTGTGCTTTGCGAACATGTACATCAGCTTGCACACCCTACATAACGTAGGCTCTCCCAACAAGTCGGATTGGTCAGGTGCTCTGCCTGACATGGGCAACTTGTGGTAGTAGTCCTGATTCACCGTATACCATTGTTGAATTCTCGTGTCTGTCACGGTCTGGTAGGGCGTCTCCACGGAGTTGATGAGAACGGCGAGATTGTAGTACACGTCCGCGCTGACGATGTTCCTGGTCGCAGTGTTCAAGTCGAACCGAACTTGTTTTCTTTCTTGTTCCAGTTCAACCACAGCCAACTTTGCATCATCGCGGATCACTTCCTCGTCCACCATAAATCTTGTGATGGCACTGAACTTCCCTTCGTAGTCAGCAACAATGTGTTTGAGACCTCCACCAAACTTGATGACCATGGCGAGTATCTCCCCATAGGGCTTGTCCATGTACTCCTCCGGGGCAGCAAATATGCAAGCCTTGAGGATTTCTCGGACTCGAATGGAAAGATCCCCTCCTGGCGACAGATTTGCACACGTGAACAGCAAGACCAACGGAGGTGCTTTGAAAGCTGCCCATGTGCGAATGAGATCATTGTCGACCACTTTGTCTTTCGTAATCTTTGGCGGGAGCGAAACACTCTGCGACGAATCCCCAGAATACATCTCCAGGAACTTGTGGAACTTCAGAAACGTCCGCAGCATCCCACCAGATGAGAAAACTTCTTCGTGGTCCACTCCTTCGAAGGCCAGCTCGTAGGCATTGTAGCTTTCAGCCATGGCTCGGGGTTCGGTCTATGGTGTTTGCTCTGGAGCCCGGGTCATGCGCACCTACCCAAACCCCTACCCCAAAAAGCTATGAGGTTCGGGCAAATATGGCCATATTTGGGGTAAACACAATTTCCGGCACGAGGTTCTGGGTTTGGAGGCCAACAACAACAATATGAGTTCATCTCATAATTGCAAATGTTCCAAAACTCTCTATTTCCGGGCTTTTGTTTACATATCAACAGAAGCAGCGGCGGGCCGGTCAATAGGAGGCGATCACTTTCACTTGAGACTCGAATGATAGTTATAGCCCAGAACCTCATTTTCACTGCCAGTGCAGGTGTCTTTCGGTGCAGATGTACCAAATTGATGGAACTTGGGTCGTGTTTATTTCAGAAATAGAAACGATGCATTACCGCCATAAGAATGGCCCGGGCTCCAAAAGTGGCAACAGACGTCATAGTGATATTCTTACGAAATAGTGCCAACAGCGGCACCTACACGATAATTCGGATGGACACGGTGGTATGTTCAGCTTACAGCCACTTTTATGTGATGTTGCCCACAAAGCCATGAAACTAATGCTTCAAGTATTCGCGAACAGTTTGTTTTGCAGCTCGCACACAAATGTCGTGTCAGAACTGCGTCCCTACCCGGTGCAAACACAAAACTTTCCTCTGCTTTAGGGTTTGGGGTTTTAGGGTTAAGGTTTAAGGGTTGAGGGTTTTGGGGTTTAGGGTTTAAGGTAGGGTTTAGGTTTGAAGGTTAGGTGTTTAGGGTTTTTGGGTGGCCCCTCTCACTCACACGGCACTCGGACTCCCTGTTTTTTTCAACCGCCTGTCAACACGAGTCAAAACTAGGACTACGGCACACAAACCTACTGGTGGCCCTTTGCTCCCGTCAAAACTTTGGCACTGCAAACTCTTCTGGTTTGCAATGCCCTCCACACCTTGTCAGGGTGAGAGCTGGCGATTTTTTTTTGGCGACGGCTGAGACGGCGACGAGCCGCCAAACAAGGTTTGGATTCCTCGCTTGGTTACATAGGTGAACTGTTCATTCTCGCCAAACCACCGTTCGCCCTGGCTGCCCTGGCTTTTGGACGACTCCAGCTGATGGATCTTTTGGCTCAAGACGGCGATGGAGTCCTGCTGCGATTTCGTCGTGAGCTTGAGCTTGACATTCTCCTCTTTAACTGTCTCGAGCTCTTGCTCGAGACAGAATAACTCAAGGTCTTTGTCTCCCTCGAAAAACTTTTTGCTCCTCTTCAGCACATCACCTCGCGAAGCAAGCGGAAGAACTTTCTCACGAGTCTCGCCAAGGGCTTCCTCCCCATCGGAGACATCAATCTGCGATGGGAAGATCGGGGATTCCGAAGGTTGCTCGTCGGATGCCATGCTGCGCAACATGCTATTGTGGATCCCCGTTGTGCTCTCCTCGGTACCCTGACCTCGCTGGAGTGCTGCTCTGAGCCACATTTTGCATCCATGGACCCTCGTGCCGCAACAAACTAGACTAGCCGAGCTACGAACACATCCATACATGCACACACAAGCAATCACTTTCTCGCGGTCGGGTCACCCCTCAAGTCAGGCTAGCATCATGGAGGAAAACACGGGCCCAGGTCAAAATGCACTCTTATTACCTTGCATCTCTCTGATGGACATCATGTGCGACTACTGGACCCTGGTAAGCTAGCGCCTAGCACTCACTCTGAAAATGCCCCCCCCTGTGCACTGTGCATCCAGCATCAGTGGGACTGCTGCGGCGATGCTCACGATCCAGCATCGCCGCCTCTGCTGTGCACTGTGCATCCAGCATCGGTGGGACTGCTGTGGCGATGCTCCGGTCATCCAGCATCGGTGCCACTGCTGGGGCGATGCTCGGGTCATCCAGCATCGATGCCCCGGCCTTTGTTTTGCTGGCCTATGCCGCAGCATTGTTCCCTCGGAGCCATGCCAGCATCTTGGAGTAAGAATCGCCATCCTGGAGACTGCCCTCCGACTGCATCTTCTCCAAGAAAGCTTTCATTGGCCCAGCCAGCGACTCGCGAGCCATCAGCATCCTGAGGCTGTGCACAGTCTCCCCCGAGGAAACCTCGAACCAGCACGTGTCTGGCGGAATGACGATGCTGCCTTGAGCCTGCACCTGAACCATCCAGCCCTTGGTCTTCACAAGCTGGGCCAAATCCTTGGCATTCATCTTCTCGAGCTTCTTGGGCAGCTCTGCCAAGGTCGCGGCCTGCAGGTGCTTCGATGGCACCCCGCCCACTGTGAGCTTGCCCTCCAGGCAAACCATGAGCATCGGGCAGTTCATGTCTGTCCGGGTCCACAACGAGGCTGTGCCCCCCAAACGCTGGCCGAACTGCAAGCTGAAGGTGTCCTGCATCTCGGTCGGGAATCCTGCCATCGCATCCCCCTCGGAGTCGCCAATTTCAGGGTACTGCCGGATCAGCTGGTCCTTCAGCCTTTTGGCGACTGCTTTCTTGGATATCACCGCACAGCAGGAGTTCGACCCACTCGCCTTCATCTTCTCAAGCACCCACGACTGCTGAAGTCGGTAGTAGTCGAGGGTGGCCACTGTCTCGCAGAGGCTCTTCCCCCGAGCAAGATCGAAGGTGACCGGGGCCAGCTTCTCCAGCAGCTGCTTGGGGGTCAAGCTGTAGTCCACGCTGCCAAAGGAGCTTTCACCCGTCAGCTCCTTCGCCAATTTCTCGGCCAAGGCTTCCAGGGGCATGCTTGCTGCAAGCTTGCCCATCTTCTTTCCAGCGGCTGTTTTGGCAGCTGCTTTCTCTCGCTCGTTGATCGATTTCTTCGTCTTCGCCATCCAAATTCGCACGTCTTGGATCTTGTTCTTCACGTTCTTGCATGAGTCGTTGTTGGAGTGGAACCCCTTGAGGACCACTGCGATCTCCCCTCGGAGCTCGGCCATCTCATCCGCCGTGGTTGTGGCCTCCACTTCCTTCTTCTCCCACTCAGAGTCATACTTGGCGATCTCCTCACCCAGAACCGCAATAGCCCGGTCGACGTGGCTCATCTTCTCTTTCAGTTCGTCCTTCAGGTCCTGGTTCTCAAACTCACAAAGCTTGTGGCTGTCAGCGGAGAGTGCTGTGATTGTCGCCTGGTTCCGGAGGACAACATCTCCCATCGTTTGGATGGCCTTCTTCCGGGAGGCCTGCAGGGCCAACTTCTCCAGAGGCAGGCTCTTCTCGACGGCCTCGGCCTTCCGCTTTCTCTCCTCCTTTTCCTGCCTCTGGCTTTCCTCTATGGCAATTGCCTGCATCTGCAGATCCGCATCTCGGGCCTCCTCCAGTTCCCGCAGCTGGCTCAAATCCTTTGAAACCGTCAGCAGTGGGATGACGGACATGGGCTCGTCGCCGGTCTTTTCCGAGTTCGCGGTCATCTCCACAGCCAGCCTCGACCGGCCCCTTTTGATGCGGGAGTCGGACTCCTCCATGTACTCATCCAAATCCTTCTGCTCGGAGATGTCCATCCTCTGCCGCATGGCTGACTTGAGGCTGTGGGACTGTCGTCCACGGACTTGGATGCCCGAATAATCCAACACGAGCGCCTCACCGTGTTCCATTATGCTCACTGTGCTCGGATCCTGAAGCAACTTCTCCCAGGCAACCTTCGCCTCACCGAGACTCGAATAGATTCGGAGTGCCATTTCCTGAGCCGCCCATTTCTTAAAGGGTATGTAATTCGTGACATCGTCTCTCAGCGCCGCGGCCTCCCTCGACTCCTCCACGGATCCCACCGCGGACGAGAACGTCCTTTTCTTCTTCTGGTCCTCCGCTTGGCGGTTGACTTTCTGTTCGAGGTAGAAGGCTTTCTTCTCTTCAGCCGACTTCTTCTTGAGGTCCTCTTTTATCTTCATACCGTTCGCCCTCCTTTGCTTTTCGTCTTCAGTTTCTTCGCGGTTCTTGGGTTTCGTTGTGATGCGGCTGATCCAGCGATCCGTTGCCAAACAGCCATTACAGGCTCGGAGCAATGGATTTCGACCAGTCGCTGATGACAGCGACATGGTCGTCGACTGGCCACACTTTTGGCAGCACAGTGCCCCCAGTGCAGTCTCTCCGCTCGCCGCCGCAGGTTCCCCAGCCGATCCCGCAGCTGCCATGTTCACTACAGAACAGCAGTCTCTTGTACACTGTACACCCACCAGTTAACACCCTGGGCAGAGCGGCCCAACACGGCTGCGGGAAAAGCTCAGAGGATTCTTTCATCCATGGTTTCAAAAGCAACACCAAAGGCTCCTACAGCGAACTCTCGCTCTGCTGAGCTGAAACCCTACCCCTAGCATGAATATGTGGGTGTGCTATGGGAATCACACATTAATGGATTGGCTTGCTCTGTCGTGCCTCGGTCTGCTCCAATGAAACCTATTTGTTTTCGCCGTTCAGTTTCTGTCTAATTCACATCCAGCAGCACGGTTGCACGTAATTTGCAGCAACCGGCTTGGTTGCTAATTGTCGAATTAATCTGTTAGCCAACCTAGCAGTCGCCTCTCTTTCTCCGGACCCGCCTCTGCGGTGAAGCCAAATTCACCACAGAGTCCCGCTTGGACCTTTCCATTTTGAGTCTGCCGGAAGCCCAAGTCTCCACCTTTATGGGCAGTGGCATCGTTGGCTCCGGGTGAACTGCCCAAGTCTTGCACTCAGGCTCAACCTTCACCTTTATGGGCAGTGGCATCGTTGGCTCCGGGTGAACTGCCCAAGTCTTGCACCCAGGCTCAACCTTCACCTTTATGGGCAGTGGCATCGTTGGCTCCGGGTGAACTGCGGCTTGTTCATCCTCGTCCATTTCATCGCCTTCTGACAGCTGAGCTGCCAGAGCTGCCTCTGGGGGAGCTGCAGGAAAGCAATCTCCAGCAAAGGGCACAGCATGATGCCCAAATGCAAAGGGTGGTAAGCATTACCGATTGCTTTCTCTGCTTGGGTCTGGCTGCTGAAGAGCCACGGGGTTCGGGGGTCGTGCCCCTGGAGCATAGCTTTTTCCTCCTGTAGCATGTACCTATGCAAGCTGTGCTCTTGCCAAGGGCGCTTCTCCTTGACATCTTGTGTCCGAAGCAGCCACAGCTTCGGCCCTTTTGTTCGCAGAGGCGGGGTGCCGTCGTAGACTATACCGCCGCCGAAATCCTTCAAAGGATTGCGGTCCAGCTCGATCACGGCTATCTCGCCTGCTTTCCCATTTTCTATGTCTCCCTGCACACGAGTCAAATAGGCCGCCAAGTTGCACTGCATGTTTGGGGAGAGTGATCCTGGGTCCGTTGGGAGTGCTCTCTTGGGATTTTTAAGCACCTTTCCATCGCCGTGTGTTTCGACCAACACGGTCTCCAAAGGCACCTTCACCTTGCCACCGAGGTCTTTCATGCTCAAAGGCGGCGGCAGGCCAGGCAAGCCTCGGAGGCAATCCCTCCTCAAGCCCCGGATCCACAAACGTTCCCGGTGCTGCGGGCAAAGCTGACACAGGTCATGCACTTCCACGGAGACAGCAAACATGGGGATGCACGCCCGCAGTCGCTGCAGCAGCTCCCGCAGATATGGAGTTCCACGCAGCCGGGGGCTGTTTTCCACAGCGAAGGCTAGCAGCTGACCCTGCCAAGCCTGAGCTATGATCCAGCCGATGCAGACATCCATGACCGAAGCTCTTGCATCAGCTGTGCCCTGCTGCTGTCCGGTTCCTGCCCATGGCTGGCACGGGGGGCCAGCCACAATGGCTTCCACGGGCAACAAGCTCTCCGGATTAACTTTCTCCACATCGCCGTCAGTGCCCAATCTCAAGGCTTGGACACCGCTAGCACCACAAAACCTCTGCAAGTTATTGTAGTAGGGAAGCAAGGAAGCTTCCGTGTCAAAGCCCTGTGTGGACAGGTACTGGCTTCCTGACAGCTCACACAACCGTCGTAGCCCTCCCAGTCCAACACAAGGCTCAGTCACCCTCAAAGGGCGGCCAAGAACCCGCAGCACTCGTCCGGCCCTGTAGCCGGCGATCTCTGTGTCCAGATGATCGTCGGCCATTGGCCGGCAGGCCGGTGCCCACCGGTCCTTCTTTCCAAAGGGGACGGTTCCCTTTCTAACTAGTTAGCTAACAAGCCACTGTGAGACAAATCTTGACGGGAATGCACCTTCTTGCCAAGCTGCAAACACAAAGGTTGAAACTGATCCGCAGAATGTGTGTTCAAGCATCAACCTTCTGCTAGCAGTCAGCATGTCAGACAAAAGGAAGCGGGGTGCTTCGCCACAGAGTAGCCGTGCGGTTCAAAGGGTCGAAAGAGAGGAGGAGACCCGCACGGTTGCCTCCGTCAAAGGAACAGCAAGTGGTGAGGCCGGCCGGCACGAAAGATCCCGCACACCGCCACCTAGCCATCAGGCCAGGTGGCGGTGGTGCTGGAAACTCAGCATTCAAGATGGCGGGGAGCAAATCTGGTGGTGGAAATGGTGGAAGCAATGAAAGGTGAGCTGACGTGTGTTTCTTTTTTCTCTTGCATGCCTGATGGTGTGCAACAGACCGCTAAGAGCAGCTGCATGACTCTCTCACTGCATGACTATGCATGATTCGTGCCTGAAGACTCGGAGTTCAAAAGTTGTGTTGTTCCGTGCATACAGAAGCTTCGCAGCTTCGCATTTGCAAGCATAGAGCAAACAGCATGCTATGTGTGACAACTGTGTGTGTTGTGTGTGAAGACTTTAGATACTGGTTCAACCCTCGCGAGCCAAACAAGCAGCAAAAGAACCTGGAAACAGTCTTGAAAAGGCAGGACAGTGGCGGGACAGTGGCGGGACAGTCGCGGGACAGTGGCAGGACACCGGCGGAACAGTGCCGGGGTGGCGGGCAGTGGCGGGACACCGGCGGGACACCGGCGGGACAGTGGCGGGACAGTGGCGGGACAGTGGCGGGACAGTGGCGGGACAGCGGCGGGACAGGGGCGGGACGGTGGCGGGACGGTGGCGGGACGGTGGCGGGACGGTGGCGGGACAGAGGCGGGACAGTGGCGGGACAGTGGAGGGACAATGGCGGGACAGCGGCGGGACAGTGGCGGGACAGTGGAGGGACAATGGCGGGACAGCGGCGGGACAGCGGCGGGACAGTGGCGGGACACCGGCGGGACAGTGGCGGGACACCGGCGGGACAGTGGCGGGACAGTGGCGGGACAGTGGCGGGACAGTGGCGGGACAGTGGCGGGACAGTGGCGGGACAGGGGCGGGACAGGGGCGGGACGGTGGCGGGACGGTGGCGGGACGGTGGCGGGACGGCCGGGGAGGCCCCTGGACTGCCACAGGAAACCGGGGGTGCGGCCGGTCCGACCCGGCGGGTCGGGAGGGACACCGGAGGGACACGGGAGGGACATGGGAGGGACACAACCCCTCCCCTACTTAAGCCTGGAATCCAGTGGGTTGTCGAACCTCCACCCCAAACCCTCGCGATACCACAAAAAATCCTTGAAGCCCTGCTTTCGACTGTGATACACAACGGTTTGCACTGCTATGCCCTGTTTTTTGCATCGTGCGGTCCGGCACGGTGAAGTTTGCAACTGTAGTGTCGGCTTGGCACATCTACACACTGCTTCTGAGACCTATCGTGCTATAAAACCTATTGTGACATATTGTAACCCCTTAGATACTATAGTTCTCCCTGTGCCTGCCCATTCTGTGTGAAACGAAGGGCCTAACAGCATCGGTGCCCTGCAGCTCGGAAAAACACCCTACTTATTTCCTAACATATTAGGTATGGATATCTGTGTGCACACAACACATACATACAACATCTAAAACCTGGCTGCAGGCACACCCTGTGCTTGCCGCTTGCCCTTCAGGGGCCCTTCAGAGGATCCTCTCGCCCAAAGACAGAAGTCGGTTGAACGCCACCACCCTCTGATCTGAGGATTCGCCCCCCTCGCTCTGGTGGCTCTGGCCCTGCCGACTCTGTCTCTGGCGACTCTCCTGGCGGCGCCGGGAGTGCTTGGATCTGCTGCGGCCCCGGCCTCGGCTGCGGGAGTCCAACCGCTGCCTCTGCACGGAGACAGACGGGACATCGATGACATCCCGGCCACGGCGGGGCACTATCACCACAGCGCCCCGGCTCCGTCGCTCGCGCGAGCTTCCCCTCGATCTCGGCGGCGAGGCTACCGAGGCATTGCTTGGCCTGGAGGCCTCGCTTCGGACGCTTCGCCTCGATAGCCCGCCTCGCCTCGACACCTCGGACCAGGAGCATGGCCGTGCCCTTTCCTTTTCATCATTCTTGTCCCGGTGATCCTTCTTCTTCTCTTTCTTCTTGTTTTTCCGCTCCTTTGGCTCCTGCGGAGGCTCACTGGGCTCTGCCGGCTTTTTGGCGCCGCAGCCGTACTCGTGCTGCTCGCGGTCTGGCGCCTTAAAGAACGCCTTGCCGCAGAAGCGGCAAGGGAACTTTGCTGGCGGGGGTTCCAATCCCCGCAGCTTTTGCTGCCATGACATGCAGCCGCTGTTCGATGTTATGTGCATGAACAGCGTGCTTCTTGGCTTGATTGCCCAACATATTGGGCACCGCACCTTCTCCTCCACCCATTGTCCTTGCTTCGTATATCCTGCCGGCTTCACCGTCTCCAACTCGGCGATCTTGAAAGCATGGACCGCCCCATAGGGCCCCCATGTCTTCTTCTCCTCTTCGTCATCATCCCCGGCCCCGGTGCCGGTGAGGCCGGTGCCCTCATCATGGCCGCCCTGCTTCAGCAGGGCATCAAAAGGGGAAGTCTTCCTCTTCTCCTTTTTATCTTTCTCTTTTTTATCTTTCTTCTCTTTCTTTGCCCGTCGGCTGCGGCTCCGGCCCCGGGAGTGCGACTTGCTCTTGGATTTCCCATAGTCTGCCGAGCCATCGCTCTTCTCCTCGCTGCCGCTCCCGGACTTTTCCTCGGACTTTTCCTCGGATTTCTCCTCGGACTTGTCCTCGGACTTTTCCTCGGATTTCTCCTCGGACTTGTCCGAGGAATTGGACTTGCCCGCAGGCTTGTCCTTTTCTGAATCCGAGCTCTCTTCTCGCGGCTTGGGGCCCTGCTTCGGCTCCGGCATCGGCTTCAATCGGCCTGGCGGCAAGGCACTCAAAAACAAAACTGTCAATCCTAACATACCCCAACACCCCATCCCTCACCCTCATCCCTCAGCCCTTTCCTGGACTCACCGCCTGCATGCCTTAAGTACCGTCGGGGCCTGCAAGTCGAGAAAGACTCCGGCCCTCCGACAGCACCAAGGCACCGACTGCATGAGTATTTCTTGCTCGCCGCCACGTTGGGCTGCACGAGCCTCTCTTCTTGCTCGCCGCCACGTCGGGCTGCACGAGCCTTTCTTCTTGCTCGCCGCCCCGTCGGGGCTGCACGAGCCTTTCTTCTTGCTCGCCGCCCCGTCGGGGCTGCACGAGCCTTTCTTCTTGCTCGCCGCCCCGTCGGGGCTGCACGAGCCTTTCTTCTTGCTCGCCGCCACGTTGGCTGCACGAGCCCTGCTTGAACTTGCTTGCTCGCCGCCACGTCTGGCTGCACGAGCTGCTTTCTCTACCCTGGAAAAAACATCCAAAACTCCCGCCCTAACCCTCTTTACAGTAAAGGTCCCACAGCGGCCCCGCCTCCACGCAGGAACAGCTGCAGCATGGAGGCTCCAAAAAAGCTGCGGAAACGGCAACAGCGGCAACAGAACCATCAAGCACTGCTCTGCCAAACAACTCTCACTGACATGCTGATGTGCTGTGCAGGCAAGACATGAAAACTGAAATCGATCGTTCATCTGCTGTGCTCAGAAATCAGAATCGAACATCACATTACGGGCATGCAACTGTCCATCAACTTTTTGTGCAACATATAACGACAAGCTGCTGCAACATGCTGCAACGATCTGCACAAAGTAGAAAAATTTCCTTCATCATGCGAATTGGTTCACGCACCCAGCCGCTGCCTCTCTTTCATTCGGGACACAGAAGCGGGGTCTGGGTTGAATGCAACATGCTGGCGGGTGTCCTCGAATCTGTGTCCCTCTTGGCACCAAACCAGAAGCCAGGCCACACAAGTGGCCTGGTCACAATGGCTCTTGAGGAAGCTGTATCGCCGGCACTTCGCATGCCGTGTGCATTGTATGAATCCTCGTCTATGACCGGATGAATGACTCCAGTTATCAAAGTGGACTGTCAAGTCCGCCATTCCCGGAACACGGCACGGAACGGCAGGCAGACTGGGCAGGTCCAAAGAAAGCCGCAAGATGCCCTGCTCGGGTCTCGCAGCACTCTGTCCGTGTGCTGGCCTTTTCCGCTTTCTCTCGAAAGCAAACTCCTTGCATTGCTTTAAACTGAAGTCATTCACAGCAGAGAGAGTAGTTTCTTTCAGAAGCATCTCATAATAGGCAACACTGCCTGAGTGGGAGATCTTGAGCAAGCCCTTTTCCCACAGGCTGACATGAAAACACAAGGCTTTCAAGTGCATTTCTGGCCTGTCCAAGAGACCTGAGGGCAAGTTCAGGGCCTGCCCTCGGTTGTGCCAATCACCGGTCGCAGCAGCTTTCCATCCATCCTGCAACAGCATCTTCAACCACGCAAGTTTATTCCTGCCGGGGCCATTGTTCATGACCGTCTCTTCTTGGCAAAGCGGTGTTGGGTCTCGGAGAGCCAAGCGACTGGTGACCTTGGTGGCCTCGCTCAATGCTACAGTGACTGCTCCAAAATCGTCCACGCGAGCCTGGACAAGTCCCTTGTCTACAAGGCTCCTGCATGCATCCGCATTGTAATGCGGAAGCTGAATGACATCAACAAAGTTTTCACCCAGTGCACGCCTTTCAAGAAGACCCTGCAACAAGGATTGCTGGTTGTCTGGGAGAATGCCAGCTTCGGCTTGCGGCCCTGCTGCTGCATGCTGAAGCGACACAACTCCATCCTCACGTGCCAGATCATCCAGCATGTCATCGTCTGTGACGAAGGCAGGCAATCTGAGCGCCGCAGAAGGGCCGTCGTGCACAAGGGCATCTGAAGACCCTGCCTGGGGCATGATCTGCACTTTAACCGAAGTTGCCTTTGCCGTCCAAACACGCAGTTCCGAGGACAACAACTTCAGCATGGCCGGAGTTGCTACCTTTGCGAAATCCAACGTGTGTTGCATTGTGTTGCTGTACAACACATGAGGCACGGCCGGCTGTTGCAGATCAACAGCAGTGAAGCGGAGCACATGCACAAAACCCTTGTGGCTTTCTTGAGCCAGGGCCTTGTTCTGTGTTCTTCTCTCAGGCCTCGCATCCACCACATAGCCGTAGATCAAGTCCTCGGCAGATACGTCTGGATTGTCCTCGGGCAGCAAAGCCTCAGCAAAACTTTCCAAATCCAAACATATCTCTGGATGCACAGCCTCAGAGTCCTCTGAGGGGGGCCCTGCCAACATGGCCCGGAAAAGGCCTTCAGGCAAGCTGAACAAGATGCCACTCTGCAATTGGGACTTCAGGTAGTCTACTATCATCCACTGTTTTTTCTCCAAAGTCTTGACTCCTGATGCATCGTCCTCAGCCGCATCCTGGAGTGCCAGCTGTGTTCTATCCTGCAAGGCTTTCGCAGCTGCTTCTTCATCAGCCTGGTGGTCGAGAAAATGGTCTTCTTCGTGATAGCCGTAGATGCGAGCAACTCGGTAGCTGCGGGTCTTGGTCATGCATTCGGCCTTGGGCATGATGTGCGAAAGCAGTTCCAGGTCCAGCCCTTTGGAACCCCAGTTGGCTTCCAAGAAACTACACTCCTTAGGAGTGTCGATCATACTCTGCAGCTGGCTCCTGCGGGCCCGTGCACATGTCATTGCTGGCCCAGCATGTCGAAGTGTCCTCCGGCAAGCTATTTTGATCAGCACGTGCTGTCGCTCTGTGCTTCGTTCCGCCATGGGGCAGAACGAGCGATCTTGGATTTCAGCAAATGCCAGGGGAAAGTCCTCCAGCACCTTGTCCGCGGGGCTTTCGCAAAAGCTCCATAACTGCTCAGCCAATCCTGCATCTCCTTTTCTGTGAAACAAACTCTCAAGCAGTTCCGTGGTTCGACCCTGCCCCCGGAGAGACTCGTACTGAGTGAAACACTCTCGAACAGCATCTTTGGATTGTTGCAAAGAATACAGGTCTGGTCTTGCATGATGGGCAAACCCGGCCGCAAGCAGATGAGGAACATGACCTAGATAGTCCAGTTTTCCCTTGACAATGGAAGCCCATTTGTCACGGGCTTTCTGGTCCATCAAGGCCATTGCAGCACCCACCTCGTCTGGAAGCTCCAGGAGCACCTCTGTGAGCGAGGCGCTAGCCAAACGATAGACCGAGTTGGTGATCTCATCCCTGTAGCCTGCACAGAGCACACAAGATCGTTTGCCTTTCCACGGGCACTTGATCGTGGTCCGAGTCCGAGAGGACTTGTTCTCCAGCAGTTCCTTCTCGTGGCAAAAACAACCCTCAAACCAATGTGCCCAACCTTGGACAAAGCAAGCAAACATGAAGGCCCAATGCACATATGCAAGATGGAAAGGATCTTTCAGAGCAGCATCGACCATGTCGCACAAAGCAGCATCGGACGACAAAAGAGAACGATCCCAATGCTCCAACAGAATCGGCCTGACCTCCAAGTAGTTCTTCAACGTTACATGGAGACTCTCCCACCGCCAGGACAGCAGTTCACCATGGTATCGTTGAACAATCCGCCTGTGCTCTCCGCTGGCATGCTTCAGCATGACTGAAACCACGATCTCCTTATAGCTTCTGTTCGTCAAAAGCTTCGAGACGGCAGACACCTGCTTTTCGACTGCATCCCACCTTGGGCACCCTTTGCAGCACTCTTCAAGTGAATTGAAGAGCACGTGGAGGATCCCTGGATGCTTCAGGCTGTTGAAAAGGAAGGCTTCACTTGTGCCAGCAGCCAGGTTTTCTAGGGTGGCCTCCTCCTTCAAGGATGCTGCTAAGGATTTCATGGCAGCCTCGTCGCCTATGGGCCATTCCGGTATCAATCGCTCCGTTCCTTGATCTGAAACCCAGCCCTTCACTTGTTTCCTGTAAAGCTGGAAATGAGGCTCTCCAGCCTCCAGGATTATTGCAGACTTCAACCTTTGGGCCTTGACAAATGTCCTGGCCTCTCCTCTGGCCAAAGTCATGACAGGCATTAACCTAAATTCGTGTGAGAAACCTTTAAATGGGTCTGCCGGTGGCATGAACGGCAACTTTCTCACAAGAACTTCCTCTGTCATTGCCAAGTATTCGTACCCCCCTTGGGGGCTGGCATCCATGCTCAAGAATCTGCTGACAGACGTGTGAGAACAGAGGGCTTGCTCTGCCATCAGACATCTTCTGTGGTGCATGTGAAGCCAATCCAGGCGAAGCATTTGGGTGTGGAGTTTGTACTTACCAGGCACAGACTCAAGCATCTGCTGAAGAGCTTCAGGGTCGAAGGGCCCTAGCTTCGGCTCCAGGAAACGGGCCACGCAGCTCACAACGACAGGAATGTCCTTGGCATTCTGCATGGCGAAGTTTAACCTGACGATTTGTATCTCCTGCATGGAGCTCAAACGCACAATGCTTTTGTTCCATCTGGCCTTAGCTCCAGCGACTCCACGTGCTGCTTTAGCACGTTCTTCCGGAACTTCTTCAGCACCGTCTGCTGACCCCTCTGCCTCTGCCGCCTCTGCCTCTGCCGGTTCCAGTTCCTGAGCCGCCTGAGGCTGAGCTGAGGGGGTACGGGATACCTGAACGTGCAAGCCTGCCATCATGCTCCCCGGCATCCACAGATTCAGTGGTGTGGCCACTGCCTGTGTCTGAGACAGAACGGCCAGGCCCCGTGGGACCTGCACCAACCACCCTTTCTCCCGCTTCAACTCTGGGAGCAAATCTCCCCCAGAAGGACAAGCCATCAAGTGTTGCCCTGGCTCTTCACTCAAAAGCTTGTACACCTCATAGGTCGGACGAGACACACGCTGCAACTGCCTGCCTTGAAACTGCTCCCGTTTCAATCGCACCGGCGACCGGAGCAGAAAGCAACGATCCAGCACGAAACAAAAAAACTCTTTCTGAGCTTGCCTATCACGGTCACGCTTCCTCTGTCTTTGGCCGTAGCCGCTCCAAAGCTGGATTTCATGAAGCTCTGCTGGGGTCGCATTGCTCCAATTCTCAAACACATCTGTGGCACGGCACAGATGTGTGATCTCAGCATGCTCACTTTCCTTCGCAAGCACTGTATACAGCACCAGCCATTGGGGCAGCTTGTTTCTGGCAGCCCTCGCACCGGAACGGCCGCCACGGCCGCCGTCGGATGTACCGAAAGTTTCCGGTAAACACACAACCTCCATTGCTCTAAGCCCGAAAACCTATCACAGTTTTTTGAATTTATGGGACGTCGCAGCCTGGTTGTCAGAGTGTTACAATCAGCTTACTCCAAAATCCCAGAATTCCCATTTTAAGCACATGAGCACTTATAACTTTATTGCTTCAAGTCTGAAATTGGGACGTCGCACAAGCTGAAGGAGCCAAAAAAACGAGAATGCACAGTGTGCACCGTGGGGGAAGGCCAGGGGAGGGACTTCGTCGGTCGAGTTGATGTCAGAAAAATCTAAGGTGCTCAAAATACCGATTCCACACGTTTCAGAAATCAATGTTCCAAATCGATCAAATCTGATGTCTGAGGCTGAACCTAGGCCGAACCCCGTCGGTGGGGACGTGACCCGGGCTCCAGAGCAAACACCATAGTTCGGTCCTTCCTCCGTAGGAGAGAAGTCCCTACACCCTACTCGACTTCACGGTTCCGGGTTCTCCGTAAGAGGCACCCTTCCCCGATCCGTCCGGTCAGACCTTAGTTGTTCCTTAGTTGGGGCTGTCTAATAGCCCCTTCATCAGCGTCTACACACTGATGTTGCTGCCATGCAATGTCCTCAGATTCATGTGCATCGTGACTGACACTGACATGAGCTCGAACAAGGCTGCGAACATTCCTCGCAATCGACCGCCATGAAACATCAATGCGCTGCAACAAACTGCTCTTCGATTCATGGTCCAAGCAATCATCCAGTCTCACCATCAAACGTTCCGCTTCAGGCATGTTAGAGAACATGATCCTGCGTCCACCACCATCGCCACCAGCACCAACATGGTCATCAATCTTAACCTTCGTCACCTTGCCACTTGAAACAAGAGCATGCAACTCTGGCCAAGACCAACATGAACATGAAGAAGGCATGTCAAGCGAAAAATAGACGTCGGAAAATTCCGCACACTTCTTCAGCAGGCGTTTGAGAGATTTCAAGATACTTCTGAAAACCTTGTACTTCCCACCGGAACGTTTCTCACCCCCCACGCAAGCCCCTTCACTACTTCCAGGACCAGCACCTGATCGCAAAAGCGATGCCACGAATAGCACAGGTGTGCGCAGGTCATTCCGGCACGCATCCTTCATTGCACCGATAAGGTTGTCCTCATCGGCCTTAGAGCCAATCAGCTCCTTGCAAGTTATGCGAGCGCACCTCTTAGTGGACTTAGGCACGGCGTAGCCGTTGCCCAAGCCACATAGGTCAACGATCATGCGGTCAGGCTTTCGTCCACCAGCCTTCGACGGCATGGCTACCAATCTCCCATCGCCCGTTGCCTGAAATTTCAAGGCTTTAAGCAATCTCCTGGAGATTTGGCTAGTCAACTCGCATTTATCAGATCGATCCTTAGCGTCCGAATCGGTCATGTGCAAATGTTTGGACGAGCACACGTCAGACGACTTAGGATGCAACGCGACGTTTGCGGCAATGTACTCCCATTCATCCTTGCAGTAGCCGAGCTCGACGGCGGTTCCGGGAGATACAGGATCCCGAAAGGTATAACGTTGCCCGTGAGTGCATCCTTGGATCTTGATGCTCTTCCACATGGCATCTTCCTGAAGTCCCTTGTACTGCTTGGTTTCCTGGACTGGTACTCGAGGAGGTACTTCGATGATGATTTGGAACCCCCATGATGCCGCTCTGCGCGCAATTCTTTGGACGACCTCCCCCCATGGGTAGTCTGTCCGCAATTTGGCCCTTTCAGGGTTGTCAGCGATTTTCCGACTCAGCCACGAATTCTTGCCTAACACCCCTGCACCAATGAAGATCACGGAGTTAGGGTTGTTTTCCTTGCTTCCACCACATCGAAGAGGTAGGCGCACATGGCGTCGTCAACTTCTCGCCCCATACTCAGAACATTTACTTGCAGCCCAGGGTCATAGTGAGAATCGGGAGCATGCTGTGCAATGCAATCCTTGCCTGGAGCATACTCATTCCACCAGTTCTCCTCATCGACCCCTACCAATGTCCACACCGTCACTGCTTTTGGAGCATCTTTGATAGTGATACGGTACTTCCACCGGCTGTAAGGATTCTTGTAGGTATGGACCAACCCTCCATCGTGGTCGAGGAATTGGATCACCAGGCCCTCCTTGGGTTTGTTTTCGGCGAAATTGACCACGTGAGGCACAATTGCTCCATCGTATCCTTGATATTCCCTTTTCTGTTCAGCCGCATCATGCCATACATCCTCGTACACTGACGACCAGTGGTCATAACCGAATTGAGAGGCTTGACTTTTGGACTGGCCGTTGAAACAAAGAGGCAATGAAAAGCCCTGGTACCCCCCATGGATGGCACGCGCCAGTGTGACAACCACCGCTCGCCATTTGGCGGGCAGGGCGCGCACATAAGACTGTCCCAAAGGCGGTTCAGGAGGAGGCAAAAACGGCGGCGCAAGGACGTCCGCGATAGCTGCGGGGCGCAAATGCCCCCGAACCGGATGGTACTGAAACACAGCACGCTCCACATAGCGGTCGAACTTGCCCGGTTGATCAAGGATAGCAGCGCGGTCCTCCATTTGGTGCCACTGCCCTTCACGAAGAATCCAAGTCGACCGAAGGTAACGACCAGGCGGCAACGCGGAAGGCGGCCCCCGCAACATGCGCGGGAACTTGACAACCAGGATGGGGTCCACACTGTCATGTTCTTGCAAGCCTTCCTTACTCGACAATCCAGCGCGATACAACACCTGAGGGAGGATCGGCGTCTGCGTGTAAGGAAAACAAGGCACCTCGCTCTTGAACGAGTAATGCTGTTGCCCCTTCTCATCCGTACTTTGGGTATGAGTAGGGCGCATCAGATCCATAATCTCTTGGGAGCCAATGAGAGCCGGCGGAAAAATGTTGATGAGCTGACACGCATGTGTCCAGGACACAGAATCCTTGAAAGACTTGGTGTGTATGTCCGCGGACATCTTGGCAGTGACCTCATAGGCAAGAGAAACGTAACCTTCCTGAAAGATAGAATGCATCCAACCAATGCAGATGCCGTGGGTACGTTCCAAGTGACGCATAGTCGGATTCTTGCCCGTGCGAATCACCCCGATCATGGTCTGGTTGTCGTCGTAAAAGACGAAGTTGGGGTCTTGCCCCCCAAGCTGCTGCCACAACGTGATAGCAGGCAATCCAAGACGTGACATGGCAAAGTCGGCCGCGACAATCTCGGCCTCAGGTGTGGAATGACTCAAGCACCCCTGCCTTTTGCTAAGTCCCGCCAAGGGAAATCTTGTATGAGAACCTTGAATGTGCAAATGAGCACCGGAGGTAGATTTCAAACTTTCTCCACAACCTGCATAGTCCGCATCTGCAAACAGCCCGATGGACGAGTCCTCCAAGGAGTTCCCGACCCATCCAATCATCATGTGATGTTTGGACTGGTGCACATAGGCCATGAGATGATGAAGAAGAGCATCCTCCTTCTTGGTCCATTTCGTGATCTTGCGTGCGAGATTGTTGATACTGCGCAGAAGATCAAAGCGGCAAATGCGCGCGGCATAAAGCAATTTCATGAGAATGCTTGCTGCCTGCGGAGCAAGTGCGCCGCGATTAGCCTCGTTGATCTCCTCTTCCTCTGGCGCCTTGGGAATAGGTGGAGGCGGAACAAGCCGACCGTCCTTATCAACAGGCATGGTGTGTCCACACCACGTGCATCGATGGCTTTTACCTGACTGTGCCGGAGCGCGAGCTGGGTGATTCTTAGTCTCCTCAGCCGGACTCGGCGATGGTACCGTCTTGAATTTTGTCGGATCGAACCCAGTCACGTCGCAGTACTTCTTGACTGTCATGTCCAGGTACGTCTCCATGTCGTAGGTAACGGTCTGCACCTTCGTTTTGTCATGCAACGTTGCCTCGCCCTTGGAGATGCGACAACCCAGATACAAACCCAGTGGCGTTTCTTCTTCCAATCGGAGTTCTTGGCGCAGCATGTCCCAGCCCTTGGGTAGATTCTCTTTGGGTCCTGCCATCTTGAGATCATCCACGTAGATGACAAGTAAGAGCTTCATTTGCGGGTGGAAATACAGTGATGGCCATTCGTCGCCAATCGGCTTGAATCCTACTTTCTGTACCGCGGTGTGGCAATGTTGTTCCCACATGGTTCCTGCGTCAGGATGTCCATATAGAGCTTTGATCAGGCGACACACAGGTCTGCGGAATTTATGCCGTTTCGCAGATGGATGCCAGGCTTCATCAGGCAGTTCAACCCAACATGGAGTTCCCGATAGTCTCGCCTGAATGTATGCTTGGATAGCATCCGCCATCTGGACATCGTTGCCAGGAAGGCATCCGTAATAATCTGCCCACCGTGAGGCGTCAAACGTAGCCGGGGAATTCCCCAAATCCTGAAACAATGCGGCTTCCATGTTCTGGTCTTTGACCTGATCACCGAGTAGTACACCTCGCCCTTTGAACTTCCTGGCAGGATCGTCCTCTTTGAGCTGATAGTTCTTCTCGTATATCAGTCCATGTACTCGCGCCATATGTACTTTCTCACCTTTCTTCTTTGCCTCAGCGACGACGTCGTCATATTCACGCGTAGTTGAGAAATCAAACACCTCTTGGTCCCACAATCCCTTCCATTCTTTCATGAAAGCTTCCATGGCCTTGGGGTTGTTGACCATCTCCTTGCGTGTGACAGGTCGAGTAACCATGGCATTGAAGCATGATCCTCCTGCCTGATTCTTTTCCCGATGTACGTTTCTGTGAGAAGTCGTACACGGCATAGACGGAATCCAGTTGTCATCCATGACCATGTGTGCCGGAACAGCCGGCACGACGTCCGCCAAGAATTGTTCTTGTGTGTATTGATCCACATAGGATTGTGCCCAAGACCATCCATCGTCGTCATCAATGGACACGTTGAGTTGCAGATCGATTTCTTCACATGGAACAATCTTGGGAAAGATCATGTTGTCCAAAATCTTGGTGATTATCTTCTTCCCTATCACAGCCTTCTTCCGGTCTTTCTTGGCAACTCGAGCTTTGTCTCGCTTCTCTTTCTTGTACGCTGCCTTCTTCTCCGCTTCACTCAATTTCTTCCATGCTTCCGGAGAATAGGAATGGATAGGTCGCCGTGTAGGAAGTGTTCGTCGACCATCACTTCGGATCTTGTACGGAACTCCCCTTTTGTCGATCTTGCAGGCTTCACCATCGTCGGTGAGATATACAATGCCGTCCCCTTTCTTCCCCGTACTCCAATGTTCAATCTCCTCGGGAGCCAACTTCTTTTCCTTCAAGATCTTGATAATCTCTCCAGGTTCTTCGATGTCTCCTTCGGGGATGAGTCTACCGGTTGGACCGACTTCGCGGGGCGATCGTCGATCTTTTCCAGTGACCTTTGGTTCAGAAGGAGGCGGTGCTGCACGTAGACCTAGTTCTTCGTCTAGTTCTTCGAGTCTTTTGTCTCCTATAGCATCAATAGCTTCATGTTCTGCTGACTTGAAGACTTCGCCGGACGGCTCCGTCTCTATGTCAGATGGATCTATGTCCTGTAAGTCGGGATCTTCTCCGGGATCCGGTGGAGGAAGAAGACCATCTTGATCATCATCATCCCCGTTGCCACCATTTCCTCCAGGCGGACCGTCATCCCCGTCATCGACGTCTTTTATCTCCTTGCCAGCAAGGTCAACGTTGTCCCTTAGTCCCTCAATGGTTGAGTTCATCCTCTCGTACTCGGCTTTCAGGGGAAACGTTATCTCCTCTGGGAAGTAGATAACTTCTGTCTCGTACGGTCTCATCAACTTCCTGGGAACAGATGCGTCCATTGACAAGTTCGCATTGGCAAATTCCTTCATGTCCCACACGCGATACTTCTTGGACCATCCTTGACCAGCAGTGATGATGTATCCGGCGAAAATGCCTGGGATCCCCTTTGGATCGAACTTGTTGCCATATGTCTTCGGCCTTGTATCCGTAGGCTTGAAGAAGACTTTGGCCCCAAAGGGTATGGCTTTTCCCTCGAAGTCCTTTCCAGTCATACGTTTCCATGCTGAATCACCATCGCCCTCCACGTCTTCGATGTTGAGGTTCTGCATCACGCAATTCAGCGCAAAAGACCAGTATTGGGCGGGTAATCCGGCGTGTAGCATGGATGCTGCGACTGTGTTGATCACTTCTTGATTTGATCGTTCAGCGAGTGAATTGTTACTGGGTTTCCCTGGAAGGGAATGATCTATCACGATCTTCAACTGCGCCATAGCTGAATCGAACTCTGGTGCTTCATCACTATACGCCATATGAATCTTGCGTCTTCCCATTAGGCGTCTGATGGCCATGACGACCTCGTCAGTGCTCCTTGAAGCCGTGGGAATCGCTGCGATCATTTTGGTGGCGATGTCTCTGATGACTAGAACTTCACGTGCTCCATCATCGAGTCCGATACCTGCTTCGGCGGCCTTGCGCATATCGAGGAAGTCGAACGTCACAAGATCTCCCCAGTGTTTGATCACACGTTGAAACGCACCTCGTTGTGTCCGCAAGTGCTTCATCTTCGCGCGTATGCACGATTCGCAATATGGGTTGCGGTAGCGATGAGTACACAGATGTGCCAACGTCTTAGCTTCGGCTTTCAGTGTTCCGACTCTGGCCTTGCGGCTCGGCGCACCGTCGCCTTCTACATCAATGATCACCTCATCGTCACCGTCCAATGGAATTTCACCCACTCCTTTCCTTCGTCGTCGTCCGGAGGTCGTCCGGCCTCGGACTCTGGCACTTCTTCTATAGGAGGTTCTTGGGGTTCAGGATCAGGAGGCCGTTCATGATCGTCACCTTCTTCTTCTGCTTCAACCTCGCTTGGTGCAGCTTCAGCGGCAGCTGCGACACTGACGTCAACGTCACCTGCGGCTAGCACACTCTTGAAGATTTCGGTGATCGCTTTGGCCTCCGGATCATCATGAACAAGTGACTTGGAACTCCCGGCACGAATGTACGGGATGTCACCGTTCACGAACAGAGATATCCTCTTGCCCTGCGGGTTGATCATGAATGGTTCCCTTCCGGGTGGCCACACAAACCCGTAGTTGAAGTTCATGCATCTCTTGCCTATGGAAAGCACCGATGGTGTGTCGTCCAACACGTAAGCGTTGATCGGTTCCTCGAACGACTCAGTCTGGAAATTCGACACGAGATCGGTATCGGTGATTCCATTTGCTGTCTGAAATGATATGGGCTCTGGAGTCACGAGTGTCTCGAGACTATGCTTCTCGATCTTCTTCTGAGATATGAGGTCGTGGCCACACCCAGTGTCCATGAGAAACTTGATCTTCTTCTTGAGGATGACTGGTTGAACCATGCATTTGCATACACCTTGATTGATGATCCGCTTGCTGTGCGCAGCATCGAGTTCACGCTCAACGATGGAATCCTCACCGTCGTAGAAGGAGACTTCCTCCACCCGAGACGTTCCTGGGATTCGCACGAATGAAACTCGATCTCCACATTGATCATCATCGTCGTCAACCATGTCTCTCATAATCTGTGCCCTCAATCTCGCTTTGTGCTTGGCGAATTCCAAATTCACGGCGCGATCCTCATCGTTGACAAGCGCTTCCATGTCGACGTACTTCACCTTCCGCTCTTTGTCCTTCTTCGATCTTCTAGGACACGAAGAAATGAACTTCACGTCATCGGCGAATGTCACATTACGCTTGATCCCCTTTTCGGGTCGACGTAGTCGGTCCCGAGGATTCGTCGTCTGTTGAACAATCCGAATCAGCGTCGCTGTCAACGGATGGACAATCTGACTCCTCCTCATCTTGTCTTGAAGATCGCTTCCATATCGCCGGAGCTGATGGATTCCACCTTCGGCACAATCTGATGGCGGGTGCCGCAGGGAGTGCCTTGGCCTTGGCATTCGGCTTCGCTGGAGCTGCCTTCGCTTCGGATTTGGCTTTAGCTTTTGCCTTTGGTTCCGGAGCTGGGGTAGCTGCTGCCTCATGCTTGAAAGGACAATTCTCTCTTGAACACGAGCCTGTGTTCTTGAACGAGTAGCATATCCTGTTTCCTCCTCCTCCAGATGGACTTGGAGTTCTCGTCCTCGGCGTAAAGGGTCGCTCTGGAGTCTTCTTCGAGTGACTGAATGGGCACTTGTCACCATTTCGACACCCTGCATCTGTGAAATGGAACTTGCAGCGGATTTGCTTCTTGCTCTTGTCACCTCTGTTGTCCGCTGACTCACTCCTCGTCTTCTTCTTGGGCTTTGGCTTGGTCTTCGCATGACTCTTCGCTTTGCTTTGAGGTAGTACAGGTGTTGCTTTATCCGGCTTGGTCGGCGAAGCCTTGACCTTTGCGGATGGAGCTGCGTTAGGCGTTGGTTTCTCAGGTACCTTGGCCGGTGCAGCAAGCAAATCCTTGCCCTCAAGCATCTGGCGCAAGCCAATTTGGGTCTGAGTGAGATTTGATTGTTCTCGTCTCCGCATGATGGTACGGTCAATGATCTTCATCAAATTGTCGTACGATCGGTCTTCATGATTGTAGGGCAAGTGTTCGTAGTGCATGCCCAACTCCATCTTCATTGCGGGCGAGTCCTTGATCTTGCTGTACAAGCAATCACGGAGAGCTGTTTTGGATGGTATGTCTTCTGGCCTCATCCGTCCCAGAACTTCCAACCACGTCTGCTTGAACGTATGAAGCTTGTTGTCGCCTTGGTACTGGAGCTTCACCAGATACTCGAGAGTGATGATCATGTCGAGACGATCATGCGTTCGAAAGCTTTCATACATCATCGCAATGATTTGTCGTCCTTTGATGATCTTCCCTTCGGGCCTGCTGATGTAATCGTTGGCCTTCCGGTTCACCTCCAAGTACAGGTCAGCAGATTTGTCACCACCAGCACGTAGCATTGCGACCATTGCGATCCCCAATTTGACGTCTACGCTCTTAAACTTCTTGTGTCCTGAATCGTTCAGTGCTTCGACATCAGGGAATGGGTTGAATGCTGGTGCCAGCCATAACATCCAGTCCTCATGATTTGGATCGGCTGATGCTCCTAAGACATTCGCCTTGCATACGGATCGCCAGTTGTTGAGGTGAGTGAGAGTAGGCCATGGAGGTACGGTCACTTTGTCGGCCTCCCTCCTGGAAATTCTCACTTCCGTGACTTCAGGATCTGCGTCTCCATCAGGATCACGCGCATGAGATCCAGGATCCGATTCAGGTTTGCCTCCACCGCTTTTCTTCTTATCATCATCATCATCAGGCGGGTCAGGAGGGTCATACCCCGTGCCGGTTCCTTCATCGTGCTCTCCATCTTCGTTCTCGTCGCCAGCCTCGTCACCGTCATCGTCTCCATTATCCTCCTGAATCGTTTCAGCGAATAACTTCCACTCATCACGATCAGCTCTGAGAAGTTGTTCGGCTTTCTGGGCCTTGAGTACTTCGCTTCGCAGATCGGCAATCTTCTCCTCGTACCGTTCCGCGACCTCTTTCTCGATCTGACGTCTCCTTGCTTCATGAATGGAATCGTCATAGGCAATAGGGGGACCGATGAGGTCGTTGCCCTTCGTAGATGCGGTAACACCGTCGATACCAACAGGTCTTGAGGAGCTGGCAGATGCTGTGGACTTCGATCCCAACATCCCGCGATCCTCCAAGAGTTCGCGTAGCTGTCGATCACGCACGGCTGCCGCATCACTTTTCCCATGAAATCCGCTTGGTATGCCGAACAAAGTGGCTGCACTAGGCGTGGAACGCGCAAGTGCTGGGCTGCTAATACCTGGCACGTGGTGCTCGGGCATTGCATCCGCCACGATTGGCATTGAACTGCGGCCAGTGAAGAAGTTTCCACCGGTGAATGGAATTCCATCCATCACAAGGTTCTTGTCCTTGTCCGATTCCGAGAATGCGAACTTCTCTTTGGCGACTGGACTAACTTGACTTGGGGACCGTATTTCAGGGGATCGTACCTAACCTCCTACGGAAAATGCAGGCACTACTTCCTTTCCTACGTGCTCCCAGCCAGACTCAGTAGTCCTCGAAGACATGGGCATGCTTGAAGGCCGTGTCGCTCCTCCGTAATTGGAGTTTCGCGCTGCCTCCAATTCGCTGCGTGTCCTCGCTTGAAGATCTTCTTGTGCTTTGAGCGTTTTCCTGAGTTCACTCAGCTCGTCGTGCAAGGTAGGCAATGCACGCCTTGCATGATCTTCATTCTGATGAAGTCGGTCCTCTGCATCTTGCATCCTCCTCACAGCCATTTTGCGGTACTCTTCCTCTTCACCGAGACGTTCGCGAAGCCGAAGTCGTTCTTGATCAATGGCTGCGCTGTTTCCAGCTAGCCCTTGGATCTCGTTCACGGCCCGCAACTCCTGGTTCTTGACCAAGTGGAATCGTTCCTGCATTGCTTGTAAGGCTTGTTCCGAACTTGCTGTGTTTGACCGGAGGACCAAGTTCTCTCTGGCATGTTCATGAAGTTATGAGTCAGACGCTCATACTCACGTGCCATAAGCTCACCATCGCCTTGCGCTCTTGCCTCCAACTGCACAAAGTTAGTGGCTGCCTCCGTGCGGAACACGTGTAGCTGTTGAGCTAACTCCTCGGCAACGGCATGTGCTTGACGTTGTTGAGCAGAGTTCTGTTCATCCATGCGAAACAAAGCTGTTTCATAGTCTCGCTTCATCTCCTGATTGACATTGTTGATGTGCCTCATGGCTAAGCATGCATGGTCACGTTGTCGTTCCAATTCTTCAATGCGAATCCCAGATCCTTCATCTTCTTGTTGCATCTCATTGATCTTGTCCATCAGGGTCTGAACAACTCCTTCGTATTCTTGCATCTGACTGCGATAGTACATCTGCTGCGCAAGGTTAGATGCTTCGAGCTGTTGCGAAATCGTCAGTTCCTGATAGGCATTCGGACCATCGGCTATGGCTGGCGTGGTCACCGATGACGCATCGCCACGTGCTGGGATAGTGTCCAGAGTCATATCCAGATCGTCAGCATCACGTGGTTGATTGGTAACCATCCGATTCCAAGTCATGGATTTGTCACGCCCACGAGTAGCCGAAGTCCTCGATCGTGCTGAAGAGCTTCTCGAAGATGATGGTCTTGACTTCTGTTCCAAGGTCTTCACTCCTTTGTCCTTGGCCCTGGACGTAGTCCGAGGTGCCTGAAAACCAGACGCTTCGGCTCGTCGTTCTGGAGCCTTGCCCGGCCTCGAACCTGTGGATGTCGGACGCGAAGGCGTAGATGCTCTTGGTAGACTCTTTGCTTTCACCTTGGGAACTGCCTTTGCAATGGCAAGCGCAGAAGATTGACCTTTGTCATCTTCGGTGGAGCTATCAACGGATTGCACCACTGTGTCATCAGCTGTTGACTCACCAACGGCTGGCGCTGCCACATCGGCACCGAAAGTCATTGTCGTATCTTGGCTTGAGCCCGAGTTCATTGTGGTCGTAGTAGATCAAGTAGTCGTTGCTGTAGAAAGGCAGAGCCGCGTACGGCTGATAACCTGCGTGGGGGATTGATCTCGACTAGGTTGCTGCTCTCCCCACCAGAGCTGTAATGAATGTAGGTGTGGTTGGCTTGCACTCTCCACAGACTGGACCCTGTCTCTCTTACACTTCCACGCGTGCAATCCTACGCAGGCAGAACCGGCGGCCGTTCCTTTTGCACTCACTGCCGGCGGCGGTTCGTCTGTGCAACGGGATAGCTCTGATTGCTCAGGATAGAAGACACATATAGCACTTAGCTATGGGCATTGACTTGAGCCAAACGTTGCGTGGGCGGTCACATAGAAAGGTAAAGA